>CM050425.1:27387999-27735499 GCA_027564155.1 Gymnocypris eckloni scoliostomus
AAAGCACTCATTCATCTTTGTCTGTCACCTGCTGAATGCGATTGAACTTGTAGCTCTGTTGGTTTTTTGTTCAGTTGTATTTCTGCAGTGTGTCCAGAATCAAGTTTGGTGACCTCTGTCAAACACGTGTGACGGATGTATGCCAGTAAGGGCTGTGTGTAAACCTCACTCCCCTGACCTCAAAAAGGTTGTAGCCTTTAGCCTCCTTAGTAGAGCGCCCGCCTTCCGCGCCGGCATCCCGGGTTCGAGACCCACTCGGTGTGATGGTGCGGACCGGGGGTTACATTGGTGCCGTGACCCGCACGGGAGTGAGGTTTAGGGGGGTGAGTGTAACGGATGTATGCCAGTAAGGGCTGTGTGTAAACCTCACTTCCCTGACCTCAAAAAGAGACGCTCTAGCAACTGACGCTAGAAGCTGTAGCCTTTAGCCTCCTTGGTAGAGCACCTGCCTCCTGCGCTGGCATCCCGGGTTCGAGACCCGCTCGGTGTGATGGTGCAGACCACACGGATCGGTCTGTATAGTCAGACACACCTATTTACAAATCCTCTCCTGTGGCATAATGGGATAGTAAAGTTTCAGATGGGCACTTCAGGAAGTAGTAGGTCATCTGTGATGTTTTCCAAATACTGAATTCATATAATTCCTGGTTCCATGAAGCCCCTCCCTCAAAAATATGCAGTCGGGCTCAGATTGGTTACCTGGCCCAGTGTGTTGTGATTCACTAACCACCTAGTGCACGTTGTCCAGAAACGTTACACCCCCTTACCATTACGGGTAGTTTCATGTTCCTGGGGGCAGGGTTTATGTAAACATCAGGGTTAGTGATGTCACAAACCCGGGAAGAAGCTTGTTGTAGCCTTTTTTTGTAGTCAACATTGATTTCTTTAAAATAAATTATTTCACTTTGCATTGAACTTTGAGTGTATGTGGTATGTGCAGACGTTGTTTGTGCTCTAACAGCAGTAGACTAAAGTTAAAAAAGTGAAATCATATTCAACCACCCTTTTAATAGAGTTCTATCCCTGGTCTTAGCTGGTTTAAGCTCTCTAAAGCCAGCCTGCAAACCTTCTATGACCAGGCTGGAAGACCAGCTTTATTTTGGCAAATCCAGCAGTGGTTTCTTCTTAGAAATAGTTTTACAGTGATTTCCAACAAACTGAACTGTGCATCAGATACAAAACAATATCAAGATTTCAGAAGTGTGTGCGCATGTTCCCTTCATTCACAGATATTATCATTCCAGTTATCTTTTATTCTGCATGAAGGGCCAGGCAGAGCTGAATGCTTTTTGACCAACAGCGCTGATGATGCTGCAGAGGGCAGATGGGTCATTTGAGACACTAAAAGCTTCTCGAGTCCCTGTTGACAGGCAAAGAAAACTGCTTTAGCCACAGCGGACAGCTGAAGACAGAGAACAAGCAGTCACTGAACTGTATATTTAGAGTCTTGCGTAATATGCTTTTAACACACAAAAAAAACATGATGCATTTTTAATGCCGATAGGCAAGGCAAAAAATGAATAGAGTTAAGTATTTAATCTTCAGCTGGATGCTGTTTTATGTATCGGAGACACGCACAATCACCATGAGCTGGAATGTATGGCAATACAAACGGGGGCTAGAAATAGAGAAGTTAAATTGGAAATATTTTTTTTAGGGTTATGGTACAATGTTGACAAGGAAAGGAAGAGGAGTTGTGTGGCCATGTTAGGATATTGTGAAAGAAAGTGAAAGGTAAAGAAAAATCCACCCATGTTATCAAATTCCACATAGTCCATTTTGTTCTTAATGTTAGTGACATTGTAAATGAATCACATCTGATTTGTATTAATCTGATGGCACACTGTAATTGTGAGCCAAATTGATGTTGACTTCAAAGTCAAATGTCTCTGGAGCTGACAGCAGGGCAAGGAGCTTAAAAGCGTCCCTGCTTGGGTACATAACAGAAATATACTTATGCAAAACTGACTCCGGATTTGCTTGGGCTTATCAGTGAGATACTGTTAAATGTCCTGGGAGACGAGGGCCATATGGAGAAAATTAAATGATGCTTTTAGAGGCAGCTTTAGTGCTGATGCATATTAGCCTTGGCCGTTAGACAACATTTGTTTTGTGGGAACACTACAGCTACAGACAACACAATCAGAGAGTTTTCTCCTTTCACTTGTACATATATTCCTTTAGGACTGTGTGAATAGTAAACGATTCATTGAAATGATTAACAAGTGTGCTTTTGCTCAGGTATGCAGATGACTTTGAGTTCAACTCTTTTGAAATGAGAAAAGACCATGAAGTGTGAATGAGGCAAACGCTTTGTTTGTGTTGCCAAGCTTGGCACAGTAATATGTGATGTTGAAAGAATAGCGTTAATTAAGTACTAATAATTAAAGTCAAGCACCAGGCAGGGTTATTATAGTTAACTAAAACCATAATAAAACATGTTCGTTACCTTGACTAAAATGAAACATTAACTGCAATAATACTAATAAATACATCACATGAAATGAAAAATATTAAGATGAAATTAGTATTATTATTATTATCATCATAATTATTATAATACATCCAACAATATGCAACATACAAGTAAAATAATATTAAAAAATTACCACAGGGTGAATAGAAGACAGTTTTGGTTCATTAGTTAACATTAGTTAACAACATTAGTAAACATGAACTAAGAATGAACAATACTTCTAATGCATTTATTAATCTTACTTAATGTTAATTTCCGCATTTACTAATGCATTATTAAAATCATAAGTTATGTTTGTTAACGTTAGTTAATGCACCATGCACTAACATGAATAAACAATGAACAACAGTATTTTCAATAACTAACATTAACAAAGATGAATAAATAGTGTAATAAATGCATTGTTTGTTCATGTTAATTAATACATTAACTAATGTTAACCTTATTGTAAAGTGTTACCAGTTTTTGTAATGCCTAAACAACAGCACACGTGATAAGTCAACTTAACGTCAGCAAACAACTAATGTAAGCATTTTCTTTGTCAACTGTTAATATGTCAATGCAACTTTTAAATATATGTTAAAATATCTGATTTGCATTTAGCATTGTTCTTCCCCTTACAGTCACGATCGAACAAACCCCTTCGACCAAGCGCTTCACCTCTACAGACACAGTTTGATGACGAGCCGCAGGTCTCTTTTGGTCATGATGAGAATCCAGCTTGTGTGAATAACTACTGTGTGAATGCTCATGATCTTTGGCTGTCTGGGGCATGCTGTGCATCTGCGTGTAGTCCGTGTGTTAAGTGATGTGTTGCTGGCTGAGGCGTGCTGAACTTGTTAGCTCTCTGCTTGGTGTCCTTCACTTTGAGTACAATCTGTAGTGATTCGTGAATAACGGCGTGATGAAATCTGTCAGGTTAACGGCTCCTGATGGGACATAGATCAACTAGAGATGTGTATAACTAACTAACAGTCTTAAAAATGCAAAGAGTAATGATAACAATGGCTGTCATAGATGTTGTTTGCGTATGTCATTTCAAAAGAGGGGCATTGGTTTACTCATCAAGTGTTTTGTTTCAGGGATACTGATGTTGTATTAAGAAGATCGACCTTTACAGAAAAAAACTGACTTAAAATGTTATTTGTATTACTTTTTTATCATGAAAATGAATGTGCACTTTAAAGTGGGGAACAAATTAATTAACTGCAATTATTCAAACAGTGAGAGCAGACTGATGATTGAGAGAAACAACACACTATATATACAAACTAAGTTAGATGTAACCTTTATTATAAGGGATTTGTGAATATGGTGTCACATCGTAAATCCACATTTTACTCATTTTATCTGTAGAAATCTCAAAAAAAGAGAGCTACAGAGACATCATCAGCATCAGCATTTGGCCTTGATTCATTATACTTAGAAAAAAAAAGATGCCATTAAACAAGTGCTTAAAATATTAAACAAGTAATATGAACAGAAAAGAGAGTTTAAGTGTGAAAATACAGTGATTAGAAATATAGTGATTACAAAATGTAATGTTGGGTTCAACTATTAATATCAACCTGTATGATTTTTTGATTGCTTGACAGCCCTAATATATTATAAGTGTTCTTATATTTTAATATTTTTGAAGATAGAAATGTGTAAATACTACCATAGTTCAATGCAATGCGAGTAGCCAGTGCTCATTTCCTCGCTCTTAAACTGTAGGATTGTATTACTGAATAATCTCAATGGATGTAGAAGTATAGAGCCATTCATCATTCTACCCGAAGTGCGGTGACAAGGAAATAACCTTGCACAGACTACCTTGATCTATTGTGGAGATCAGAGGTTATTAAAATACTGAAACAGAACCTGCTCACGTCCCGGTTTTGAATATAAATTCTGCATCAGAGCCTCGTCGAAGCACAGCACACAGTGTGAGTGAAGATTCAGATTTCATCCATATGGCTGTATGTTTTATTTGTTTGTTTGTTTTTAAAAGATGCTTCTCATTTCATTGCATTGAGGAATAAGTGAAATCTACACTCAGACACCTGCATCTGTATGTTTCCATCTGCTCTCCACTCGTCATCACACCAGGACTAAACTGCTAACGGCATCTTTGACGAAGTGAAGCGTTTTTGAGAAAGAATTAGGATTGCAGCAGTTTCAAGCACATTAAATAAAGCTGAACTGGAATAATGATGATGAATTAATAACCACGGGGCCTGAGCATCACGCTGATGTTGTGTTTTGGTTTGTTTTTCAGCTTAGCCCTGCGCCATCAGTCTCTTGGACCCATGCAGTGCTGTAAATGTGGTGGGTACTAAGATCAGAGTGGTTGTCATGTCAATGCGCACCATCCCACCGAGAGTCATCATCCCAACCTTCAGGCATCTTTGAAGTGGTTTAGATCACTGGCTCAAAATCCCACATTAACCTGCTCAGACCACTGCTATCTTGACACGTCCACACTGCTTATGTTTTACAGACATGGGAAGCATTTCAACAATTTAGACACTGAATATGACTTTAGCATAACTGTTTTGCTTCATATGTTGGTTACATTATTCAGGTGTTGCTGATTTCCAAATGCAGGGGGAAAAACAGTTTGAGTTCAAAATCATTACACAAAGTTTAGAGCTTGTAAATGTGTTTTACTATTTCATATTCTTATCAGAGTAGAAGGAATAGAATCAGTTGCAGTAATTTCTATCAAGATCCATTAGTTTTGATTGTCTTTGTTATCTGAGAATGATACACTCAAGGACTTTCCCGTGATGTAAGACTTTGTCTGCTTGGTGATGGATAATGGCTGGGAGTGAGTAAGTGTGTATGTGTGTGTAATCATTGATTGCTGTCATTAGCCCACTCACAGCTGTCTGTTGGGATTCCCTGGCAACCGTGGAGATCATTCAAACAGACTTTAGTTCAGAAATCATCACATTCAGGGATGTCCAGAACTGCTTGTGGTTTCAGCAAACCCATCGTTTCATCACAATTTCACCAACCAATTAGGCTCATCAACCATAACTCCTTCAAAAACAGCCAGAAACCTTGGAGTTGTGATTGATGATAAGATGAATTTCTCAGATCACATTACTAAAACTTGCCGGTCCTGTAGATTTGCATTATATAATATTAAGAAGATCAGGCCCTTTCTCTGGGAACATGCAACACAACTCCTTGTTCAGGCTCTTGTTCTGTCCAGACTTGACTATTGTAATGCTCTCTTCCAGCCAGTTCCATCAAACCTCTACAATTAATCCAGAACGTGACAGCAAGATTAATCTTTAATGAGCCGAAAAGAACGCACGTCACACCTCTGTTCATCAGTTTGCACTGGCTACCAATAGCTGCTCAATGCATTAAATTCAAGGCATTAATGTTTGCCTACAGAACCACCTCTGGCTCTGCTCCCCTTTACCTAAAGTCATTACTTCAGATTATATGCCCTCTAGAAGCTTGCGTTCAGCAAGTGAACGACGCATTACTGTACCATCCCAAAGAGGCACAAAATCCCTTTCACTGACTTTTACATTAACTGTTCCCATCTGGTGGAATGACCTCGAACTCAATCCCAGCAGCTGAATCCTTACCATCTTCAAGAAACGGCTAAAAACACATCTCTTCCATCTTTATTTGACCCTCTAACTCTAGCTCTCTCTATGCTAATTTATTTTATCTAATATGTAATTTTTATTTAAAAAACACAAACATTTGACCTTCTATCAATTGTATATTTATTCTTTAACTGCTAGCTTTTATTATAAAACTAACACTTAGTTTAATTGTTCTATATTTTACATACTAGTTTTCTTAAATAAATAAATAAAAAAGCTTCCTACGTGTACTGCGTTATAACCAGGACTTGTAATAGCACTTGCATGTTGTTACGCTTTTGTTGGTTTTGATTGCTTCTATAAGCTTCTCATTTGTAAGTCGCTTTGGATAAAAGCGTCTGCTAAATGACTAAATAAATAAATAATAAAATGTCCTCTAACACTTTGGTTTTGTTTTAGGACACAGAATGCACATTGATCCTCATTGGTGACCCAACAAATGTATACATAAATGTATTGATTAAAATGCTGCGCACAAAAGAAAATATCATGAAGAATGTTTGTATCCAAAAACAGTTGACGGTAGCCATTGACTTTTATAGAATGAAAAAAATGCTTTTGGTTACCAATATTCTTCAAAGTATCTTCTTTTGTGCTCAACAGAAGAAAGAAACTCATATAGGTGTGAAATAAATAGCACAAAAAGTGGTTAATTGGCTTGTAATCATATTGAAACCACATTTTCCCATCAGGCACACAACGCCACAAGACCTCGACATTTGGTTGAATTTAGTTTGCGACATCGGGTGACCAAAATTCAATGTCAGTTCAATGTTTAGTGTCAATGTTAATTTGATGTCCAATACCAACGTCAGCTGATCTTGATATTTGTTGTTTTTTGGTTGTGTAACCAAAATACAAGGTTAAGTCAATGTCAGATTGGCGTCAAATACTGATATCAACCCAATTTTCATTCTCAAACAAAATGCTACGCCTATCCGATGCCATGTCCAACATCAACCTGCCATCATATTGATGTCCCTGCTGGTGTTTGTGTGTGTGTTGAGGGTGAGTAAATGCTTACATAATTGTTATTTCTGGGTGAACTATGTCTTAAAAAAAAAAAAAAATCCAGGTACATTTCCAGGTACATCGGATGCAAAATTCACTTTACAAGGTGTTTGAACATAAATGTGTGTTGGAAGAGATGAAAATGCTTAATAGTCTTAGTCACATTAAGTAATTTGAGTCTTTCATAGTTTTAGTCTAGTTTTAGTCGACGAAAAATCATTGCATTTTAGTCAACTTTTAGTCAAACTGCAGATACCAACATTTATTTTGGTGGCTATTTTATATGAAGTATTCAAACAAAAATAGTCATCAATTCTTCTCTCTTTAGACAAAATCAATTTAGCTTATGAGAAATTTGAAATTTCCAAAAACTGGAATAAATTCTCATTTTTTGGTAGAGATACAAATTAAACTCATGTTTCAGATACAGTAGGTTTACTTAACAAGTATACATTCATTTAACATCTTTTGTTGGTTAACATTGATGGCACAGATAATTAGGAATGCTGTCTCTTTAAGACGGAAGGTATGCATGTAATACGGACACATTCAGTTTTCACCCAGCTGTTTACGTTCACTTAAGACATAACCGACTGTATTTACGTGAGATACTCTACACGATAGACACGTGGACTGCTGTGTGCGTATTTGAGCAGCACTGATCGCGCGCTTTATGAGAACTGAAGAAGTTGAGCGTACGCGAGAGAGAGCACTTCTATCAGCGCGATTCCGCCTATCCCGTCTTTAATCGACAATGAATTGTGACTCCCTGGAAAAACAGGGCGTCCGGTCACCCAGTCCCAAACCCTTTGGGTGCTGAGGTCACTGTTTCAGATCGCTAGTTCGTGTTTTGGTAGCCTATCCATCCGTAGCGGCTGTCATACTGAGACTAGCTATGCAAACGCCTCTTATCCAGTGACAGAGACACACATTTTGAAAGACAAGACAGATAATTTAGCCTATAGGATGTATTTTGAATGTCCGGTAGTCCTCAAATAACATTTTAGTCCCATCTCGTCTTGTTAACGAAGATGCAAAGTATTCAAGGAAAATATTTAACTTTCAGGGAAAGTGTTTTAAAATAAATACTAAAAGAGTTGTCTGAAGCTTAATGCTGGTGACATTATGCAATGTACTGTATGTATAGCTTTCTACCTTTGGGGATTGGTTGTATTATGGAATGTATGATGAATGAAATGTTAAAGAATCATACACTTTTGTTGGTCACTGATCTTATTTTCTCCAATAATCCAAAAGCCAATGAATAAATCCTGCAGGGTTTTTGTTGAGGGCACCTGGGTGATGCTAACTTCTGGGCTGCCCTACAAAAATATATCATATACAGCACTCTGTATCGGCAATTGAACAGCATGGTTCAGTCACCCTGGGTTTAGATGCTGAATTCTATATTATTCTATTCTAGTGACGGAGCTAGTGGCCCTTTAGAGCTTCACGGGTGTCAGTTCTGTCTTCAAATCAAATCAAATCAAATCACTTTTATTGTCACATCACCACAGGAGGTCTTGGTGAGTGAAATTCTTGAGAGCGTGCTCCAGACAGAAACAATTTACATATAGACAGTACATACTTACAGACTTATACAGAAGACAATGTGCAGAATACACATATATATATACTCAGTACACACAGTGTACTATTAGACATACTTACAGTTATCAATACACGTTATACACTGTATGTACACATTCTACTTTTGTACACATATATACACACAATAATATGCGAAGTTGCAGCAGATTTTACATAGGCCAGATACGCAATGTCATGGATGTGCGTTGCATGGTATCCAGTAGTAGCAGATAGATTGTTGTGTTTGAGCAGTGTGTGTGTGTGTGGTCCAGTTGTACTGTGTTAAAGTGCAGTGCATGGCATATCGTAAAGTATCTGTATCGGTACCATCACAGAGTCAGTTCTGTCTTCCGTGCAGAATGAAGGTAGGGGAATGTAATGGGGTCACATCGTCTGATTTGTCAGAGTTGGTGGTATAATGTGAGCTCATGGGGATTTTTAAACTGCTGCAGGAGTCTCTGTTGGTGCACACTGAGAAGCCTTTCATGGAGTGTTTTTGGTCTTTGCTATTTGAGTGTTTGAGGGTGATATTTGTGTTGTGAAATGTTTCATGAAAGGAAATTCAGAAAACTCCTCTGCTGCAGCTCTCAAATCTTTAAGTTCGTTAATATTCAAATATGACGCATCAGGTTTGATGTCACTTATGCCAAACAGCATGTTTTATATTGATCGTGATGCACCAAAACACACTGAAGAGATTTAAGAACCACCATGTACTTAAATTTCCTCTCACAAATTCTTGTATTACTTCAGAAGCTTTGGAATACAGTCAGATAACGTTTTCTTCATTTTTAGAGAGCTTGAACGCCACCGGTCACCATTCACTTTCATTGTATGGAAAAGAGCTGATCCTGTTAAACATCTTGAGGAGTGGTCAAATGGTGTAAAAACAACAACAAACTACTATTACAATGAAGTGAGGTATTAAAAACTTGCCAAATTGGTGAATTCATTGCATGCCATCAGGCTGTTTGCCAGTAAAAGATTCAAGCAGCTTCATATTACATAAATAAAGCCATTATGATAGACATCAGAGCACTACTTATCTTGGCAGCGTAACATCGCTGGGAATCTGTATTCCCATCACTAGAGTGGTCACCACAGGAGCCAGTCCAAAAATCAGCCCACTCACCCAGCATGCCAATTCTACTCTCGTTAACACATATTACAGGAGGAGGTCTCATTATCGCACCTCTGACTGTGCAGCTGAGATGATCTTTGAAACGACTTTGGCATTTCCAGCATCTACACATTACTCATAACTTAATCAGCGTATAGACAGACACCTGTATGGGGTCTCTAGAGAAATGGCAAAGACGATGTCACAGACCGGCCAGGCTCCATTCCATCACAACGATCTCAGTCACCTGAGTATTAATTCAAGGCACCTGCACCTCATTGGCACCCAATCACCCCAGCACTACTTAAGCACACACCCCACTCCAGTCAGTTGTCCGATCTCATCTATACGAAGTGGACTCTCGTTACCACACGAAGTGGACTCTCGTTACTACACGAAGTGGACTCTCGTTACCACACGAAGTGGACTCTCGTTACCACACGAAGTGGACTCTCGTTACTACACGAAGTGGACTCTCGTTACTACGAAGTGGACTCTCGTTACTACGAAGTGGACTCTCGTTACTATACGAAGTGGACTCTCGTTACTACGAAGTGGACTCTCGTTACTACCGAAGTGGACTCTCGTTACTACACGAAGTGGACTCTCGTTACTACACGAAGTGGACTCTCGTTACTACACGAAGTGGACTCTCGTTACTACACGAAGTGGACTCTCGTTACTACACGAAGTGGACTCTCGTTACTACGAAGTGGACTCTCGTTACTACACGAAGTGGACTCTCGTTACTATATGAAGTGGACTCTCGTTACTACACGAAGTGGACTCTCGTTACTACACGAAGTGGACTCTCGTTACTATACGAAGTGGACTCTCGTTACTATACGAAGTGGACTCTCGTTACTACGAAGTGGACTCTCGTTACTATATGAAGTGGACTCTCGTTACTACGAAGTGGACTCTCGTTACTATCGAAGTGGACTCTCGTTACTACGAAGTGGACTCTCGTTACTATCTGAGTGGACTCGTTACTACACGAAGTGGACTCTCGTTACTATACAAAGTGGACTCTCGTTACTATACGAAGTGGACTCTCGTTACTACACGAAGTGGACTTTCGCTACTACTTACCTGATACTAACCCGTTTGTTTACTTACCTCATGTTCCACTCCATCGTTGATTCCCTGGATCTCCATCGTCTGCTCCTCTCCGTTGATCATCCAACCTCTCCTCCACCATCATCCTGCTCCTAGTCATCCACGAGATCCTGGCAAGACAAAACCATCTCAGCATATCCTTTCTCCATTGCATCAAGTATCAAAGTTTCGACTCGCCTCCATCGGTTGCGTACCCACTGATGAAATCGATAGACATTGCATTGTATGATAATCCTCTGTGTCCAGTCTACTTCCATAACAGAAAAACATTCCCTGTCAAACTCACTGACCTCTATAAATAATGAATAGATGGTAAATCCAAGATTAGAAATGTGTTTACATCCCAAGGGAAAATAGTGTAGTACTAAAGTCACACACTCTATTTGCTCTGTTATGACGAGTCGGTAAGTCAGGAAACATTTTGATGTCAAGTCACTTGAGTTATGCTTTTACAGTCAGCCTAAATCCAGTGTATGAATGTGGTAATATTTCAAAAACGAAGGGGAGACTGTCTATCATGAATAAACCAAATGTTTATATTTTATTTATATTCAAGAATAGTGTCTAATTCAGGGCAGTTGAAACCTTAGCCGTAACAGTGAGGCAAATCTTTTGGGATTATTTGTCTAAAAGTCTGGATGGAATTACATTTACCATAAGCATGCTTTTAAAGCAATGCAGGTTTGGAATAACATGAAGGTGAGTAAATTATTACTTTTAATTTTTCCACTTTCCCTTTAAGGGTAGGTTTGAACATCTTATTTAAATGTATGTACGTTAATTTTAAAAGTAACCATCAATTATGCAACACAGACTGTAGTTCTGGCCTCTGTCTTTCCAACATTTCCTTTAAAAGAATGGAATTTGTGAGAGTGGAAATGCATAATAGATAATGTTGTATTTCATATCAGAGAAAGCCATCTTGGGATGCACAATACATATTGCAAACAAAAGCAATTGCATGATGCAACATAATCTACCAGAACAACTAAACAAATCCGGGGATAGTAACCCGTCTGAGCTATTGATATTACATTCATAACTGAGCCAGTGTGTGCAGACAGTGTTTATGGTGTATGAAATTATCTAACAGAACTCAGAATATGCAGAGCTGCATATTGATTATGCTCTGGTGGGATGTTCTGGAATATAGTATGTTAAGGATAAGACAATAAAATTGGCATCATCTGTCATCAGGTCAGAGGAAAAACAATAATATCATTATATTAGATTAAGATTGAGCTAGTAATTAAACACATTAATATTCACTAGACTAATGAAATCGGAGCACATCTGAGCTGAGCTGTAAAAGCTCAAGTTTAATTATATTATCAAACCAGGATCTATCAAATATTTTCCACTCACTGAGGCAAGTTAAGTCCAGGTTCTTTATGCAAGTTTTATTATTTAGATTTTGTGTGTGTGTTTCAGATTGTCACATGGAAATAATGATATGCTAATTTTAGTTTCAATGCATTGACCTGTGCCGAATCAAATCATAATGAAGATATATAGCACCATTGTTAGTGTGATTATACAATAATTAAACAAGAAGTGAGTAACCTACATTTTTTTAACACAGAATTTCCAATTACTTCGTCTGCATCTGCATCTGCTAGACAGATGGAAAGAGTTTCAAAGAAGATCAAAGCAGAATGAGTCTTTAAGTAAACTCATTATAGGTACTTTGTTCCTAGTAGGCTCATTTGACAAGTGACAAACACCTCATCTTGAAAGTAGATGACGATAGGAAGTTAAACAAATGCAGGCAAATTGAAAAATGCTCTCTTCTCATGTAGTGAAGGGTTTCCTAATAAAACAAATCTTCCCTTGTAGGCATACCTCTTTTTCAAATGCCTGATGTTACATCAAGAACAGCCATTTCAAAGATCACCCTTGTGTGAAATGTCATAGCATTGACCTTCTTTGGTGAAGTACACTCATCTCTAGGGCCTGTCTGTCGTTCCTCATAATCTGGAACATTTGAGAAAGAAGCTCCACTGATTTGGTTTCTTTTGAGTGGAGCCTCTTGAATCCTCAAGCTCATCAGTGCATTAAAGTGCAGAATTAAATCCCCACAATTACCATGAAATATTTGACTATTTAGGTTGTTTTTGAGAAACAGTGTCTGATTGATGAAAGATGATTGCTGCACTTGAACCAGATGGGCTCTTTTGTTCGGGGTCCAGGAGGGTGGGGGTGAAGTATAACAAGGAAAGCAGGAGAGAGCACCTCTAGAGTGACCGAATGCTCTTCTGTCCGCTTACACAAAGCCAGAGCTAAAGACAATTAAAGATATCTGGTCTGCTGCTGAAATTGCCTTCATATTTGGTTTTAGTGCAACGCGTGATTGGAGCAAGTGGTTGCCATTCAGTGCTTGCAGCTCGGTTGATGTGATTAAATCATGTAATTATGTTATTTTAGTTTCATTGTTATAGACTTTTAGTTTGTTTTTCATCATTGTCCTGTTTCCTTTGTTCTAGTTTTCCCAGCAGCCATCAGTTACCATGGACATTCATTAATCAGCACACCTGTTCTCCCTTTAGCTTGCTATCACTGTGTATTTGAGTTCCTCTTTGTTTACCTTTCATTTGTCCGGTATTGTTTGTGCATAGCACTCTGTCTCACACACTTGGATTACTTGTATCTTGTTGGAATTAATTATATGGAATTATTGGAAATAATCTTTTTGCTATCATCTTTGTCTTCATCTGCCTGGAACGTGACAACATGCATTTAGTACATACTTTAGGTAAATTTGAGTAAAATTCAAGTATATCTTTTTAAGTACAGTATAATTTACGTAGTAAATAATAATAACATAGTAGTATGCGTACTATTTCAATACTTCTTGGAGTAAGTTGGCCCAATTAGTTTTTGTTATAAAAGTATATTTTAAGTGTAACCGTAGTAAATTTTAGGTACACAAGTATCTAAGTGTTTCTTTTGTATTGCACACTTCTTTAGTATTGCTCACTTCTTTAGTATTGTATATTACAAGCAAACGTCCCTAGGTTATGTATGTAAACATGGTTCCCCGAGGGAACGAGATGCTGCGTCAAAACACAATGGGAACGCATTCAGCATGACCACGCTCTGAGTCAAGTGTATAATCAGTCCAATGGAGGGGCGAGACGTCACGGACGGGGTGACATTGAGACCAGGAAGCTTAAAAGCACGTGAGGCAGAGACAGCGGCAGCTTTTGGTAAAAATAAGGAAGCACTCGCGGGGATGCCGGATGTATGGCAACCATCGGGGAATCATGGTTACATATGTAACCCATTCAGGAACTCGAGCTGCATCGAAACTCTATGGAACGAGACTGCGTAATGACCAGCATGCAGCATGCTAATATCCAAGATGGGGACACCCAACAGGAAGGCCTTGGAGGCCGCCACACTTCAGGTGGAGTGAGCCTTGACCCCAAGGATGAGAGGAGACCAGATGACTCATAAGCTAGTGAAATGGCATCCACGATCCACCGGCTAAGGGTCAGCTTGGTAGCAGGAAGACCCCTTTTGGAAGGACCATAGCACACAAACAATTGGTTCAGACTTCCTCCACAGGGCAGTTCTGTGGACTCATGTGTCCAGAGCGAGCACGAAGGGACAAGAAAGCATACTGGAGGCCTCTGCACACCACGGAGGAAATGTGTAACTAGTGGGTGTCTTTCCACAGACTGACCACTAAGAAGGGCGGTTCGGCTGATGCAGATCTAGAATAGAAAGCAGCCCCCAATCCTTCTTGCAACGATGAAGTACCGGCTGTAGATCCCAGACTCTCTGTCAAGAGGAGGGACCACCTCGATGACATCCTTCCTCAAGAGAATGTTTACTTCTTGTTCTATGTCCAGAGCCTGCTCGGGGCCCATCAGGGTGAGAACAACCCCGTTGAATCGAGGCTGAGGAGAAACTAACTGGATTCTGTAGCATCTTTCTACAGTGTGCAGAACCCATTGAGACACATTTGGCAGAAGCTTCCACGCAGCCAGATAGTCTGCTAAGGGAATCAGTCTCTCAAGACCTCTGGTATACTTGGAGCGGCTCTAGAGACCTCTTTAGAGGTGACGAGCCTCCCAAAGCTGCTACGTTTCCGGGCAGATGCTGAGAGATGCGCTCGCTGGAGACCGCTGTGCACGGGGGGTGTCAGAGTTGACACACCAATCTCATGAGGGCGCTGAGGCGAGACAGGTAGCTTACGATGAGGTGTACACTGCTCTTCCCCAGAGGGACCTGTCCTCAGAAGTCCTGAGCCAAAAGCATCAGGGATTCTTGGTCAAAGTCTTCTTCGCATGAAGAAAGGTCCTCAGATCCACCTTTGGCTTAGAAGACTTCGACTGAGAGCGCCATCGGGACTCTCGGTCCCTCTGCGGGGATCACGAGAGGCGATGCTCTGTTTCTGTGCGTCCCAGTATGAGGAGCTGGTACACGGTACAGGAGCATAGGAGCGGCGAGGATGGAACCGATGAAACACCACCCACCGCCTGTTTACGGGCCTCCCGAAACCTGTCGACGACGGAACTTACGGCATCTACAAACAGGCCAGAAGGCCAAGCGGGAATCCAGAAGGAAGACCTGTCCCTATCCTTAATATCAGACAGGGTCAACCATAAATGACTCTCTGCTGCCACCAAACGTGCTTTTAAGCTTCCTGGTCTCTACGTCACCCCATCCTTGATGTCTTGCCCCTCCATTGGACTGATTACACACGTGATTCAGAGCATGGTCACGCTGAGTGCGTTTTCTGTTTAAATTTTTTATTTTATTTTTTAGAAATGACAGGAAGTGAGTGGGAGAGAGAGATGGAGGGTGGGAACAGGAAAGTTCCACGAGGCGGGATTCGATCTCGGGACACCCAAAGGGGAACTACGCCATATGTCAGTGCGCTGCCCAGAAGGCCATTGGCACCAACGTTTTTATCATCGTTATACTACAAGTATAGATGTAATGTTTCTTTAAGTGAACTTAACATCACACCACACCTATGGAAGCTTGTTTCTGCCACAATATTGAAAGAAAGTAAAAAAAAAAAAAAATTGTTTTCCATTTTTCACAATTCTAAATTTATATCTCACAAATATTTTTCACTTGTGTTTTTTTATAGACTAAAAATCGAGAGATATACATTTCTAAACCTGAGACGAAATGTCACAATGACCTTTTATGTTGTGGTGGAAACATATATGTATATATCTTTATATAGAAATTGGAGACCAAGTATACCTAAAAATTATTTTGTTTAAAATGTAGATTGAAAGTATTCTTATTTTTTATTTAAAATAAGTATACTAATGCCACACTTGAAAAAACATATTTTTTGTAAGGGTAGATGTGGTAAATGTCTCAGAGATTGTATCGTCCATCAGGTGAAAATCATATTTATAATTTATTTTGTCTGGCTGTTTTAAAATATTTAAACCATTAATCGCACGCATATGATATTAAAAACTATAATTATTTCAAAGAAATTTTAAAACTTCAATACCCTAGCAGCTAAAATCCCAGCGTCCTCTTAAAGCTCTCTCTTAAATACTTAATTTCAAAGAATTGAAAAAGCTTGTCAGTGGAAATAACTGAAGTATTTTTCATATCTCCACCACAGCCCAGTTTCAGACTTCACATAAGAAATGCAAACAGTCATTATATTCTGACTGCATCAGACGCCAGCTATTATTGACCATGCAGAATGTCGAACGACGTCGGTATATTTAACCTGCATGTATTGAGCAGCAATCGATATTTGTCTCGGCTCAATGTTCAATGCATTTTTTCCTGCAGTATATGAGGGGCTTGTGAAAGGTAAAGCAGTGCAGCTCAGCTCTGACAGGGTCCTGGAAATGTTCTGTGCCAGGCTGCTGAATAATACATGTGTAAATGTTTCATGCAGAAGGATGACCCTGGGTGTCCCTTCATCACAAGCCTCCTACAACCACACAATTACAAAGAGCCTATCCCAACAGCTGGGTCCAGCATAATGAAATGTTGCGCAGCACTAAACTGTGAATAATTGTCTTTCCAAAGGAGAAGAGTTTGATGGGTTCAATACCGAGTCTAGGGCTTTTGCCTAAATTAAATTTATGCAATTCACCCTCATGCTGTTATTTTTTTAATGTAATTTTTTATCTGTAAGACATTATTCTGGGAAACACACACACAAAAAACATTTTCGTGTGAATTTTTATTTGTGGATGAACTGTCCCTTTAAACGATTAACCCTGAGTCATTTTGAACTCTGGGTCAGTATAATCCTGGGTTTCTTTTTTTGTCTTTTCAGGTTAAGAGGTTGATTGGACGAACACAGTGTGCAACCTGTTGAAACAGCTACTTGCCTCACTCTTACTCATAATATGCTTACTGTAGTTTACACGGTATATTCCTGAGATTGTCATGAATGCTTTTTAAACTTAAATGTAAGACTTAGACGGTCTACTCTTCATGCCAAGGGATGCATTTTTCCTTCGTTGTCTGATGTATATTTTTTTGCTTAAAATTAAACACAAAAACCAGTTAAATTTTTTATGTGACTTTTCAAAGTAAATAGATAGTTAATGATGTTGGTTAACAAACTAGCCAATTTAAGGGCTGTTCACTTCTTTTTGCTATGAAATATATATATATATATATACACATACACACACACACACACTCACAGGCCACTTTATTAGGTACATCTTGCTAGTACCGGGTTTGGACCCCTTTTTGCCTTCAGAACTGCCTTCGTGGCACAGATTCAACAAGGTGTTGGAAACATTCCTCAGAGATTTTGGTCATATTGACATGATAGCATCACACAGTTGCTGCAGATTTGTCGGCTGCACATCCATGATGAGAATCTCTCGTTCCTCTACATCCCAAAGGTGCTCTATTGGATTGAGATCTGGTGATTGTGGAGGTGATTTGAGTAAAGTGAACTCATTGTCATGTTCAAGAAACCAGTCTGAGATGATTTGAGCTTTGTGACATGGTGCATTATCCTGCTGGAAGTACATCAGAAGATGGTACACTGTAGTCATAAAGGGATGGACATGGTCAGCAACAATACTCAGGTAGGTTGTGGTGTTTAAACGATGCTCAATTGGCATTGTTTGTATCCTCTGTGTCCTGTTCTTATCTGACAGGAGCGGCACCTGGTGTGGTCTTCTGCTGCTGGAGTCCATCTGTTTCAGGGTTCGATGTGTTGTGTGTTCAGAGATGTATTCTGCAGATCTTGGTTGTAACGAGTGGTTATTTGAGTTACTGTTGTGTTTCTATCATCTCTATCCAGTCTGTCCATTCTCCTCTGACCTCTGACATCAACAAGGCATTTTCATCCACACAACTGCCGCTCACTGGATATTTTCTCTTTTTCAGACCATTCTCTGTAAACCCTAGAGATGGTTGTGTGTGAAAATCCCAGTAGATCAGCAGTTTGTGAAATACTCAGACCAGCTCATCTGACACCAACAACCATTCCACGTTCAGAGTCTCTTAAATCCTCTTTCTTCCCCGTTCTGATGCTCGGTTTGAACTTCAGCAAGTCGTCTTCACCACATCTAGATGCCTAAATGCATTGAGTTACTGTCATGTGATTGGCTGATTAGCAATTTGTGTTACCAAGCAATTGAACAGCTGTACCTAATAAAGTGGCGGTGAGTGTGTGCGTGTGTATATATATATATAGTTACAAGAAAAAGTGAACTATTTTCAATATTCTGGTTTTGCTTATCTGGTCAGTTTTAGTTCATGGAAGATTTTTTTTTTCAAATGTGTATTGGAAAAATACGTCTAGAACCAAAGCCACTTAAAAAGTGGGTGTCACTGTTGTACTCTGTACCTTGACCCTGTGATTCAAGATTAACCCAGTCAGTGCCAAACCCCTTTCAAAGTTGCTTACAAGTATGAAATGCTGCTTTACCCAAGTTTAAAGGCTGGGTTTAACAGATGCGTTAGATGAGTTTAAAAGAAAAAATAGCTGTCATGATACATTTAAAACAAAAGAGGATATGCAGAGGAATCTGCAGGCTTCTTCGTGCACATATAAAGATGGAAAATATAACCATTTATCACACAAAAGCACATTCACATTTTCAGTTGTTTGCACGTCAACAGAAAATCCTTGCAGGAGTCTCAAATATCTCCCCATCAGCAGACATTCAGCACATTTGGTGCTATATTTCACTCTGCTGACTATCTGACCTTGACTTCTGCTCTTTAGCGGTTTCATTGACAGAAGTAAAACAGGATCACTGGACATGGATGACGTAGCGTTCAGGTACTGAAGAAGACACTGTGAATGAACAGATCACTAAAAGTCCCACAGTAAAAACTCTCATTTATACTGAGGAAACTGTTTGTCTAGAATTGAACAATACAGGGAATATTATCTGTATTTGCAGATATTGTTAGTCGTCTAAAGCAGCTCATAATATTCCACAAGCATAACCTTCATTTTATTAGTTATTTTGAGCTCTTTTTCAACTCTGAAGGTGTAGCACACAGTAGTCAGCATGTTTCAGCGAGGTCAAAAAGTGCTCATTATTGTGTGACAGTCAGGGATACGGCAGAGTAATAAAGGCAAGGCTGCCACTGGCTGGAACAAGTCACAGAGAGCAAGCTGTTTGCATTCTTACCATCAGACAGCTTTATCTCGCTCCTTGATAATAAACTCTATCCCATGCAGGGACGAATCAGTGTGGCGTGCAGAACTACTGAAGATGATATACCTTGTGAAAATAAAAGACAGTCACCGAACAGATGTGAAATAAATGATTTGAGCTTCACAGCAACATACATGTTTTATTACATGAGTTAGCCTTTAAATGCATGCGTTCGACTCTGCAAATATAATGCTATTCTAAAACATCACCCAGCATCTTGGGATTTATAATGGAAAGGAGCCCTCTGGGTGTCAGTTTGTTTAAATAAATCAACATAAAGAGACAAATGCATCTTTCAAATATGGCAATTTGCTTTATGGGTTTAGACGGAGCTGGCATTTCTCTCTTTATTTAGATCATATATTCAGTGCTGCTCCAGGGAAAACTATTGCTCGCTCTGTCTCGCTGTTCTGGAGAGACATAGTTACTGTTGATATAAATCACTGAGCACTAATGAATACTTAGCACGTTGCTCTCAAAACCTTTTTGTACCACGCACACTTCCTTGGGCAGGATCTAGTCCAGGGATCCTCAAATCTGGACCATTCCTGCTGAGTTTAGCTCTAACCCTGATCTAACTCACCTGAGCGTGCTCATCGGCGTCTTCAAGATCATTAGACAATCACAGCTAGATGAGTTAGATCAGGGTTGGAGTTAAACTCTGCAGCGGATTGGCTCTCCAGGGAGAGATTAGAGGAACCCTGGTTTAGTCCAAACACGTGCACTGACCAGAACCCAGCAGCTCTCCACCTTAAAACAAGATCAAAATGATTAACAACAACAATCGAAAGCAAACTAATCATCTACAGCATATTACATTACATTTATTTTGTTATGCAACTAATAAGCTGCAGGCGAAGTCAGAAATTAACTGACTCCCAGAATTGATTGATTTTCTTAAGCATTTTTTATAATTTTATTTTGCCTACCCTTTATGATATCATTTTCATACATAATGACTGTTATGTCAGAAACATGAAGTTTTATAATATTAATTCGCTAACATATAGGCTACTATCAAGAATTTATTAGGCCTACCTCAGACAAAGTATATCAACATAAACTATCGAAATATTATATGAAATAATATCATAGACATATCTTAACATTTCACTACCTATTATACCCTGTATGATTATGTATGTGACAAATAATAAAGAACCTTGAACCTTGAGACTGTGAATAATATGCAAGTATATAGCCCTAAAATGCATATTAACGTAGGAAAAATAATGGTATAAAAACATAAACTTAATGTTTAGAGATGGAGATGGATGGAGGACTCCAGTGTCCCTTTACTCTGGGAGGTCCAGGACGGGAATGAAGCCACCCTGTGATACAACAGCGCCACCCTCAGGTCAGTTACAACAGCGCCACCCTCAGGTCAGTTACAACAGCGCCACCCTCAGGTCAGTAAGTGCAAGAACAGATACTTTCACAGTTCTGTTACAAGTTACAACACAGCATATGCAAGCATAAAACATAAGAGAATATTAATGAACACAGTTCATCAATATTCAAAAAATGAACACTGTTAATAAAAATAGTTTTAATATTTTAACATGTCTTCGGGTTGCTTTTAAAACGCGAAGCTCCAATTTCGAACGTATTTGTCAGTATTCTGAAATGCGTGACGATGTTCTGTCAGTGCTTGAAACGCGCTAATAAGGGACTTTAATTAATCCTGTAACGTTACTAAATGAACACACAGTGTGTCTCCTCCTGGGTCTAAACAATCCAGCTGCAGCATTTCACACCGCTAGTAGATTAACAGCATAAAGGCGATTACAATAACCGAGGTGTGAGGAAGTAAAAGCCTGAATTTGGTTCCACATCTAAAAATCTGTTTCATGTGCTTTCCTGCAGGGGCGCGACACAGGCGAGGCGCGAGCTGGGCGGAAGTGCAGCGCGGCTGTGTCATTAGAGCACGCGCAACTTCCGCTCGGTTCAAAAGTTTTTTGCACTGTTTTTTTAATTTGGTAAAGTAGGGTTGATCTTATCTCCGTGGCTGTCGTGATAGTGACCCAGAATGGAAATCCAGAGTAAGTCGTCGTGTGTTACACCAGTCCCGTGTCTGTATATTGATATGTGTGATGATTTTGTAAAGACGTGCGTAAATGTGGCTGTGCTAACGTTAATGTGACCGGTACAATACCTCAGAGAGACTTTAATCGGCTTCATAACAACTTATACATTATCATTCAGTATATACGGCTAATTTATATTTAGGGTAAAATAAAAAACATTTGAAATTGCAGTTATATATATATATGTTCCTAACTGTCTGTACATAGCTGCTAAAAGCAAGTAGATTGTAATTAGCAGTATTAAATATACAACTCACTCCCTTGTTGATGTCTAATATCAGGCATTGAACCAATGACACTCGGCTCCTACCTCCCCAAGCCTGGGGCTCAGTTTTTACCTGGGTTTCTGATGGGAGACCTGCCGGCTCCTGTCACACCTCAGCCCAGGTCTTTTGGGTTGACAGGAGGGGGGGCAGAAACAAGGTCTCCTTTTCTGGCAGGTAAACACATTATGAATATGTCGTTTTTATACATGGCACAGAAGTCACTTGGTAAAACATTCAATGCTTTCCTCCTTCAGGTGGGTCTCCTCCACAGCCGGTGGTCCCAACGCCTAAAGACAAGAGCGGAGCCCCTCCGGTCAGAAGCATCTACGATGACCTCAACGGCTCCGGTGTGGGGATGTCACCGCTCGCTGCTCGCAAACAAGTGAGAGAGTTAAAGATCTTCATTTGAGTCTGACTCCTGTGTTCACATGAGAACTTACAGATGAATTAAACAGATAAGCTTTGTTTCTATAACACTTTATTTATTTAATATACAAAATGAAATTTCTTGACTTGCAAAGTTATTAGTGAGTACTGGGGCCAGATGCATTAACCACTGTGTTATGTACGGTGGCCGAGAGAGCTCAACGCGCTGCAACTTCAGAAAACACATGCAAATAAAAAAAGCACCTGCAAATTAAGAAAACATCTTCATCGGTTTGACAGCGCTGCAAATCTTCACAACACATGCAAGATAAGCGCTGCAAATTATTTAGACATGATCTAACTTCCAGTACCTGTGCACATGGAATAAAGGCTTTATTTGGGTGTAGCACATCATTATCAAAGGATCTGATAAGAATATTTTATTTCAAGCACAAATAAATATATTTAATTGACCTCTGATTCTGATGTTGAATAAATTGAATCGATTTTGAGAGATTAAATTAGACACAGACACCAATTTTAACCCTTACACTGGATATTAATAATGATACCAGGTTAGATATTAATAATAATATTTATTTAAAAGATTTTGTGATATTTCGTGCATGTGTTGTGAGGATTTGCAGCGCGTGTGTTGTCAAACCGATGAAGATGTTTTCTTAATTTGCAGGTGCTTTTTTTATTTGCATGTGTTTTCTGAAGTTGCAGCGTTGAGCTCTCGGCCACCATAGTTAAGACTGTCTTTAAGTTAGACCATGTCAGTACAACCGATGTTGTTTTAACCTTGTCCTAACAGTACTTTATTTGAAGTATTTAATATGAGTAACGCGCATACCCAAAGTTAGTACTTTGCTAAATAAACTCTCAAACATCTCCATAAAAGAGCTTTCCACTCAAACTTTCTTTTACAGTCTTTCGTCACTCTTAGCAAACACGACTGAGCCTGAACATCATTCAAACAAATAAACACCTTTATACAGACGTTCATTAGCCGGCTGTGCATTTGCATATCTGCGTTCATTAGTGCGGAGAAGCTTCACAGCTTGTGCGATAACAACCTTTGTTAACTCTGTTACTGTATTACTCAACTTGGCTGTAAGGCCACCAAGAGAATGTAATGTTTGCTTGTGGTTTTAGTTGTTCTTACATTATATATATATTAATTTGAGTACAAAATGTATCAGTGAATTATGATTTGTTTGTCAAAACATATAATTTTTACGCAAGGCCGGATATTAAAGTACACAGTTGTTATAATTAACATAAGAAAATAATGTAAAACATGTTTTAATGAGATTTTGTCCTGTTTATGAATTAATTTTTCACAGCAATTTGCTGGAGTACACACCATTGTCTGGTCTACCAGGAACACCAAGAACAGGTAAACTAGCTTTAATTACTTATTAAACGAGGTGTTCTGTCAAAACATAGATGCTTAGTTTCTCTTTTTGTCCTATAGTGTCTAATTTGTTCAGCCCAGCGGACAGCAGTGGAAAACTACTCTCTCCCAGCTCAAGTAGATCCGTTCTTCACACAAGGAGATGCTCTGTCCTCAGAAGACCAGCTAGATGACACCTGGGTCACAGTTTTTGGGTGTGTTTACATCATTCATTTGTGTTACATCAGCACAGATATGATTTCTCAGGTTTATGGTGTCTACATGTATATTTGTTTGCACACAGATTCCCTCCAGCATCTGCGTCGTACATCCTTTTACAGTTTGCACAGTATGGAAACATATTAAAACATGTGGTAAGCACAGGCAAAGTTTCAGGACTGTTTTATAGATGATTTGTATTCTATAAAAGTTTGTTTCTTTTATTTACAGATGTCTAATACAGGCAACTGGATGCGTTCAGTATCAGTCTAAAATGCAGGCACGAAAAGCTCTCAGTAAAGATGGAAAGATATTTGGAGAAGCCATAATGATTGGCGTCAAACCTTTATGTCGATAAAGTAGCGATAATTCTATTGGTCGTAATTGTGACCGTGGTAATGTTACATTGTGAGTATTTTTTTGCAGAGTGTAATGGAGAGTTCAGACAAGAGCAGCACGTCCAGTTCTGTGTTCACGCCCCCGGTGAAGGCTCCCGGCACCCCCAGTCACCCTCTATCAACTCCCCGATCTGTCATGAGACCCCTCAGTGCTGCTTACAAAGCATCCAGCAGTGACTACCAGGTATATCTGACCAGTGACCTCCCACTCACCCGCTGCTCTAAACCACACAGAGAGTACTGGACATTCATTGACACAAAACTGACAAAGACAGCTTTAACAAAAATTTACATTTATGCATTTAAGCGCTTTTATCCAAAGCGACTTACAGTGCATTCAGGCTATACATTTGTATTGTCAGTATGTGTGTTCTCTGGGAATTGAACCCACAACCTTTGCGCTGCTAACACAATGCTCTACCACAGAGCCACAGGAACATAAATGAATATCTAATAATTAATATTTGATAATGCTGAGGCTTTGTGGAAAGAGGAGCATTGTTTGCCATTTAAGAGTGGAGGAGAATATTATAAAACTACACATGGAAACTCAAAGGTTATCAGTAAGGATTACAGATTCATTTCTGCATAAATATTACTAAAAGTCATTACTATTACATCAAAAATGTACAAAATGAGTCTAAATAACTTTATTTGGACAGCAGCACCTGGCCAAAACTATTTCTTACTGGTTTGTAGTTTTCCCAAACCTGACTGAACATGAGCTGAAATATTTGTGATTTTATTAAAAATTTTCCCCTCCTTGCCATTTTGATATCCAGGCATTAGCATACGTTAGATATATTTCAAACTCCAATATTTGTAATTTTCTTCGGTATTATTTTGAAAAGGTAAACTGAGAGTGTTACCAATAAACCTAATATAATCTAGATAAATGTTTACAAATGTTATTTAAAATGCTATGTAGTGGATCATACTGGCCACGTACACACTGCAGGTAATTCAGTTTTCAGTTCAACTTTTACTCCATAACCGCGTTCTGTACACACATAATTCACTATAGTACAGGAGTGACAACTGCATTCGACAACCGCATTAACTCCCGAAAAATACAGGTAGTGACAACCGCATTTACAGACATTCTACGCAGTGTGTACGAAACCGAACTGAACAACTAGTTGCTAATGACGTATTTGAACGTGCACCGGTGTATTCGTCTATATGTGAGATGCAAGAGAAAAACAGTGAACGAAGTCTTAACTTAGCAAGGGACTAGCTGCGCTCATGAGCCGTGCGGTAAAGTGTCAGTGTTGCCAGGTCCTCACAGAAAAAACAAGGACAAGCACAAAAAAAAACACCCAAATGCTTTGCTTTATAACACACAAAAAAATGTATACATCTCATATCCACAACAGACCACTTTATTAACTTCATAAAGTGTCTATCTTTATGAGATAAGCCCAAACAACATGCCTGAAAGTGCTTGTAAATATGAGGACATGGCAACACTGCAAGACCACGCTCTCTAAAGCAGCCTCCCGAGCATAAACACAACACTGCACGTCTATCAGCGGTAGTTTAGTTCAAATCGACGGACAAAAAGAGTCTTTGGTAAAAAATGGCGCTAAACATGACTGCTGTTCCATACACACATGAACATGTATTTAAATGCGGTTGTCACTCCTGAAACATGCAGTGTGTACGTGGCCACTGAAATGTGTTGTAAGGAACAATTTAAAAGCATAATTTTTTGAAGTGCTTGCTTTTTGTTTTGTTCTGATTCATAGGTTGTATCCGATCAACAGACACCAAAAAAGGATGACAGTTATGTATCGAAAGCAATGGAGTATATGTTTGGATGGTAATCTTGGACTCAAGGGTCCTGATGGAAACGCCTGAGAGCCTCTGATGTGTTGACATTGCTCTAAAGACTGAGCACATGCACTGAGTGAATACAAACGCACTTTATCTCTGTTTGTGGACTAATGAACTTGGCGTGCTGTGGAAGATGGACTCGAGTGTTTCACATGGACTGATTTCAGCTGCTGGGTTTGGAGTTGCGTGTTTTGAAGTTATTCCTCCTGTCTGTCCTTAAAATCATTCTGATTCAACAACTTAATCGTACGCATTAAGTGTTTCAGGTCTTAACAAACATGCCAAATCCAAATCATGACACGCTCTCTCGTTGTACAGAATCGGAACATCTTGCTTGACATAATTCATGGTTATGATCAGCTTTCTGGGTTTGTTTAAGAATGGATCTCATAAGAATATCATTGACACCTACAGCTTTTTGAGATCAAGGCCTTAATCTAGGATTTGCATTTGGGTTATATACTGTTTTTAGGCTTTTGTGGGTTTTCACTAACTTTATCAGTTATTTTAATAGGACAGAATCCATTTTTTTAGAAATGTCTGAATTTGAAAATGCCTTTTCTCTTTAATAAACGCTGTCTTATGAGAAACTGTAGTTTGTTTTCTGTAGTTATGTATTTAGTACTACGTTATTAACTAGGCATGATGAGGCTGTAATAAATATTACATGAAACGGCTCCTTCAGATCCATATTTTTGCCTTTAGAAGGATACAGTTATTATTGTGAACATTTGATTTGTTAAATTGACAGGTAATTTTGTCATCTTTTAAAAACATTTGTGCAATTTGATTTTATGTCCATAATGTGGAAATCCGGAAGAAACGTCATCAGTTTAAAACAAAGGGCAAATATCTGGCTGAAGATTGGACTTGTTGTATTTAACGAGTAAGAGGTTGATTGTTGCATGTCGTCATAAATTAATGAGCATCTGGTGATTGGGGTTTTCCCTTAAATGCAGGTTGTTTCCAGAACTGTCATACAAATATTATGAATAATTGTTTGATCTGTTTATTCTTCTGTTTCACACCATTTATAGGACGTGAGACTCTACTCTGAAAGTATAAAGACTCGACCGTCCCAGTCTTCATGTGGGTGGATTCGGTGGGTTTGGATGAAGCATTTAAAGTGAAAATGTTTTGTAGTTATGTTGTTACATCCGTCCTTACTGAAAAAAATTATGAGTTTGCTCCATTTCATATTAGAATTTAATCTGGCTTGTGTTTCCAGCATGTTATAATCAATCAACTTAACTCCTAATTGCAATTCACAGAAATCCAATGGGTGATGCATGTATATTAATGCTGTCAATCGATAAAAAAAACAACTAATTATTTCAAATTAATTGGAATTAATCCCACCTAACATTAAGTTTTTTTTTGTACATATACTTTTATAGTGCAATAATGTTGAGACATATATTTTTAATATTTTTTTTGTGGTCTTTTTGTATGACTGAAGGCCAGTATCACTGATATAAATACCACTGATGGCTCTTTAATTTTATTCTTTTCCCCCTAATATTTAACCATTCACCAGTAAAGTATAATTCAGAGATATCAATTTAACATTTATTAGACTTCTAAAAAAATCACTATTTTAAGTGAACTTAATCTTCTCATAAACCCTTTATAATAGATGTCATATTTACCCGTGCCTTTCAGCAAGTAGGACATATTCAGAAATTGAATTATTAAACACTAAATTATAAATTAAATATAGATGAATACTTCAAGCTATAAACTTTTTTGATTTCCTCTTTTCTAATTTTTGAATCTGTTCAAATTGAATTATAATACATATTAAATTAAACTTTAATGCAATATATACATATATATCATATATTGGTTAAGTTCTAAATGCTTCACAACACTGCTGTATATTATACATCAGTTAAAGAAAAACATAGAAATTGTTAAATAAAAACATTATTTCTTCTAAAAGTAGAGTTTTCTAAAAAGCCTTGTAAAAGATAGTAGCTATAAAGATATTTGTGTGTTGTGCACATGTACGTTTGCTAAAGATACTCTTTCTTGGGGCTTTTGAGGCCTTAGGGCTTGTCTAAAAAACCTATAAAGCTGCAGCATTTATTTCAACATAAAATAAATTAATTTCATATGGGGTGAGATGTGCAAATGAGAACAAATTGGCGTGCATTGCTTTCACAACCTTTTCACAGCTCAGCATATTGAATTATTGATTTTGTGTGTACTTGCCTTATTTGTACTAGATCATGTTTTCAAATGTGTCACGTATAATAGAATCCAAAATGTAATTTGTAACTCGACCCAGACTTCATGTGAAGTTTAGCCGTTGATTTGAGACTCAACGGTTAAGATTTACATTTATCCATTTAACAGATGCTTTTATCCAAAGCAACTTACAGTGCATTCAGGTTATACATTTTTTTTGTCAGTATGTGTTCCCTGGGAATCGAACCCACAACCTTTGCGCTGCTAACGCAATGCTCTACCACTGAGCCACAGGAACACAGACTTGTAACTCAACAGTTAAGACGGAGCATTTCTCTTCTGAATGACCCTGAGACTTGTTTCAGGTGTCTGCACCTCGCTCTGATCAGGCAGGGTAGCCAGCTGGATCCCAGATCAGACACAGGGCCGAGAGCTTGCTGAAGGTGACACCGAGCGGGTCTCTGGAGCTGAAGGTGACACCGAGCGGGTCTCTGGAGGTGAAGGTGACACCGAGCGGGTCTCTGGAGCTGAAGGTGACACCGAGCAGGTCTCTGGAGCTGAAGGTGACACCGAGCGGGTCTCTGGAGCTGAAGGTGACACCGGCGGGTCTCTGGAGGTGAAGGTGACACCGGCGGGTCTCTGGAGGTGAAGGTGACACCGAGCGGGTCTCTGGAGGTGAAGGTGACACCGAGCGGGTCTCTGGAGCTGAAGGTGACACCGGCGGGTCTCTGGAGCTGAAGGTGACACCGGCGGGTCTCTGGAGGTGAAGGTGACACCGGCGGGTCTCTGGAGCTGAAGGTGACACAGGCGGGTCTCTGGAGGTGAAGGTGACACCGAGCGGGTCTCTGGAGCTGAAGGTGACACCGGCGGGTCTCTGGAGCTGAAGGTGACACCGAGCGGGTCTCTGGAGGTGAAGGTGACACAGCGGGTCTCTGGAGCTGAAGGCTGACACCGAGGCGGGTCTCTGGAGCTGAAGGTGACACCGGCGGGTCTCTGGAGGCTGAAGGTGACACCGAGCGGGTCTCTGGAGGTGAAGGTGACACCAAGCGGGTCTCTGGAGGCTGAAGGTGACACCGGCGGGTCTCTGGAGGTGAGGACTGACCCTTGCTGTCAGTGCACAGCTCAGGTGATGCTCAGAGATGCACGCTACCCCCGGGACTGCTTCAGATATAATCCATCCTGATTACTGCTGCTTTTCCACCAGAGGCATGATTTCACTAACCTTGAAGCAGGCTTATTTTTGTGGCATGTTGTTTGTGGCTTATTTATTTTTTTGCATAAATGAAGGTGTAGTGGTTGGTATACTGTTGAAGCTGTTGACCTCGCAGGACATCAGAGACCACTCAGAACACAATATTAAACTTCACCTTTTCATTATTAATGCTTCTTGAATATAATAAACATGCTGTAATTGTATAGTCTCTTTTACAAATGTGTGTATGTGGGGGTCCCATCAATCTTTAATGTTCACCCAACATTCATATTTTAGCATCAAATGAACACATTGTGTTCCTGAAAACTTGTTTTGGATGTATGCAATGCAGGAAAACAGCCACACTTTCACATCTTGTCTATTGAAACCTATGGGTTCAGCTAAGATGGGATGCTGGTCACTAGATGGCAGCGTGTTCATTTACTGCTATTCATTTATTTAGTTTAAAAAGCATGAGCAACTTTCTGCAAGTTCAAGTAGTGCCTTTGTTGGGTTTGATTTTGATCCTTAGTGGAAGCATTTATCTTTCTGATAATAAAGTGTTTTATTGTGTTAAGATTGGAGTAATGTGAATAAAGGCAAGCAAACATATCAGTGTTTCTGAAATTAGTTATAAAACTTAAAATTGGTTATGATAAACATCCAACTCAATTAAACTAATGTTAACAGAACCTCAGTCGAGCACAAATATGACTTTTTATTTAAAGCTGAAACAATGCATTACTCATTTTAAGTTGTTGTGATAACTAATCACAGCAATCATTTTACAGTGTATAATTAGGCTATTAAAATTATAACAGTCAATTGAGGTATTCATAATGATGAAGAATTATCACCTTACTATGTATAGTATACTATATTACTATAGCAGTATAATACAATAACATGTATAATATATAATACATATAAAATCAAGTAACATTTTCAGTTTTTAAGCCTCAAAAAAGTACAAATTATAATGATGTCATTAATTATGATTACCATATATATAACCCCAATCCCAGAAAAGTTGGGATGTTTTGTGAAATATTGCTCCTGTCCCAATGTTTGTGTGTTACAGTCATCGTTTATATTTACAGCACATTTCAGTTAATCAAGCATTGATGGTCTTTTAACTCTATCTGTGCAGATTCTTGCATGTTACAAACGATCCAACTTTTCTGGAATAGTTTTAATAAGAAATTGATTACCAGCGGATCTGAAGACACAAGTTATTCTTTATCCATTTTATATGAGATTGTTAAATGTCTGGGGATTTTGTTAATGAGTTGAGCAATTTTTAGTTTGTGCCTAAAGATGTGATGGATGCAAATATGATGATCTTAAAAAGTGCCATGCTTTTAATGGAGATAATGTGCCCAGCTGACATTAATACTTGAGTACATGGTGCAATAGTTTCCTTTGAAAGCTCATCGGTTGACTGTCCTCCGGCAGCATTGATAGATACATGCAGCCGGATTCAAAACACGTCAGCACGCAGGTCCTCTTAGTCTCTGTGTAATCTTATATTAAAGAGATCAGGAAGGAATTAAAGAAACCTGGGCTGTGCAATAGGATTTATGCAGGTCCTATTAGACTTACTAATTTATAGTTTTAATTAAATTCTGGAAATGCAGCACTGCAGAAAAGTAACCTGTTATTGGATAATCTGGGTGTGTAGACTCGCAGGGGGCATATCAATAACGCCTCCAGTGAAAAGACACAGCACTGTGCACTATTTAACGAGAGGATGGGAATTAACTCGGAAGAGGAGAGCCACCGTGCAAGAATACTTCTTTATTTGGGACATAATGGATTAAAGGCTGGACAAATCAATGATAATATCTCCCGATTACAATCATCAAGGGTTGCTTCTCTTTTAAAATGATTCTTATCAATTCCCCTAAGAGCAAAGCCTGTGTGAAGGATCAATACCACGCTGGTGCTGTGGTTTTACTTAATGTGTTCAGCCCTGGGCGTTTGGTGCGGATGTGTGAGTGAACGCAAGGCTTTCCTGCCGCATTAGAATCGGACTGGAAGATCAGGATAAGCACGGAGACTCTTCATGTGAAGCGTTCTCAGATCACATTCAGACACGATGGAATTACTCTTCCAGAGGCTCTCGTGATGATTAAACGAGGAATTCCTCCTCGAGTTCAGTGTGGAGAGGGACACATGCCGATGCTTTAATCAAGATTTGTTTCAAGGTTCAAGGTTTCTTTATTCGTCACATAATACATTATACAGGGTATAATCAGAAGTGAAATGTAAATCAAATCAGGTCCGCTCAGTGGACAGTGCAAAATAATAAAAATAATTATATAAAAGTAACACAACACAAGAGCATATATATGGTAAAAAAAGAGAAATAAGAGTAATGTGCAATAGAATAAAAAGTGCAAAACAATAAGATGTGCAAAAACAGTATACTGGGGCTTAATAAATAGTAATATGAACAAGAGGGATGTGCAAGAGGTTTTGCTTTATCTCAAATAATATCTAAAGAAGATACATTTACTTGAGAACCAAACTTTTATAATCTAAAACTTATTTTCAATTCATGTTTTTCAAGTCTTATATAAACATAATTATTCTTCAAAGTCTTTAAAGTATAATAATAATATTAATAATGATGATTATTATGAATTATTATTATTGTTGAATAATTATTAAAATACTCGTCATGTTTCCAGTGTGGATGATGGATAATAATTTTACTTGAGAACCAAACTTTCATAAGATAATAAACTTGTTTTTAAAGCATGATTTCCATTGTATTTTTGTTGTATTAATAATAATAATAATAATAATAGTTTTATTATTAATACAAATTAGTAGTATTATTGATTAATTACCTGTTATTTTGATTATTATTGTAACAACTTTACAAATAAATAACTATATTATTATTATTAATGATGATTATGTTATAGTCATAGTTTATTATTGTTATTATTAGAGATATTTAATTAATAATATCATTAATACATATTTACCATTAATGATTCTTATTTAGTATTGAGGCTTAAAATACATATTAAGTATTGTTATTATTATTACTAAAATGTATGATTTTATTATTTTTATTGCTAAATGTATTGCTAGATTCATGCTTCAAAACATGTGTCAATGTAAGAAATGCATGAGGTGTTGTGTGGGCTTATGAACACAGAGCATCAGTTTGAGTTCCAGCTCCCAGAACCTCCACGGTTCAAGGTTCAAGGTTCGTTTATTCGTCACATACTAAATTATACAGGGTATAATCAGAAGTGAAATGTAAACCTCTGTGCTCAGACTCCACTGAATGATACAGCATGATGCCTTTAAAACATGGCCTGCCCACCGCATGCAGGTTAAGCCATGCGCAAACATCAGCGGACTTTATCAGCACTGAACCGGGCCCTGCACAGAGATTCCTCTCAGGTGCTCGCAGGGACCGTGATATGATGGGACAGGAATGTGAATGAAGCGTCACGTAGAGTCTATGCTCTTGTCAAGCAGGATTATACTCTGATGCTGACAGCCGCGGATACTGAGAGCATTGTTATTTTGAGAGGTTGTTGATTTGCTCGGTTGTTGACGTAGTATTTAAGAAAAGTTGAGCTTTTGCACTTCAACTAAACTACTTTATTGCACAGACTTAGACTGAATGCTTGATTCGGTCACAGCATCTTGTGAAGTGTTGTATAGTGCATCACTTTATAACTGACAGCTTATTCAGACAACGGAAAGATTCTTACTTTTGTTCTGTCTCACTACAAGTGAACTAATAATACATCAACAATCATACACTATTAAAACGGTTTTAGTTGTATTTAATATTTTTAGTAGTAAAAAAAACATAATTGAGGATATTTCACCAGGGGCGGGGGGGGGTGCTCTTCATGTCATGTGACACACAGTGGCCATACACTGTATATATAAGAATAACTGATATAGGCTTATGTTTATTTATTTTTTGCTTTTTATTCAATTTTTTTTCCAAGTGTGTTAACTATATCATGAAATATCTCGAAGTAAATGCATTTTGCACCTTTATAGATGATGTTTTTTCATCTGTAATGAGCGATGGGCAAAGTAGCCTTATAGTATAATCTATAACTATGCATAAAAACCCAGCTTTTTACTTAAGTACCAGATATGGGTGTCATGCTATAAAATATTATAATACGACTGACTTTGTATTTAATGTAAATTTAATAAAAAATTATAATTAGCTAATTCTAACACTTTCAAAGAAAGCTAAGTACATTTACATGATCGAATAACTTTTTAAGCGCTCTCAAAAACTCTCATTATAATCACTGAAGCCGTTAACACTGTGAAATTAATATTTTACATTCGTGCGCACATCTGCACTTTGTTGTTTCTGGTGAGAGAATTCATCAGAGAGCAGAATTCCTTCAGCGAGCAAATAAACAAAACAGCGATGACTCATCTGAAGGCCTCTGATTGGTCGGTGCATTCTTAAGCTCAACAGAATCGTGTGTGATTGGTTACAATGTGCAGCGCTGTAAAAACGCTCAGCGAATGCAGATTTGAATTTCTCAGCTGGTTATGTACCGTTTTAATCACGCCGGTGTGATTGTATGAAATATAAAACAAAATTATTCAGATTTGTATTTTGTCTTTTGGAAGCTGCTTTCAAAATGCACTTGGCTCAAAAATCTGATGGGGCACATGCACGTCATAATATTTTGTATTACATAATGTGTTGTTACATATTATATGATGTGTGTTTGTATATTAAATATTAAATGTTTCATAATATGACATGTTTGGTGTTTTATAAATATTTGTAATATCATATCATTACAGTGAATTCATTTTATTTCTGCATTAATATTGTTTATTTATTTTTTGTATACTAACTTTCTCCTATTTGAAAACTTTCTCAGCACAACTGAGCGCCAAAGAGCAAAGCTGGTAAACTTCAGATCACATACTGTGCTTTTTAGGGGTCCTGCGCCAGCAGAGCGACTGGTATTGAATGGAAACGCAAGCAGATGGCTCTCTTCAGGTATTACAGACCTCCCTCGTGCCATTTATTTCTTTTTGTAAAACTTTTCAAGTAGGAAAGAAATTACTGAGTGCATATTAAATGAAAACTTTACGCTTAATAAGATTGTCCCTGCTGATAGAAATACTTTTATTTCAATCTAATTCTACTGAATGATGTGTATCTATTTATTTTATAATTATGCTCTAGTTCAATGTTCTGTATATCATTATAATACATTATTAGTTTAAATAGCATTCAAACATTGTATAATCTGAAGATGTGCTGGTGATGATGGAGCGAGTCATTTACACTCCACACATTAAAACCTCATATTCTCAGTTACATTAATGAGTGAAAGTACCAAACAAGTTGAGTCAGAAAAGCTGATCCCTTCTTAATGTCAAAAGCTTCAAATGTCAACGCTCACCCCTCCTGAGCTTCCCCATCATCTCCATCTCAGCGGCCTGTCGTCGCTGTCACAGGAATGGCTGCAAGATGCTGTGGAAAAAGACGGCAAGGATAAAAGAATGAGAGATAAAGTGAGCAAGAACAGAAATAAACAAGTGGAAGGGGAGAAAGAAGGAAATACAGAGAAGGGCAATAAAAAGAGATTATCGAAAGAAAGAGAAAGAGATGAGAAGTGTCCATCTATTCAAGATTCCTGGGTCCCTCGGACCTGTGACAATACGTGGGACACCACTGAGTCCTGCACATTCTAGGACTGTGTGTGTCTAAGAGTGGGAGAGAGAGAGAGAGAGAGAGAGAGAGAGAGAGAGAGAGAGAGAGAGAGAGAGAGACAGAGAGAGAGAGAGAGAGAGAGAGAGAGAGAGAGAGAGAGAGAGAGAGAGAGAGAGAGAGAGAGAGAGACAGAGAGAGAGAGAGAGAGAGAGAGAGAGAGAGAGAGAGATGGAGAGAGAGAGAGAGAGAGAGAGAGAGAGAGAGAGAGAGAGAGAGAGAGAGAGAGAGAGAGAGAGAGAGAGAGAGAGAGAGAGAGAGAGAGAGAGAGAGAGAGAGAGAGAGAGAGAGAGAGAGAGAGAGAGAGAGAGAGAGAGAGAGAGAGAGAGATTGAGAGAGGAGAGAGAGAGAGAGAGAGAGAGAGTGAGACAGGGCTGCAGTTTAAGCCCCACCCTCTGTCAACATTTACATCAACCAATTGGCCAACATATTAGAAAAGCGATAACCACAGGTCTCATGAACAACAGAGATATCAATGGATCTGCAAAGGAAAGCAATAGGATGGTCCTCCTGTCAGCCCACTGAAGAGGGGCTTCATTGTTGGACACTGAACTGATAATGTGCTCGGAGAATACTGCCATATTTTCTCCACAGTTACAAAATCTTTTAAAGCAGCCTTATTCTAGAATTTCATAACATTCACTCACTTACATTGCTATCATGGTTTCTTGTGCAACGCTATGGGGTTTATTCAATTTAGTTGTACTTTGTATTAATAAACTTCAGCCACTTTTTCAAATTTTTGTACATTTGGAAAGAGAGTAATGAATAGAAAATTATGTAAATACTGTTCAAAAAGCAGACATTAATTCAGTCGTCAGTGTCACATTATTTATTTTACGGGTATATTATATTTTTAGTAGTAAATAAAATACAAATGTAATACATTTTACAAGAATGTACTATTTCAGTTTTTTTTTAACTTCTTTAAATTTCTCCCATTATGTTATGTACTGTTTCTGTGTTATTGTTTATGACATTCACAAGCAATATCTGAGATAAAATATTTTATCACAGAATCCTTCATAAGTTATTCAAGAAACATTTCTTATTATCATCAATGTTGGGTGATCAATGTTGAAAACGGTTGTGCTGCGTAATATCTTCGTGGAAATCATATGGTGAAAGAATTTCAGTATTCTTTGATAAATAGAACGTTCAAAGGAACAGCATTTATTTCAAATGGAAATGTTTGCCACATTACAAACGTCTTTACTGTCACTTTTGATCAATTTAAAATGTCCTTAAAAATACAATTATTAATTTATTTAAAAAAAGAGAAAAACTTACTGACTCCAAAACTTTTGAATAGAAAATCATATGTTTATAATCAAAGATAATTAGCCTTTTTAATAGGCAGAGAGATTGATAAACTAATTAACTTCTTGAAGTTAATTTTTATAATTTTGTTAAAGTGGTCATATGATGCGATTTACTTTCTCTTTGGAGTGTGACAAGCTGTTCGTGCATATATTAGATCCCTAAAGTTACAAAGACTAAAGTCTCAAACCCAAAGAGATATTCATACCCTCCTAAAACACCTCGTTTAAACACGCTCCACATGTCTACGTCACGGTGTGGGAAGATTTGCATAACACCACCCAAACATATACGCAAAAGAAAGAGGCGTGACTATTATTCTGGCTGTAGTGTTGTTGCTGCCGCCGGCGCCATGTCCTGGAGACGCTGTGTTTCATTGTGAAAGCGAAACTACTTTGTTTGGGCTCCAAAAGAGGACACAACTAGAAATCAGTGGTTAAGTTATATTCACAACACTGTTCCAGAACAGTTCAACCCAAATATCCGAGTGTGTGCAGCGCTTATTACGGAGGACTATTTCCTGAACCTGGGAGAGAGTAGCTTACAATGTGAACACTAATGGACTCACAGCCTTTGAGTAAGTATATTTAGATATTTAAAGAATTTGCTACTGACGATTCAAACACGTTTTGAGCTGCGTTTCTACAAACTCAAATGCAGACATGTTAATGTTTATGCAGTACGATGCAACGCATAAACGGACAGTGTAACTCATTATAACCAGTAATTATGTCCCCACTGGATGCAACAAATGCCTCGTTTATTATGGGTTTTATTGTTTTAGTCTCGTCTCGCTGGGACACGGCATCACAATACGGTGAGGGGCGTAACATTTCCGTCTCACGCTCCAGGTATTCGTCCAATCACAACGCACTGGATATCTGGCCAATCACAGCACGCCTCGCTTCTCAGAACGATGAGCTTTGTAAAAATGTACGCGTTTTAGAAAGGCGGTGCATAGAGTTGCAACAGCTATGTACAGTATGTGGAAAATAATGGGTATTTTGAACCTCGAACCGCGTAAACACATTGCATTACACCAAATACACAGAATAATGTTATTATTAGCAACATCACATTCATATTACAATTCTGCATATTGTTTGTTACAACAGGGCCAAGTTGCTGATAACTGAATATTATGTAAATGTGTTCAATCATATGTTAATGTATTCATGGGTTGGTTTCCATGCAATATATGGTATTGGTCGACTGAGGAGGGACTCTGTGATTGTTATAGTACGTAGTACATAAAATGGTTTGATTCCAAACCCCGATTTCCCTCATTTTTCACCATCGTGACTTTAATAGAAAATTGCACTATGCGGGACCCCGAGTCTCTGATTGACACATCTGACTGCACTAGATGCGGGCATCTGTAGCCTCTTACCAACCAGCTGCTGTCTCTAGTCCCTCCGCTGCTCGTGGAGAAGGTCACAGTCCTCTATATTCCACATCTACAAGCACTCCGAGCCTGCATTAATATCCTTGGAGGAAAGACCATTTGATGTCTCTGCGGTTTTTAAAGCCGTTTTCACTTACAAACCTTTAAAACATTTTCGAAATGCTTTTTTCATCTGATAATTGTTCTGGTTACGAGACCGCCAGTGCTGCAAGAAACCACTGTACTCAGACAGCAGGCTAATGTTTATCAGATGTGCTCTAAAGAGTTTGTGTGCTGATTTATGGGCTGACTTCAGATACATTATCTTTTCCCCTGTCTGATCACCTGAACGACAAGTGGCACTGACTCAGAGGAATGTGGACTCGTAGACTTCACCCCAAAGTGTGCACACCTGCCAGAATCCTATCTGTAGCCAATCAGTCATATGTTCGTTCAGCCATAGTCGTCTTCACTAAGGCTTCTTCACAGACACGTGTGAGAGGTGGGGAAGGGTGTTATGAAGAGCTTTAAAATCTGATATAGCCAATTGATGAGAGGAGTAAAATTCATTCAGAAGCCAAAACCGCTGTAGATTGGATGTGCGGTAGATGTTACGCTCCAAAATAAAATGTTTCTCTATATTGAGTATGATTAAATGGTCTTTGTCCTGCAGCGTTATCATTCGAGGATGAGATTTCATAAACCTAGTTGTGCGCTGGCTAGATGTATTGCTTCTATTTTTTGTCTCTGTCTTATATTTAGTTCACAAATGCACGTACTTTGATAAGATCAAAGAAAAATGTGAGTTGGTATGCCGTGGATGCATTAAAAAGTAACTAAGGCTATATAAATATGAGAGGTGAACTAAAAGCAAAGGTGTCCTCAGTGACTCACTTCCACAGTGGTCCATTGTTCACGCAGTATTTACCGGTCGCTCTGTGTCATCCATCTTGTGTACATTTCCCAGCTCTCAGCATGAGATGGCCTTCATCCAGTGCTCAGGGCCTCTTGTTATAAATCTAACAGCATTGTTTTCTATGATGCTCAGCCTCCAGCAGTCTGTCATCACAAGGATGCACGCTTGGCTTGAGGAGAGATTTCCTCCCAACCCCCTTGTCTCGCCCTGTTTCTTTTTCGATAACGTTGAGAAGAACAGATGGAAGTGGAAGTTTGCATGCTCGAGAGCCTGCGGCAGCCATGTTGCCGCATATGTGCTTTTGGAGAGAATGGTCTCACTGTCTTTGCACCCAGTGCTTAGAGGTCACCGGTAATCACTGCTTTGCACAGGCGGGCCATCGAAATAACAGAGGTCACGTGACTTTTGGAGCACAAGAACACCCCTGGGGCCTCGCTTGCTTCAGAGCTGGCCTAGAAAGTGACAACTAGAGGACCAATCAATGTATATTTGCAGTTTCCTCTCTTTCATAATGTACTTGAGATGCATTTCGGTTGACCTCCAATCTCTTTGGATGCTACACACCGCTGGAACCCTCCAAGGAGCTTGTTAGCATTTTTATCCTCTTTTTCTTCTCGCTGTTTCCATGCAACAGATGCAAAGATGAGTGGCTCTGTATGACCTTAGTTAAGGTAGGTACATCCTACGAGACTCTCGGCATCTGAGAAGGTGTGTTGACGCTGAATGATTGCTTTCCCACAGGGAGCACTGGTAAGTGGGAGGTTTACCCTGAAGGTCCTCGTGAAGGGGGCACTGTTATGAGAATAGACTTTCACCAATGGTAGATAATGGCAGTCAGCAGAAAATGATGCCGGGGAAACTAAAAAAGGAGAAAGGAGCACATGATCAGGAGTCCAGAGCAAGGCCGTCTCCACCCGCCCGAAGAGGTGTGGGCGAGGAGAGAGTAGCTGGGGAATTGTAATGGCATTTATTCTTCTCTCGGAAACAGGATAACTATAATATGTCAGTAGTGTCTTGCGAATGAATCCATATTGGCTGGCTGCTTAGATATTCAAGGAGTTTTATTTCTCACAGGTCCTGTTAACACAGTATTTGTTCCTCAGCAATGTGGCACCCTATTTTTCCTCAGTAATTTGCTGTATACTTTGCAAACAAACACTGAAGTCGATGTTTAAATTCATTCTCCAAAGCAAACAATGTATCTTATTAGCACTCTTGGGAATGGGTAGAGAAAATGAGCAAAAGCAGTAAAACACAATCCATTTGCTCTATCCTGTTCGTTTCCTTTATGTAATTGGTATAGCAGAGTTATGCAAAAATCCGGATTGAAGAATTAGTTTGTTTTCAATTCATGACTTGAAATTTGAAATGAAGTGGTCACAACACAAAGAAAGATCAGTATGTCTGTCGGGCAGTCAGATGGACGGATTGATAGAGTAGTAGATAAATATTCTGTCTGTCTGCCTGTCTATCTATCTATGCTATATTCTGTCTGTCTGTCTGTCTGTCTGTGTGTTCTGCCTGTCTGTCTATCTATTTATCTATCCATCCGTCTGTCTGTCTATCTATGCTATATTCTGCCTGTCTGTCTATCAATTTATAATCCGTCTGTCTGTCTATCTATGCTATATTCTGTCTGTCTGTCTGTCTGTCTGTCTGTCTGTCTGTCTGTCTGTCACTGTCTATCTATCTATGCTGCCTGTCTGTCTATCAATTTATAATCTGTCTGTCTGTCATCTAAAAAACATGTTGATATTCTGTCTGTCTTTAAATTTGTCTGTCTGTCTGTCATATATCTATCACACTATTCTGTCTGTCTCAAACTGTTTGTAATATTACACAAAGATAATGCAAGTAAATACAAAATGCAGTCTTTTAAATGATGATTTCATTTATTAAGGGAAAAAGTCTATCCAAACCTACCTGTCTGTCTGAGGTGGAAATCTAATCTAATAACTGGTTGTTACCACTTACAGCAACAACTGCAATCAAGTCTGTCTGTCTGTCAATAACTGACAATCTGTCTGAAATTAACCTTTTCACTCACCAGCTAATAATTTTTAAAGTTATTCATAACTTCTACTATCAAAAAAAAAAGGGGGGAAATAAACGAACAGCTTGAGGTTCTCTACACTGGAGCGTGACAAAGCGACAGTTGCCAATCATTTGTCTGTCTGTCTGTCTGTCTATCTATATATATATATATATATATATATATATATCTGTCTGTGTGTGTGTCTGTCCTAAAGGCTGTTTATATTCTTGTCTGTCTGTCTGTCGTTCAAATTATTTACATTTAATCTGTCAATAATAAAACATGTTAGGCTGTTCTAAATTTAAATTATTTCAATGAAAATGTACTTACAGAAGATGCTCCCTTCCTGTTTTGTTTTAGATGTATTTGTCACATGTTAATTCAGATCATGCTTTAACCTGCAGTTACAAATAAGATAATGATATTTAAACATGAAATGTTGAATACTGATATTTGAAATTATAAAAAAAAGTTATCCAAACCTACTGTAAATGTGAAAATCTAATTAATAACTGCCAGCAGGTGGCAAGCACTGAGTCGTTGCGATTTAACCAAATCATTTAAGCGGTTGATTCATTCAGGAGCAAAACACCATCTTGTTGCTCAGAGCGCTGTGATTGTTTTAGGACATTTTTGTGTGTGTGTGTGTGGGGGGCAATATATTCTGTATGATGTTCTATGAAATGCTTGTTGGTTTTACACTGATGTGACAGCGACAGTTCCAAGTTCAACTTTTGTCATCAGTCCACTGAATATTTGGGATACTTGGGGATAATCAAAATTTCTTGGCACAACAACACATATCTTTTGGTCAGCATGGCTTTGCCTTGGGATTGTATCGATAAAGATAATTAATCAATATTTTGCTGAGTTGAATCATGAACACTGAACTTAATTGAGGCAAATTATAAAATTGTATTTCTTTAGATGTTATGCTGGGTTCTAAACCTCCTAAATGAGTCGTCGTTGTATCTTTAGTAAGATGCCCTGAAGTGGCTTTAGATGTTCAACACTGATAAGTTTCAGCTTATTTGTGGATAACTGCTCTGCTTTAACCTGCAGTTACAAATGCATAAATAATATTTTGATAATTTAAACTGATGCATGTCATCTATATTTGAAATTATATCTGTTCTTTAAATGTGAAATTAGATCGCAGCAGGTGGCAGCAAGCTTCACTTTGTCAGACAGATTCTATTGAAGTCATTTCTTGATTCAACAGGTCTGCAGTAACAGGTCTTGTTGCTCAGTGAAGTTTAACTCGGTGTTAAAATAATGTTGTTAATCACAGTTATTTCATGATTTAACAGCAGGGGCAAATATGGTGTCTCATGTAGGGCTGAGTAGGTTTGACAGCTTTTTTTCACCTATTAAAAGTTTATTGAAATCATCATTTATAAAACTGCATTTTGTATTTACTGGCATTATCTTTGTCTAATATAAAATTAGTTTTTGATGTGATATAGATTAACTATATGACAAATGAATAAATATAAAAGCTGCTTCCTCAGTTATTATTCAGTTCAAAATTTAGAAAATGTATTGAATGCATATTAATAGACTGAATCATTGTCTTTGAGAACTTCCTTTTTCATCAGGGCACTTTTTAAAAATAGAAATCTGTCCTGCATGACATCTCAGAAAAAAAGATAAATTACTCAGAAAACTGATTTTATTCCAGGGATGCTGCAGGTTTCCCACAATCTAAGAAATTGCTGTTTCAAACACCTGTGGTCCACAAATACAGCACACTAATAAAAACCTTGTTTATCCCTGTTCTAGGAAAGCCTTCGGCATCAGAGACCCTACCAGAAGAAAGCGATCACACTGTGCCAGTAATACCTGCTTTAGCGAGTACAGGATCCGTCCACAGGAGGGATTAGCCCTATTGATCCCAGCTGGCAGACAGAACTATTTGAAAGTCAGAACAATCACATCGGGAACAGACTCTGTGGGCATGTGGACCAAAGGAAATGTTAGATGTAAGATACAGTCACAGAAGTGTGTATAGAGCAACAGGGACTGTTTAAGATAACAGGGCAACTATAAGCCAACAACTTGGACTTCTCACCTCACAACTCATTTCTCTCTTCTTCCCTGAAGTGTGTAATTTATGTTATGCACTTCTCATATCCCATTTATCTGTTTAGCTTAGACAATGAAACTTGCACATGCTCAGTTTTAGGATTCAATCACATTTGTATTTTAAGTACCATGAAATAAAAATGTACTTTTTTTTCATGCCCTCAAATATTTCATCAAAGTCCATTCCTGAAGCCCCAGACCATCACACTACCACCCCAAGAGTTGGGCAGGTTTCAATCCAGTCCATGATGAAATCAATTTCCAATGGTTTACACCAGATGTAACAATCACCTTCCTGCCTTACTTTTGTCTCACATTCCACAGAATATTTGGGATACTTGGGGATACATTCAAGATAGCTTCTCTATTGATCAGAACTGACCAGAATCAGATGCTGACTTTGGTCAGCAGTGGCTTTGCTGTGTTTCACCTGTCTCTCTAGACTAACGTGGTTTGATGACATCCGTCATAGTGGCTAAAGATCTTCATAGTGGTTCTTTAAAGATCTTGTTCTGGGTTCTTTGATGACCTCCTAAATGAGTGTAACCTTTAAACTTGAAAGTAAGTTTTACAAACTTACGCTCCTGGGAAAATAAGGTTCAACACTATCATTCAATTGTCCAGTTTGTGGTCATCTATACTAGAAAATATTTGATTACAGAAAGCAAATTTAGAAATAAAAGTATTAAAGAGATGAAGTCATCTATTTATTTTCAGAGGAGATTCTTGAAGTTTTCTTTTCTGCTAATTAATTTACACTGTATATGCTAATGGAGACATTGTCATTTCTGTAAATCATTTTCTTTTAATAAACAAAGCTAGTAAAGAGAAAGGTGTAATTGAGTAATATATCATTCTGCCATTATAGTGCTTGAATCATACATAAATTATATGTTTGCCATCTTCTGTGGATGTGTTTCTCTTGCATTCTGCCGTGGAGTGTTAAAGCACATTCACAGATATATATATCATCTATTTAGAAAACAGATCCAAGGCACTTCTTCTGGCATTCCAAAATGTTAAAAAAATTTGTTTTCAAACATGGCTCACTCTAGATATATTAAAATCTGCACAAATGATGCATTTCAGCCACCCAGCCTTCCTCAGTTAGTGTCAGATACAACACTGATCACAGGTGTATATAATCAATTGCTCAGTAAAAAGGAAGATACCAAAATAACCATTACAGGGGAACCAAAAATATAAATCTGTCCTGCACATTTCAAAAAAAAATGATCATACCAACAAGAATCACAATGATAAATCATTTCACAAATATGGAGTTAAGTCTAATTCCTCATTCAAACAAGGAAAGTCCAAGTTCAAAATCCAGCACACTAATGAAAAAGTTTATCCCTGTTCTAGAAAGCCTTTCTAATAGATCCAGTTAAGACTTCCAAACAATGATTCACACTGTGCCAGTAATACCTGCTTTAGCCATGTACAGATGCATAATGTACAGGAGGGATTACCTTTGATCTAGCTGGCAGACAGAACTATTTTTGAAAGTGCCAGATAATCTATCTTTGTACAGACTCTGTGGGCATGTGGACCAATAGAAATAACAATGACATACAGTCACGAAGTGTGTAAATTACATATTACGCTTTTACAATTAATAAAGGATCTAATTTAATATACAACAGCTTCTGCCATTCACCTAAATGATTTGGTCTGGTTTACATTCTGAAGTGATTTTATGCCTCGTATGCACTCTGTCCAACCATGTTGTCCGTTTAGCTTAGCAGGCAATAACTTCTCACAACTCTCAGTTTTAGCATTCAATCACATTTGTATTTTCACAGTTGACCTCCTGAAAAATCTCTGTAGACTTTTTCATGCACTTTCCAAATATTTCATCAAAAACATTAACGTACCATGTCAATGCTTGTCCAAGAGCTGAGCAGGTTTCAATATCCATGTCACAAAATACAGTCAATCAATTTCAATGGACTAAATCATATCCTGCCTTACTTTTTAATGTTTCTAGAGTGAGCCAGTTTGATATACACTTCTCTTTAATCACTGAACCGGAATCAGATGCTGTCTTTGGATCTGTTTATGTTTCACCTGTTTATATCTAGACTAACCAAAGAGCACCATCATAGATGGCTAAACATTGGTTCAAACCTGGTGTAACCTCTTTAAACTTGAAAGATTTTACAAACTTAGACTGAGAAAATAATGCATCAGCATCTCTATCATTCAATTTCAGTTTGTGGTCATCTATACTAGAGAAAATATTTGATTACAGAGAAGAGCAAATTTGTTTAAAATAAAGTATTAAATAGAGAAGAAGTGTTTTTATTTTCAGAGGAGATTGTGTAAGAAGCTTTTTTCTTTACTATTTTTCTGGTTTCTGCTAATTAATTTACACCGTATATGCTAATGGAGACATTGTAATTTCTGTAAATCATTTTCTTTTAATAAACAAAGCTAGTAAAGAGAAAGGTGTAATTGAGTAATATATCATTCTGCCATTATAGTGCTTGAATCATACATAAATTATATGTTTGCCATCTTCTGTGGATGTGTGTTCTCTCTTGCATTCTGCCGTGGAGTGTTAAAGCACATTCACAGATATATATATATCTATAGAAAACAGATCCAAGGCACTTCTTCTTTATTCAAACATGGCTCACTCTAGATATATTAAAATCAGCACACTGATGCATTTCGGCCACCCAGCCTTCCTCAGAGCGTCAGATACAACATTGATCACAGGTGTAGATATAATCAATTGCTCAGTAAAAAAGAAGATACCAAAATAACCATTACAGGGGGGACCAAAAATAGCATTACAAGGTATAATCACATTTCCCCCCAAAAAGGAAAACAATCATACCAACAAGAATCACAATGATAAATCATTTCACAAATATGAGTTAAGTCTAATTCCTCATTCAAACAAAGTTCAAAATCCATCCGGCTTCCCTTTGAAAAAAGTCTTAATTCATAATTATAGAAGTTCTTCTTTCTGATCCTAAATATTTACAAACCAATGATTCTTAAAGTACGGTTTACATTACAGATGCATAATGACAGAATAACCATATTTAAGTGATTTTGTGTGTGATTTAACCTATTTAGATCACCATGTTGTCCGTTTCATAGCAGGCAAGTAACTTCTCACAACTCTGTCTTTAATTGTAGGAGCCTTTCGATAGCTCACAGTTCAAGGCTCCTGAAAAATCTCTCGTAGACTTGGATCACTTTGAATAATCCCCCAGTTCCCATCTATTATGCACTTGATGTGATGTGAGACAGTACTAATATCCATAACAAAATACAGTCATGTGGAGCTGTCGGCTGCGTGGCCGAAATGCATCAGTGTGCAGTTTTTAATGTTTCTAGAGTGAGCCATGTTTGAATAAAGGCTTTTTAACATTTCTGAACTGGAAGAAGTGCCTTGGATCTGTTTATTTCTATAGATATATTTATTGAACCCAACCAAAGAGCACCCTCTGGGATCATTAAACAGATTTTCTTCCTTGAATTGTTAATGTGAGCACATTCACAGTTATTAATTTGATCAGAAGATGGATTTGATATCTCATCTGAGATCTAGTACCTTTGATTTATTCAGATAATAATAATGTGAATGAGATCCTGCGAGAAAGCACTTGTGCAGGAGATTTTTTCTTGTGTGTATTGCCTCTTTCATCAGATTAATGACGTTGAATGATCAAAAAAGCAATTCAGCAGATTCTCTTAATCTCAAAGCATGTCACCAGGGGAGCGCAGATGTGCATCAGAATGCAACACTGCATGGAAATACATGTAGAAATTCAAACACTGAAACATGTCATGCAAAAAGCATGTTTACTCATTGACAGCCATATAAAACGTACACTGATCCATCTATCGTTCTATCTATTTTTATATGCATTTATTATTCTATAATTTTGTCATTCTATTTTTCTGTCTATAGATCGTTCTCTCGGTCCATAATCATACAAACCTTCAAGGTTTTTAAAATTTCAAGCAAAACTTTGTCAATCTCATATTTACAGTTTGCTTTGTACATTTATATGAATGTACTGTAGATGTTTTACCAGTGCACATTTTTCACAGCATGATATAGGCTTATATTTCTCCCTGTCTTTTACAATATAAAGAGTTATATGGAGTAATCATTCTATATAAGTTATACAGCATATATAAGTTGACAACGTATACAAGCTACTCTGTTATTACTCATGCATTAAAATTACATGGTACAGGCATAATACTGAGCAACAACAGTTTAATATAAAACATAAAGAAATACCAAAAGTGAGTCATCCAAAGCTTCAGAAGTGATGTTAGAAGTGATGTTAGATAATGTTAGATAACTTTAGTTTTTTGGTCTCACAATGTTCTGGAATGTTCCAGAAAACTCTAGAATGTCATAGAAGCTAAATATATTTTAAAACCATGCAAAATTAGTACGAAAACGCATTAAACCAATCATAATTCATAATTATAGAAGTTCTTCTTTCCTGACCTAAATATTTACCAATATTTTGATGCTATGGGAAGATAAATTGTACAGTAATCAGCACTACATAATGACAGAATTTTTTTTTTGTGATTTAACCTATTTAGATCAAAGCGTACTACATGTTACATCAGCAAGGATTGATTCTTGAACTATCACTATTGTGTTCCTATAAGGCATTGACACTAGGCTACTCCAGTGGGATTGTTTCTGTGGTAAGAGTAAGTTTTGTGGATGACTGTCAGCTGACTGCTTGCTTAGATATCTTGGTGTGGTCTTTTGCTCTTCTGTACAGCATTATTGGGTGTTTCACATTTAATTAAATTCCCCAATGCATGCAGGGAGCGCTCACACTTTAATCTCTGAACATAGTGATGTTAATGTAAAGCAGGAGTCTCAACCCTGCTCCTGGAGAGCTACCGTCCAACAGGTTTCAGCTCCAACCCCAATCAAACACACCTGAACCAGATAATCAAGGTCTTCAAGTCTACTTGTTAACTTCAGACAGGTGTGTTGAAGAAGGGTTGGAACTGACATCTTCAGGATGGTAGCTCTCCAGGAGCAGGGTTGGAGATCCCTGATGTAAAGGCATTAGACATGTTCTGGCCTTCGCTCTGGGGACTGAAAGAAGCCCACAGCTCTCAGGGATACTTCATTTCATATACAGAGGAAGACATTTCTGCTCTCTTCGACATCCCACGATTTTGAATTGGTTTTATAAGATTGTAAAAACATAATGTTCCTCTCAAGGGATGAGAATTAATTAGCCTCACCATCTGGTAATTACGCTAAAAAAACAGTAGGTGAGATTGCTGATAATCATTGACATGCACAGCGTTTTAACTCACTCTTGTTTTATGTGGCTTGCATCAGAATATTGCCTGCTGCTCTGTTTACAGTGAATGACATTATCTGTGTTAGTGCCCACTGTTACCACAGCAGAGCACTTCTTATCCACAGTCTAATAACTTTCTTCTTCACAACCGCAGGTAAGCAATATCTCTGTCTGAGTTCGCATTCTACCCAATTTTCCCTTTTTGCAGTCCATTTTCAGTGTGACTCGGGCTGCTGACATGTTCTTACAAAACAGAATGAGCGTATATTCAAACAGGACATTGTCTGTCACATTTTTTTACTGTCTTAAGCCTAAATAACAGAAAACGCTTCAGTATAATTGCATTTGTTTCAGTTATGAAAACATGTCAATGTTAAAAAAATAACAGTTTCACGATTTCACACTTTCATCTACTAGCACGATAACGTAATGCGTATTTGGCGTGTATGGTAATACGTTGTAGGCGTGCTGCTGGGGAGGGCTCCTGGCCAGGAATGGCCCGAACCCAGTGAACCCCGTGTGATGATAAATCTAGTGATATTGGTGGAGAAGGGTGGTGGAGGGATGCTGCTTAACCGTCAACTAGATGGAGGTAAGACAGCTGTATTTATGTCCAAGGGTTGATTACCTAGATTGTGTACCACCTGTGCTAATTAGCCTGAGTATCTGACGTGCTCCTCCCGAACTTAGTTTATAAACTTCATTTCTAAACTTCATTTAGGGTGAAAAAATGATTGGATGTGGAGCACACACACATTTCTTGTTAGTTGCGTGAGTGTCTGAAGTTGTTACACAGATGCTACATTTAACACAGGAGTTGGCTGTTGGCTTTTTTGGCAGGTTTGGTTGTACTTTTCATCAAAACGTTTTGGGTAAATGGGGAAAGTTAAAGTCCGTTGACATTGACATGTAGCACACAACGTACAAATGTTTATGAATCCCAATTGAACATGGAATTAATTAGTGGATTTTATTTAATCAACCAGTTAATTAAATGTGTTCAGTGTCATCAAATTGATTAAAAATAATTGCCTAATTTGACAGTTTCAAACTATATAGTAAAATGTCAGTTTATTTATAGTATACATTTAATAAAAATAATTAGTAAAGATGTTTATCTTTCTAAAGCAAACATAAATTCTTTTAACATTCTGTCATTATGTAAATATATATTTTTTCAAGTACACCCGATCATGAAAAAATTATATTAATACTGCAAATGTTATGTATGAATACCTAAAAATAACAATGAAATGCATCTGAGTATTGAAGTACAGTCACAGTTCTAGTGTTATTTGCATAGGGAAGGTAGGAGCCAGACTGGCATGAATGTAATGATTTGTGACAGTTCGGTTGGACAAGTGATTGCATCTCAAATGAATTTTAGCACCTAATTCAGGCAAGCATATTTTTATAGACACACATATACTGTACACATTCCTTTTTTCATTTCATTCATGAATTATCTCTTGTCGCCAATGGTTGACTTGAATCTCTAATGCCATATGTGATGTAAAGAAAGAGCTTATTTTTCTAAAAACAACTAACAGTGTTCCTTATTTTCTTCTGCTGAAGTTGGCAACCCTAACGTGACCCCTCGGAGAGAAGGACAGCTCGTATCCCCTCAGCGGCGCTGTGGCAGTGGCTTTGCTTTATATGGACCAGGTGCGTCACAACACAAAATATCCCCTAGCGTACCCCCCAGACAACCCTAGAGTCAGCGGTGTGGTAAGAGTCACCAACCGTTCTGTCCTCTCCTTCTAAAAGCATCGCTCTGTGCATTTAAATGATGTCACTCACGGGTCCTGAGTCAGCAATCACTGCACTTTAGCCATTTCTGTGTTTGCTGATGTCAGGGTCTTCGATTCCCCACTCGCGAACACACTAACCTGCTCTTCAAGCTGAAAGAGAGACGCTAAGAAGTTTCCTTTCAATCTTTGTCCCATCCATCAATCCATTTTCTTTCTTTCTTTTCCTCTCACCACTGCCACTCAGCAGCTGCAGAGGTTGAAGTGAAAGGCCTGGTATGTGCTCAAATGGCCAAGAGCACGAGGCATCTCGAGCGCATTTATAGTCCTCTAACAATGGCCACTCAGGATGCATTTCCAGCCTTAAATCTCTCTGGAGCCTTTTCTTTTACTGTGAGAGAGTGATTTATACCCACTCACTCTGAATAAAAGACCTCTGTCACCAATTAGATGATGGCGGTTGTCTGTCAGCTGTCTGGGCAGTCAGCCTTGTTCAAATTTATTGTTCTTTGATTGGAGAGAGAAATTCATTCGGTGCGAGCGTGAACCGGATGCCAAGCCCTCCGTGGTGCCGCTCACACTCCATCTCCTGCCAACTCAACTAATAACGCATTTAACTTTATTCTAAGATGCACCTATGGTTTTAAATGAGATGACGAGGGACCTGAGCAATCAGGTTTTTCAGCTGTCAGATGCATTTAAAGATGATGAAAGAGTCCTCTGTTGCATTGCTTTGTCGTGAAGTTAGAAATAAGAACAATTTGGCTGGAATTTATTTTGCTTGCTCGCTCCATATTTGAAGCATATTAACGGCGTGTTGTATTTCACAACCGGCTGAATGATTGAAGAGCCGTGCTCGAGAGCTGAGCGGAAGGAAAGGTGATGGAGACAATCCCCCCAAATCACAATAAATGCATTAAACATTTGTCTAAGACTTTCATTCCAGATTGAAGCCTGTCAGCTCCACAAGAATCTGCCAAACCTCCAGATGCAGTTTGGGCTCGTATCCATTTCATTGAGGTCGTCTGCACTCCCACAGCTTCATCTCATAAAAAAATAAACCTCCTTCTCGAACATCACACACAAATTCAGGGTAAATTCCTTTTGAGGCTTGAGTATTTGTTTAGAGAACTGAAGCTTAAAGAGATTAATATGACATTTCAATGTTCACAATGTTTACAGTTCTGCTCCACTTGTGTCATAATGTCTTGCATTTTAAACACATTGGGCATTTCGTGCTAAAATGTGGATCATCTGCTCTCTCCTGGATACGGATTTAGAAATAATACAGCACAATCTCCAGCTCCTCAAGTGCTGGTGTATTTTGACAGTTAGAAGTTGAGCCGAGTTTCAAACAGAAGCGTCTACAGCAAGCTCGGGGAATCAAATTCAGGTCAAACTCTGTGATCCAAAGCAGATTGCTTTTATTTTGAACATCACAAACACAATTGCCTTTTGCAAACCTTGCCACGAAGAGAAAACTTTAGGCAAGATCTGTTTCAATAGAGGTCAGGTTCTTGACCTCTGTACAGCCCCTGCCATTGGAAGTGACAGAATCAATGGCCGCTTGCCTTAATGCTTAGAATTAGACTATTGATGCTTGTGTGATTTTCTTAATGGCTTACTGGAAGGCCGGCCACTTAATTATCTCAAAATGGTTGAGAAATACTCAGCTAGATGATGTTATATTGAACCGCAGTGTGAAATTACAGAGAACGTATGCAGAACATGTACAGTTGCTCAAGTTGAAGACAGAAAAACATAAGCATCCCTCGTGCAATGACTGTTATAATCATCGTTGCTGCAGCAACCGAGCCTCCTCGTCAAATAAGTGCATGCCAAGACGCACGCTTTGATTTTTAAACTCAGTCCACAGAGGTTAGAAATACATAGATTATTCAAGAGATCGAATGCATTTGGTGATATGTCTTTTGTTTTTCATTTATGTTTAACAACATAATCGATTTGTGGATGTTCCACTCCATCTGTGGCAAGTTATGAGATAATCTCAAGCATTCCTCATTCTCCTAAATAACTTCTTACATCTAATTTCATTGCATTAGACACAAAAATATCTAGGGATGTTGCAATTACTTTAAAGCAACTGGTCTCGAGGTGATTTTTAGAGGATATCAGTTTTCCTAAAGTATCCCAGAGTCCCTGCTGGCATGTTTGACAACCAGATAATGTCCAAGTATCTTGATTTTTGTTTCTTTTTGTATGATAAATGCTATTTGAGTCGATATTTTACATTTTGAAATGTGACCAAGATGTCCTATTATTTTTGGACTTTAAATAGAGGATACAACCACAGTTAAAAAGTTTGGAAATATTATTTTATTTATGTTTTTTTCTTCATGTTTTTAAAAGAAGCCTCTTATGGGCAGAATTTATGTGATCAAAAATAAAGAAATACAGTAAAAACTGTAATATTGTAACATTATATTATAAGACCTGTTTTACATTTAAATGTATCGTTTTCAACAGTCATTACTTCAGTCTTCAGTGTCACATGATCCTTCAGAAATCATACTAATATACTGATTTAGTGCTCAAGAAACAGCTTATTATCACCAATATTGAAAACAGTTGTCAAAAACCGCATTAAATTAAATTATCCTTCTTTGTGACAAATGAAAAGGTCTTCAATGTAACTTTCAATCAATTCAGTATGTCCTTGCCAAATTTAAAGTATTATTTTTTTTAATCAAAAACAAGAAAGTTTTCAACAATAGTATCTGTCCACATGATTGATTTTATTTCAACTGTCTTTATTGAATTCTTCTGACTCATGTCACAATCATCAAACCATTTATGCAAAATGCAATAAAATACAACAAAAAAATGAATGCAAGAGTTCTATATTGGAACTGTTTAAGAAGCCATGCAAAGTCAATCCTTACCTTTGCCACCTGCATGGTGGTCTTGCCAGATGGAGCCAAACATGGATTTGGAGCTGTGATTTGCTTCTGGTCTTATTTCTGGCAGAATCACCCTGTAAGCCAGAGCTGGAAGCTGTCAGGAGGATTGGGACATCAGAAGAAGCTTCTTGTCTGTCATTTGAGAGAGATTTGAAAAGAGTCTAAAACTGTATGTTAATGCATTGTTTAGCATAATTTGTCCTGCTCCAGAAAATACGTCTCAGAAGAACTGTGCAGCCATTGTCTCTCTTTCTGTTCATCCTTCTCGCTCTCTTTACATCTCTCACCTACATGAGCTGCTGGAATGTTTATGTGGATAAGCACCAGTGAACTGCAAAAGCGAAATGGAAACCTATTTGCCGACATATGAAGTTTGGCTGTTATCAGCAGAGTCCCCATACACCCCTGTGTTCTGTCAGGCCTCGGCAAGTAGAGATTGAGAGAGAGAAAGAGACTTCTGCTTTCTCCTTCCTGATAAGTGAATGACATCTCCACAGGCCAGGTCACTGCGTGTGAGGCACGACAAGATACTTCTGATTGGAGCAGCACATTTAGCTCTTATCTGTCCCTGCTGAGCCTGTGCGAGTGGTGGTCGAAATGGTTGAAACAGAATAAAATACAATCATTCAAAAGAGCCAAATGATGTATGGCAAACAAACAGCGCTTTCCCCGAGCTCACAGAGCCATGATAATTCTGGTAAATGGTAGAAGTGCCCTTGTTGTGTAGCTGCGTAATGACTCATGTTTAATGCTTATCGTCGTGAACCGCTCGCTTCTGTACTCCTTCGTACATTGCACCGTGTTTTGTAGGTGTAACTACTGCAAGGTAGGAGCTCAAATCCCATCTGGACACTTTCTATCAAAACGTTTGCTGTTAAATGTGTTGGCTCTGAACTTTTTGTGAACATCCTGCTCTTGTGCTAAATCTGCTGAGAGGCATCAGCAAAGCTTTTAAAGAAATAAAAAGCGAACACTGAGAAATAACAATGAAAATGTGGAGACTTTATTGGTTTCTCTTTATAGCTCTGTAAGTCGTGAGACTATGAGGCAGATGTTGCCATGGAGAATTAATAATTTCTCAATTCTAACTGCGTGATGAATGTGTGTGGTCTTCAGGTACAGGACAATCGATATAGATGAGCACTGATAACCCTGCTGAAAAAAACAATAGCCCAAAACACAATAGAAAATGTAATGGTTATAATAGAAATTGTATTGGTTTTAATGGAAACTATAATGGTGTCCACTGGTATGTGATGGATTCTATTGGTGGGATGTTAAATCATATTGGAAAAATGCCCAAAACACACTACAACAATTAATTTAGCTGTTTTACTGGGAAAAGCGAATGGTTTATAATGGTATTTTAATGTAAACCATTGGAGTTTCTGTGATGGTTTCTATTGGGCTTCTATTGTTTTTTTTTAGCAGGGAACTTTTCCATTACGTACCTCTGAAATGTCCAATTAGAAACACTATTTGACATACAGTCTTAAAATACATCTGTATTTGTCATGAATCTGGTTACCACTCACTACAACTGCACATCACCCTTGGACTACATCTCCCATCATGCACTGCACTCACATATTCCCATCCACCATCACACCAATCACACAGCTGTCACCAATCACTCATTTGCCCTGATTGCCTCACCACACCTGCACCTCATTCACACACTCACATATAAGCAGCACACATACACTCACCCTTTGCGAAGTCTTGTTTTGCCCCGGCTGACATTCTGAGCATTTCCCCTGTTTTCTGATTCCCTGTGTTTACCTGGACTGCCTATTTACTCTGACCGTTTGCTGCCTGCCCTTTTGACCCTGCCTGCCTGTTGATATCTTCTCTGTCTGCTGCCTGGCCCGACCTTTGCATTGCCCCTGTTGCTGATTCTGCCTAGCCTTCATTATTCCTGTTACTGCCTTTGACCCTTGCCTGTTTGACCTCTTGTCTGAAATAAAGCTGCTATTGGATCTAACCTCACTGCCTCATCATTACAGTATTATACCTAAACAGAATTATCTACATTATATTATAGTCAAAATGAATTACAAACCCATTAACAGTAATCAGTGTTGGGAAGGTTACTTTGGAAATGTAATAGGTTACAGATTACAAGTTACCCTACTTAAAATGTAATAAGTAGTGTAACTTTATAAAAGTAATGTAACTGATTACATTTGATTACATTTCTAATGTTTTCAACTGTTACTCATTTTCTTGTAAAGCAGGCAGGGTTAAACTTACAGTAGTGTTTAACACAATTACTGTCAGACTTTCGAAAGCCTTCATCACTTGAATTAAGATGATAATATTTTTATTTTAAAGGAGATATTGGATGCAAAATATCTTCATTTGCATATAAATGTGTCTTTGCAGTGTGTGGACACAACCACCCTACAAAGGTAAAAATGCACTCCTTATTTAATCCCCCAAAAGCCTAAACAGTCTCAATTATCAAGCCATTTTGATTTTGTAGTGAATAACCAGCGATCTCTCCACCCTCTCTCCACCCTCTCTCCACCCTTGAGCAAGGCACCGAACCCCCGACTGTCCTCGGGCGCCGTAGCATAAAAGGCTGCCCACTGCTCCGGGTGTTTGTTCACTGTTGTGTGTGTGTTCACGGTGTGTGTGTGTGTTCACTGCTGTGTGTGTGTGCACATTGAATGGGTTAAATGCAGAGCACAAATTCTGAGTATGGGTCACCATACTTGGCCACACGTCACTTCACTTTCACTAAATTAGTTTATGTCTGGCTGTGCAAATAATGTTATTCCAGACTGCTTTCTGAACGAGGGACAATTCAAGGCAAGTTTTGTTAAAAAGTTAAAACTAAAGGATGGAACAGCAACCATTGTTCATGATCCAGCTGCACCTCCAGAAGAAGTAAGTTTCCCACTTTATATTTTTTTATGATTATCTGCAAATCGCCTTTGCTCTTCCACAGAAGAGAGGGGCGGGGTGAGAAGAGCTCATTAGCATGTAAAGAGATATGCACCGAAACGAGTCGCTGTGTTCTTTTACACACCCACCGAGACCATTTCAAGATTACCCAAAAGAATCATACCAACTTGTGGAAAATGGGCATTCGATGTCCCCTTTGGAGCACAGACACCACAAAATCAGACTTACTTTAAAATACAGATTTAAAATCATAACATGAAATAATTTGAAATATAATATATTTTGAAATCAAATCTTTGCACAGCTATGACATGAAACACTGGAATCTAACAATTCCTTAGAAAAAAACTAGTTAATCTTAAAAAGCATATACATAAACCCATATAGGAAATATTAGACTTATCAGAAAAGCTTGTTATACATTTCTGAAACATTGGTGTTTCATATTTTAGAGCAGTCACTGCAATTTATGAAAGACATCAATTACATCTGTATGTGGGAGTGTGTGAGAAAAAATCAGATGTTATCCTTAACATTTTCATAAGTAACTGTAATTTAATTACACATATTTTCTTAGTAACTGTAACTAATTACAATTACTTTTATTTTGTAATTACATTCCGTTATTCCGTTACATGTAACTAGTTACTCCCCAACACTGACAGTAATCCTATAAACCAAAAAGTACAAAAACTAAAAGCATCTTGCGGTTGCATATATAATGAATATTATTATATCTGTCACAAGTCAGGCCTCTGTGGCTCTCTCCGATCGCCACCAGAGGGCACCTCACCCGAGTACTAACCTCTCCACAAACTCCATTTCCCATCAGCCCCTGCATTTAGCATTAGCACCGCCAGGTGCGCCCATTATCCCCACTATTTAAGCCACACTCACACACCGCTCAACGCGAAGTCTTGTTTAGTTCCTGTCTGACATTTCTGAGCATTTATTCTGATTGATATTCTGTGTATGATCCTGGACTGCCTTTCTACTGAGTTACTCTGCCGCCTGCCCCGACCCAAGCCTGGTAAACTGTTTAAGAGTTTGATTCCCTGTGATATTCCTGACGCTGTTGATCGACCTCTGTCTGCCTTGACCTTGATCTTATTAAACATTGCAAATGGATCCGACCGCTTCTGACTCATCATTACAGAAGACTTCGCCAAACCAGGATCCAGCAATGATGAACCAACTCACCTCGGAGGTATCAGCTCAAGCCTCGATGTTGGCTGCACACCATCAGCAGCTCCAGAAACTCACCTCACTCACCGAGGAGTTAGTGAGGACGCTGCAAACTCTCCACGTGGCGAATCCGCCAACGAACGCCACGCCATCCGTGCCTTCACCACTGCCTATCACTCCGACAATGCCTCCCACTTCACAAGGCCCGCGACTCTCGCTTCCTGATAAATACGATGGTTCCCCGGAAAGATGTAAGGGCTTTCTCATGCAATGTTACCTCTACATTCACCAGCAACCTCTCACCTTCCCCACAGATGCCAGCCAAGTTTCGTTCATTTGCTCACTACTCACCGGCAGGGCCTTGGATTGGGCCACTGCAATATGGGAGGGAAACAGATTGTCCTTTCCAACTTATGACACCTTCATTCGCCAGTTCCGTGAGGTGTTCGAGCACTCCGCTAGTGGAAAGGAGGTCGGAGAGGAACTGATCGCTCTGCGCCAAGGTAACAGCACTGCAGCAGATTACACACTCACCTTCCGCACTCGCTGCTCAGACTGGCTGGGAGAATGAACCCCTCAGACTGCTCTATCGTAAGGGACTCAACGAGGAGCTTCAGTCAGAACTGGCTTGTCGCGATGAGGGGAGAACCCTAGAACAATTCATGGAGCTGACCATCCGTATCGATAATTTGATGCGCTCAAGACGAGTTCATCGTTCAGCTCTACCTATACCCACCAATCAAGGAATCCCAGAACCGGAACCCATGCAGGTCGGTGTCACCCGTCTCTCCGCTGAAGAGAGGGAGAGACGCATCCGTCAACACTTATGCCTCTACTGCGGGGAATCGGGGCATCTGAGAGCTGCCTGCACCGCTCGTCCAGCCCGGCGAGTTCATACACTGGTGAGTGCTGATCACAACCCCACTAATTCTTTTGAGATTCCTATCACTATTCCCAATAACAATGAGTCAACGGCTACCATGGCCATGATCGACTCTGGGGCGGCAGGAAATTTTATTGATATTTCATTTGCCAAGGCTCACAATCTCCCTCTTGTTCCATGTGAATCTCGGGTAGCGGTGGCAGTGTTAGATGGAAGACCGCTGGGATCTGGGAGGATCAATTACCTGACTCCCGAACTACGTCTTCAAACCGGTATCCTACACACCGAATCCATACGATTGTTTGCCATTGAATCTCCACTGAATCCCGTCATCCTGGGCCTGCCATGGCTGGAGAAATACAATCCCCGGATTTCCTGGTCATCACCACAGATTCTCCAATGGTCAGAGTTCTGTCACCTTCACTGCCTAACTTCAAGCCCCAAGCCTTCCGCTCTGTCCAGGGAGGAGAAGCCCGAGAACAAGGACCTCCGAATTACCTGTTGACTATCAGGACCTGTCTGAGGCCTTCAGTGAAGATCAAGCACTCAAACTTCCTCCACATCGAGCCAGCGACTGTGCTATAGACCTTATCCCAGGATCAGCGCCTCCCAAGGGCAGGATCTTCCCTTTCACAACCCGAGTCTGAAACGATGAAGCAGTACATAGAGGAGGAGTTGGCCAAGGGGTTCATCGTCATCCAAATCTCCAGCATCAGCAGGGTTCTTCTTCGTAAAGAAGAAAGGATGGCAGTCTCCGACCTTGCATTGATTATCGAGCACTCAATGACATCACTGTAAAATTTCGTTACCCATTACCATTAGTGCCCGCCGCTCTGGAACAACCGCACTGCCAGATACTTCACTAAACTAGATCTGCGTAGTGCTTACAATTTGATCCGTATCAGAGAGGGAGACGAGTGGAAGACAGCCTTCTCAACAACATCTGGGCACTATGAATACGGGTTATGCCCTTCGGGCTTGCCAACAGTCCTTCCGTGTGTTCCAAGCTTTCGTCAACGATGTCTTCCGGGACATGCTCAGCCAATTCGTCATTGTCTACATCGATGATATACTGATATATTCTGACTCCTTGATACCCATGTGAAGCACGTCCGAGCAGTACTTAAACGACTCATCCAACACCAGTTGTATGCTAAAATACAGAAGTGTGAGTTCCACCAAACACAAATCTCGTTCCTGGGCTATGTCATCAGCTCTGAGGGTGTCACCATGGACGACAGTAAGGTGCAGGCGGTGCTCAACTGGCCCAAACCCACAACGGTAAAGGAGCTCCAACGCTTCCTCGGGTTTGCAAATTTCTATCGACGCTTCATCAGGAGCTATGGTGGCAGCTCCTCTCACATCTTTGCTTCAAGGAGGTAAACAACGGCTGAACTGGACACAGGCCAGCGAACAGTCCTTTCGACAGTTGAAGGAACGATTCACCTCTGCTCCCATTCTACATCACCCTAATCCAGATCTCGAATTCACAGTTGAAGTAGATGCTTCTAACACAGGTATCGGGGCAGTTCTTTCCCAGCGACAGGGCTGTCCACTCAAACTCTTCCCATGCGCCTTCTACTCTCGCAAACTCAATCCAGCAGAGAGAAATTATGATGTGGGGGACAGGGAACTGTTAGCTATGAAGGCCGCATTTGAGGAGTGGCGGCATTGGTTGGAGGGGGCGAAGTTACCATTTCTCGTGCTGACTGATCATCGCAACCTCGAATACATCAGATCCGCCAAACGACTCAACCCCAGACAGGCCAGATGGTCCCTATTCTTTTCACGCTTCGACTTCAAGGTAACTTATCGACCTGGATCCAAGAATGGCAAGGCGGACGCTCTATCCAGACAATTTGACCACCTACCCACATCTAACGTCAGTGAACCCATCTTGCCTTCCAAGGTCATTCTAGCGCGATGCGATGGGACATCATGACGGAGATTTCTGAAGCTCTCATTAGTGATCCAGCTCCAGCTGAATGCCCTCCTGATCTGACTTACGTTCCTTCCGACTTACGTCCCCAGAGTCATGCAGTGGGTTCACGAACTCCCCAGCGCCGGTCATCCAGGCATCAATGCGACCATTCAACTGGTCTCCAATCGTTTTGGTGGTCAACATTACAACCAGATGTAACACAGTTCGTTCAACAATGTGAAGTTTGCAATATTTCCAAATCAGGCCATCAGTGTCCAGCAGGTCTCCTACAGCCTCTTCCCATTCCTCAACGACCCTGGTCCCATGTTGCAATCGATTTCAGAACCGACTTACCCAGTTCCAATCACTTCACCACAATACTCACGGTTATTGACCGATTCTCCAAGGCCTGCCGATTAATTCCCCTCACGAAACTACCCACAGCATTTGAAACGGCAGAAGCACTCATGCAACAGGTATTCAGGTTTTACGGTCTCCCGAGGACATCGTCTCAGATAGGGGACCACAGTTCACATCACGGGTCTGGAAAGCCTTCTGTCAACAACTAAACATCAATGTCAGTCTTACCTCAGGATATCACCCGAATCCAATGGTCAGGTCGAGACTAAACCAAGAGCTCATTCGCTTTCCTCCGCTCTTACTGCTACAACAACCAAAACGATTGGAGCAGATATCTGATCTGGGCTGAATATGCGCAGAATTCCCTAAGGAAGGCAGCGACGGGACTCACACCTTTCCAGTGCATCCTCGGATTTCAACCCCCACTCTTCCCTTGGTCTGGTGAACCCTCAGAGCTCCCAGCTGTAGACGACTGGCTAAGGAGAAGTGAGGAAACATGGAACGCAGCACATGTGCATCTACAACGGGCAGTTCGTAGAGTAAAGGAACAAGCGGATCGTCGCCGCAGAGCTGGACCCAGACTTTCGCCCGGTCAGTGGGTGTGGCTCTCAACCAGAAACCTTCGTCTTCATCGTCCCTGCAAGAAACTCAATCCTAGGTACGTGGGTCCATTCAAAATTCTCAGACAAATTACTCCAGTCTCATATCGTTTAGTATTACCTGCAAATTATCGTATCTCACCCACTTTCCATGTCTCCCTGCTCAAGCCCGCCGGTGGTCCGAGAGGAGAGAGGAACCTAGAGGAGGCCGAAGTGGAGAGCACCCCTCCCATCATCGTGGACGGCGAGGAGGCCTATCAAGTACGAGAGATCCTAGACTCACGACGCCGAGGTGGGGTTCTTCAATATCTCATAGACTGGGAGGGGTATGGTCCCGAGGAACGCTCTTGGATTAGATCTCAGGACATCTTGGATCCCAACCTCACCAATGAATTTCACCGCAACCACCCTGACAAACCAGCTCCAAGACCCCGTGGAAGACCTCGGCGTCCGGATCGTTCTCGCTCCGGGAGCCGCTCGCAGGAGGGGGGCTCTGTCACAAGTCAGGCCTCTGTGGCTCTCTCCGATCGCCACCAGAGGGCACCCTCACCCGAGTACTAACCTCTCCACAAACTCCATTTCCCATCAGCCCGTACCTAGCATTAGCACCGCCAGGTGCTTCCCCATTATCCCCACTATTTAAGCCACACTCACACAACTGCTCAACGCGAAGTCTTGTTTAGTTCCTGTCTGACATTTCTGAGCATTTATTCTGATTGATATTCTGTGTATGATCCTGGACTGCCTTTCTACTGAGTTACTCTGCCGCCTGCCCGACCCAAGCCTGGTAAACTGTTTAAGAGTTTGATTCCTGTGATATTCCTGACGCCGTTGATCGACCTCTGTCTGCCTTGACCTTGATCTTATTAAACATTGCAAATGGATCCGACCGCTTCTGACTCATCATTACAATATTATTGCATATATAATTTTAGAACGCCATAAAGGAATACCGATCTACATTTTTATATTTAGAGTATAATATTATACTGTTGTGGAGTATTATAAACATTGCTGTTGCTCATTTCTCATCATGTTCAGCTTTACTGTGCCCTCTTATAAAGCGCAATTGCACAGTTAACACATGTAGATTTGTTAGAGTTTGAGAAAATATTAAGTTCTTTAGAATGCTGTGTCTGTGTGTGTGTGTGTGTGTGTGTGTGTGTGTGTGTGTGTGTGGGCATGTTTATGTGGTTTATGAGGACACAAATTTGTATAATGACATGGGTATGACATAGGTATTACAAGGAGAAGGTGATTTATGAGGACATTTTCAGTGTCCCCATAATTTAAAACGCTTATAAATCATACAGAGTAAGTTTTTTGAGGGAAAATAGAAATGCACCGTCTCCTGTGAGGGCTAAGTTTAGGTGTAGGGTAGGTGTAGGGGCAATAGCACATACAGCTTGTACAGTATAAAACCATTACGCCTATGGAGAGTCCTCAGAAACCATAAAACCAACATGAGTGTGTGTGTGTGTGTGTGTGTGTGTGTGTGTGTGTGTGTGTGTGTGTGTGTGTGTGTGTGTGTGTGTATATTTGGGGAAGGTTACTTTTAAAAGTAACACATTACACTAATGAGTTACTCCCTGAAAAAGTAACAAATTGCATTACTTACTTTTTATGGACAGTAATGTGTTACATTATATTTGCATTACATTTTCTTGTCTGCGCAGGGCTTGTATGTTTTTAATATAAAAAGTTATATTTTTGGCATATGTAAAAGCCCTTTGACACCAAAAGTTAAATGAATAAGCCTTGGGCTGAAGGAAATGTAAATTAAAATATTAACACATTTAATTATTGCAGGTTTGCATCATATTCTGAGTTTGCATTTCAGTTTTTATTCGTTTTGAGGAATACTAAATCTGTTTTTGTGCAAGTGAGAGGAGTAGTAGCTTGTTCATATTTACATTTGAAAAAGTGACTCAGATATTATATTGTAAATAAAAAAAGAATGCATTACTCTACTAGTTAAAGTAAAATGGTAATCTGATTACATAACTTGTTACTTGTGTGTTACCCCTATGCAGGGGCGTCATGCACTCATTATTTTTGAGGGGGTACGAGTGTGTGTGTGTGTGTGTGTGGCAGGGGGTGGTCGTCATGTGACACACAGCTACCGCAATCGCAGGTATGGTCATTTTTATTGTATTTTATTTTTCCTGTTTATTCGAAACATTCCAAAACGCATTAATTATATCATGAAATATCTCGATTCTCACCTTTATAGATTATGTTAGTTGATCTAGTGGGCGATGGTCAAAGCAACCTAATAATGTAATCTATTAACTATGCATAAAAACCTGTCTGTTTACTTAAGTAACAGATATGGGCATCATCAGGGCCATAGCTTGGGTTTGAGGGGCCCCGGTGCAGGTTGTACCCGTGGACCCTGTTTGAAATTGTCTAATTTGTATGTTTGTTCTATTTATTTATTTGTGCTATTTACACAATGTTTAAGTTTAAGTTTGTATGTGTCCAGGTACAGAAACCGAATAATCAAATGTAAAATATCACTGCATAGTCTTCACTGTAAAAATTAAATATACAGTCAAACCATCATCATCAGCGGTCACTCGAAACGAGTATGACTGTCCTCACCTTTGGGTTTACTTGTGGGACTTCAGATGGCTGTAGAGGCCAATCCACGATCCGCATACTTTGGTGCAGTATGGACAGGAGAGAGAAGTAATTGTTGATAATGGTTGAGTCTTTTTATCTTTCTCCTTGCGAAGCTCTCTTTATCTCTGCGGCACGGTGGAGTTCTATTTCATGATTTGCTGCACCATCCTGCACGGATTTCTTCCAGGAACTTCTGTCCGGTGAAATGTGTTCCCAGTTGCTCGAAGTAATATGGAATTTCTTCAAGTTGGCCTTAATGTGGTCCTCAGTCAAACCAAAATGTATTCAGACACCTTCAGCATTTCTCAAATTATCACAGTTTATTCACTATAGTTTAGAAAATGGTAATAAAATATGAGAGTTAAACTGTGTCAGAACAAATTCATCTTGATAATGTCAGAGAACTTTGATAGAAAGGTATAAATGGATTACAATCAACCTGTCAGACTTTGTCTTCCTCTGCCTTTGTCTCCTCACCCATATTTGATCCGTCCTGTTCCCCATTATTAGTTAATTAGTCTCCGCCTGTATCTTGATTATGTCCCAGGTGTTTCCAGTCATGTCTCCCTATATCTAGTCTGTTCTGCCCCATGTTACTTGTGGATTATTGTTAATGTCAGCGTGTCAATGTTCTTACCTGTGTTCCTGTGCCTCCGCTTGTCATCCATTAAATACCCTGTTTGGATCCCGTGAACCGTGACAGAATAATCCACCAGTGCCTGCACCAGTGCCTCCAGTGCCTGCACCTGATCCGCTGGAGGTCACCTGTCCGGTCTCCAGGTCGAGGCCTCCAGGTGCCCACCCCTCCCTTTCGATGCCGTGCAGGGGACGCGCCTATTGGAAGGGGTGTTCGATTTTGTCTTCCTCTGCCTTTGTCTCCTCACCCATATTTGATCCGTCCTGTTCCCCATTATTAGTTAATTAGTCTCCGTCTGTATCTTGATTATGTCCCAGGTGTTTCCAGTCATGTCTCCCTATATCTAGTCTGTTCTGCCCCATGTTACTTGTGGATTATTGTTAATGTCAGCGTGTCAATGTTCTTACCTGTGTTCCTGTGCCTCCTCCGTTTGTCATCCATTAAATACCCTGTTTGTTTCTATCCTCGTCTCCTCGTTCCTGGATCCCCGTGAACCGTGACACAACCAAAGATCCAGACAACTGTTAGTATGAAATATTTTACACAACTATCAATACTTTGGTCTTTTTACCAAAATTACCCAATGCTTAATTTTTTGTTCAGTCTGTAAAGGCATTAGAAATGAAAGAAAACACATATGAGCAAAACATGGTCAGGTCAAAGTGTCTGAATAATTTTTGGTCCCAAATGTTTATTTTATTTTACTGGTAGTCCATATGAAGAATTTGTGGGTATAATATGTCACAGTTTACTTTATTTTGCTATACTCACTTGCATAAATGGACTAGTGTCCTGCACCACTAACCAAAAAATATGAAAAATTATATCTGGTGTCTGAATAATTTTTGGTTTGACTGTGGATTAATTATTGTTAAAACTACAAATGAATTCAGTCAGAGCATGAGTGATTTTCTTTTAATTTTCTTGTATTTACATTAAGTATAACAACAGATAGTAAATTAAGTGGTCACTTTAAGAGACAATGCATCGAATATAATAATGCATCTAATACCTTTTAAGATGTAAGACACTCAAAGGTATTTTGACATGATTTTGTTCAGATGATACAAGAGCAAGAAGAGGCAAATTCAGTGTTCAATCGATTTGAGGCATTCTCTCTGTCGCCTTATGCGCACAGAACAGCGCACTGGTGCTGAATTGGCCTCTTTCACATCTCTTTTTTTGCGAGTTTAATTTGTATTTGTTCTTCAGGGGCAAGAGGAGCAGTAGAGCTTGTTTGGTCTTGCTGTCTGTGAGAAGCGGTTTGAATACTTTAATCTCTTTTGAATGTTTAAATTGGCAAGGTTTAAAAACAATGCGTGCGCAGATGTGAATTGCAGCTGATGATGGCCAGCTGAAGTGGCGGTGGTGGTGTAATGGTGTGGGGGATATTTTCTTAGCACACTTTAGGCCTCTTGGTACCAACTACCTGAGTATTGTTGTTGTCCACGTCCATCCCTTTATGACTACAGTGTCTCCATCTTCTGATGTACTTCCAGCAGGATAATGCACCAAAGCTCAAATCATCTCAGACTGGTTTCTTGAACATGACAATGAGTTCACTTTACTCAAATGTTCTCCACAGTCCCCAGATCTCAATCAATAGAGCACCTTTGGGATGTGGTGGAGAGAGAGATTCACATCATGGATGTGCCAGGCGACAAATCTGCAGCAACTGCGTGATGCTATCATGACAATATGGACCAAAATCTCTGAGGAATGTTTCCAACACCTTGTTGAATCTATGTCACGAAGAATTAAGGCAGTTCTGAAGGCAAATCCAAACCGGTACTAGCAGGTAGTTAATAAAGTAGCCAGTGAGTGTATATATGAGAGAGAGACAGAGAGAGAGAGAGAGACAGAGAGAGAGAGAGAGAGACAGAGAGAGAGAGAGAGAGAGAGAGAGAGACAGAGAGAGAGAGAGAGAGAGAGAGAGAGAGCGAGAGAGAGAGAGAGAGATGTCCATATATTTGGACACTGAATAAATTTTTCATAATTTTGGCTCTGTATTCCACCAGAATAGAATTAAATTAAAAACAAAAGATGAAATTGAAGTTCAGACTTTAAGCTTTAATTCAAGTGGTTGAACAAAAATATAACATAAAACAGCTTAAAATTACAACCATTTTATACACAGTCCCCACATTTTCAGGGCTCAAATGTAATTGGACAAATAAATATAATCATAAATACAATTTAAATTTTTAACATTTGTTGAGAATCCTTTGCAGGCAATGGCTGCCTTAAGTCTGGACCTCATGGACATCATCAGCAGAGACTGGGATTGCTCTTGTGTGATGCTTTGCCAGGTCTTTACTGCAGCTGACTTCAGTTGTTGTTTGTTTGTGGGTCTTTCTGCCCATAGTTTTGTCTTCAACAAGTGAAATTCTGCTCAATCGGGTTGAGATCAAGAGATTGACTCGGCCAATAATATTTACCTTCAAAAACTCCTGGGTTGCTTTTGCTGTACTGTATGTTTTGGGTCATCGTCCATGTTTACTATGAAGCACCGCTCAATCAACTTTGCTCCATTTGGCTGAACCTGGGCAGAGAGTATATCTCTATATCCGGCTGCTTCTGTCTTCTGTCTTCTGTCTCTTCACTAAACACCAGTAACCCAGTGCCACTGGAAGCCATGCTCATGCATCACACTGCTCCACCATGTTTCACAGATGATGTTGTAAGCTTTGGATCATGAGCAGTTCCAAGCCTTCTCCATATGTTTTCTTCTCCGTCATTCTGGTACAAGCTGATTTTAACGTCAAAGAATGCTTTTTCAGAAGTGGTCTGGCTTTTTAGATGTTTTTGGCCAAGTCTAATATGGCCTCGTTTTGCCTGTGGTGAAGCCTCTGAATTTGCTCTGGTGAAGTCTTCTATTGATTGAGGACTTTGACAGTGACATCCTCCTGGATAGTGTTCTTCACTTGGCTGGATGTTGAGAAAGGGTTTTTCTTTACCACGGAGAGGATCCTCTGACCATCTACAACTGTTGTCCTCTGTGGACATCCAGGTCTTTATGTTTCTGAGCTCACCCGCTGTTCATTTTTTCTCAGAAATATTTTTTTTCAGTTTGTACCAAACTCTTGATTTGGCCACACCTAATATTTCTGCTATCTCTCTGATGGATTTGTCTTGTATTTTGGTTTGTTTCATCTGGATAGAGACATTCTTTGACTACATGATGTGAGACCCTTTACATGCTTAATTGAGATAACGAAAAGAATACCCCACATCTGTGCATGAAATGGCATTTAAGCCAATTGTCTAATTAATTATGGTCCCTTGAAAAAGGGGTAGGTACATATTAAAGAGCTGTAATTTCTTAACCTTTCCTCCAATTTAAGATCAAATCTAAATTAAAAGATTTCTGGTGTGACTTTAAATGAGCCACAAACTCATCACCAAACACCAATGACTTGTACATTCATTATATGGACAAAAGTACTGACACCCCTTCTTTAGAAGAAAAAGGCTCTTCCAAACTGTGGCAACAAAGATGGAAACATAATTCATGTACTTAAAAAGTGTATTTCCTCTGTTGCAACAGTTTTGAAGTGTATGAAATGACTGTACCCACATGTAAAAATCATTGGTGTTTGGTGATGAATTTTTGGCTACATCCCTAAGTGAAAATGTCCAAATTGGGCCCAAAGTGTCAATATTTTGTGTAGCCACCATTATTTTCCAGCACTGTCTTAACCCTCTTGGGCATGGAGTTCACCGGAGCTACACAGGTTGCCACTGAAGTCCTCTTCCACTCCTCCATGACAACATCACGGAGCTGGTGGATGTTTGAGACCTTGAGACATACTTGGCCAGTCCATCACCTTTACCCTCAGCTTCTTTAGCAAGGCAGTGGTCGTCTTGGAGGTGTGTTTGGGGTCGTTATCATGTTGGAATACTGCCCTGCGGCCCAGTCTTCGAAGGGAGGGGATCATGCTCTGTTTCAGTATGTCAAAGTAAATATTAGCATTCATGGTTCCCTCAATGAACTGTAGCTCCCCAGTGCCAGCAGCACTCATGCAGCCCCAGAGCATGACACTCCCACCACCGTGCTTGACTGTAGGCAAGACACACTTGTCTTTGTACTCCTCACCTGGTTGCTGCCACACACGCTTGACACCATCTACCATCTGAACCAAATAAGTTTATCTTGGTCTCATCAGACCACAGGACATGGTTCCAGTAATCCATGTCCTTAGTCTGCTTGTCTTCAGCAAACTGTTTGCGGGCTTTCTTGTGCATCATCTTTAGAAGAGGCTTCCTTCTGGGACGACAGCCATGCAGACCGATTTGATGCAGTGTGCGGCGTATGGTCTGAGCACTGACAGGCTGACCCCCCCACCCCTTCAACCTCTGCAGCAATGCTCGCAGCACTCATACGTCTATTTCCCAAACACAACCTCTGGATATGACGCTGAATTCGTGCACTCAACGTCTTTGGGTCGATCATGGCGAGGCCTGTTCTGAGTGGAACCTGTCCTGTTAATCCGCTGTGTGGTCTTAACCACCGTGCTGCAGCTCTGTGCATTCAAAATGCCATCAATAAAATGCACCTGTGTTCATTGTCCATAACATACACCTGCCCATACCATAACCCCCCCGCCACCATGGGCCACTCGATCCACAATGTTGACATCAGCAAACCGCTCACCAACATACACGCTGTCTGCCATCTGCCCTGTACAGTGAAAACCGGGATTCATTTGAGTTCAGCTTATGAAAAATGGGGCAAAAACAAAAGTGTTGCGTTTATAATTTTGTTCAGTGTATTAGGCTACATTTGCCTATGGGTCTTGCTAAGGCTATTATTTTTTATTAATCTTAAAAACACAGTTAATTAATTTTACACTTTTTGTGCATAATTTGACTTCATTGGAATAATAATGCACAATGCATAATGCACAATGCAATTATGTTCAAAAACATTCTTTGTTATCTTCACACATCACAAGTATGCTCTTCACTGACGCGGTTGTCACGATGGTAACAAAGTAGTTTACGAAATAATTGTTGGTGTTATATTTTGAAAAATCATTTTCTCACAATGAATATTTAAATAGTTGTTGCTTATTTCACAATTTGTTTATATTACCATAGTTTTAAACAAGCAATAATTCATATTTTAAGATTTTAAGATCGAATGCCTTTGTCTGGAACTTGAAAAGTTGCACAGTTTTAATGTGATCCTCATATAATAATGTTAATTTGATTAAAAACCAGCCTCTGGGGCACAAAAGTAGAAGAAACATCCATATACGATAAACAAAGCAGCCTGTGTGTGGAAAATGGATAATGTCATGAATAATGTCACCACAACCTTCCACAAGCATACAATGCACTGACTAATGTAAAATGCTAATGCCTTTTACAGTAAGCACTTATTGATTAACTTACAGCAGATCAGTGATTTATATTTGTTGGGACTAAGAGTTGGGTTAAAAATGGGGGTGAATGTGTTAACCCTTTAATCATCATTAATCCTTCAAGCCCACAGATTAACAGCAGACTCACCCATCAGTAATTGTATCTGAACTGTGCATTTGCTAGAAGGTGAGTGAGTCTTATAGATTCTCAATCCTGTTTAGCAGAACACATCTGCTAATTAGTTTTCCTCATAATTGCCACTTCTGTTATGGGTTGTGCTTTAGTGGTTCTAATCGCTTTGTCCTTAAAATTCAAACTGACAAACGGGGGATGTAAATCATACATTTGTATGCTGGTCTGAAGTGTATGCACTCATGCATCTAGATTTATGTGTGTGTTTGATGAGGAGGTAAGCCTCTTAAACTCTCGAGCAGTTCTTTGGCTCTCTGGGTCTTGAGAGTGTGGGAGAACTGACCAAGTTTATGATGAGCTTTCCTCAACAGACCACTGACTTCTCAGTTTTTTCCACTTAAGCTTCTTACGCAGTACTGCTCATCTGTTCGGCATCCGGTAAATAGACTGCTCGGAATCTCTTATTTTGCCCATAAAATGACTTTTCTGCAAGGTGGAAAACTCCCATTTGAGCGGCATAACTCCCATCAACCTAACACCGGTGTTTTATGCTTGAAACACAGGAACGTTTTTGTTCCCCACTTATGAGTGATTTATGATGTAATTCAAAGGATGGCAGCTGAAGTGAGAGTGCTGTTTAGCCCATACTGTGAGCTCATCATCTTTGCAGTAGCTGTGAATGAACTACCCAGGAAACAGCTCTGTGTGTCTGGAACCACGGGGACAAAGTCACTTAGCCATTCCCGCTAGATTACAGTACACCTTTACAAGCTCTGTGTCATTATTCATAAAGAGGAACATTTCTTTAGGTGTTCTTTTGCCCATGTGCTTACCATAACATTATCATGTGTAATATGGGCATTTTAAGAATGGAAAAATAATAAATGGCTTTGTTCTTGAATTGTTAAACAGCTGCTTGCTGAAACGTCATGCCAAACGTGTTTCTTCCTGCATGGATGGAAAACTTCCAAACACTTTGTGTTTTATGCATGGCCTGTGCACGGATTAAGATACCCAGCTTTATGAAAAGAAAAGGTCAGGTCAGTTCTAGTTTAGCGCTCCATAAATCATTGACATTACCATGTGAAATTATGAATTGAAAAACAAAAAAACTAAACGATTTATGGCCTATTCCTGACATTTGGTGCCTTTTGGACATCATAAAATGTAGAAAGTTTTTAAAATAACTTTTTGCATAACAGGGAGGATTTAAAACATTTGAAAAAGGATATTGATCAAGCTCAGGCAAAGAAATATAACCATTTACCAAATAAAATCTATGAAATATAAGACTAAAAATGTCCAACAAGTTAGGAACAAGTAAACAACAACTTAAAAGAGTTTGGGTTTGTGTGTGTGTGTGTGTGCATGCGTGCGTGTGTGTGTGTGCGTGCGTGCGTGTGTGCATGCGTGTGTGTGTGTGTGCATGCGCAGGCGTGTGTGTGCATGCGTGCGTGCGTGCGTGCGTGTGTGTGTGTGTGTGTGCATGCGTGCGTGTGTGTGCGTGCGTGCGTGTGTGTGCGTGTGCGTGTGTGCATGCGTGCGTGTGCGTGCGCATGCGTGTGTGTGTGTGTGTGTGTGTGCATGCGTGCGTGTGTGTGTGTGTGCGTGCGTGTGTGTGTGTGTGTGTGTGTGTTAATGCATTATTCATATTCCAGTAAATTGGCATTGACACTGAATTACTAATATTTTTCTGACATTTTATTATCATAAAAATGCTAAAAAAGGGTGGACAAAATACAAAATAACTTTTTGGTCTGAACTGGGTTTTGATTGGGAATAATTTGTCAAATATTAAGTTTAAATACATTTCTTCAACTAACATTACATAGCATTGAGCAATATATTTGTTACAGTATTTAATCATGTTTAACATTATTTAATAAAAATACAGATAATAGTTTAGTTCGTATTACCTTCTGCTTATTGAATAATTTTAACAGATACACCTTTGATTTCAGTAATGTAGTGCAAATTTTTGAAAGTAACATTTACTAAGAATAACAAATGCTTTCAACATAGTTTTCATTGTCAGTTCATGTTGACTACTGTACAGTGTTTGTAAAGTGTTACCAAAAGGTTTTGTGGATTTGTACTAAAAACGGTATACCATATTCTGTAATACTACTCTAGATTTCATTTAGACACCAACAAACTTTATGATATATGTTTACTTCAACCATGCTTTCAATGGATTTTGACCGTATGTTAATCTTTTCATCATTGGTCAGCAAGACAAAAAAAATGACTCACAAATATGACATTATTTTGGGATTTTTTTGTGGGTGAAATCACACCTAATTTCAGTCTGAATCCATCCACGAATCAGGAATATCAAATAAATATGAATATTTATATGCAGGCTTTTAAGGTGACTTTTGGATGAGCTGTGCTTTATACATTGCTCCATTACTGACAATGGACAATGGACTTTTTGCCCACAAAACATGCACCTTAAGAATTTGATTAATTTTAAACCTTAATTTTAAGATATTTAAAACTTGGTTAAAGTTATTGTTCTTAGTGTGATCGGGTCTTAATTGATGGTTCTTTCTTTCACCCTCAAACTAAAAACGCAAAAGCTGATCCCACAAGCATTCACTCACAGCACTGTCCTCTCCAGGATCATTCATCTGTCTGGCTATTTTCTCACTGTCAAATAAATGCATTAAACAGGAGGCTGTATGCTGTTACTCTCTCTTCCAGCCCTCTTCTGTAATCTGATGTCCTCCAAACAGCTAGTTCATCACAGGGTGAGCGTCTGATGCCAGAGACACAGGGACAGGACCCCGGCCCTCCTCTGTCCATGTCACAGGCCGTAATAGAGTCATAAACCTTCGGGATCTGCTTGATTGAGTTGCATCAAACACAAAGAGGATGCTAATCTCATTATACAGCTCGGCTACGTCACCCTGTCCCAGACCCCTTCATTTGATGTGCTTACATAAGCTTCACGAGACATCATTTAACAATTACGGAGCCTGTTTGTTTGACCCTAAAGGTTCACTACATGTTCAGCTCTATCAACTGTATTTATTACAGTAATGTTGATTGCAACAGAAAATGATTTTGATGTGTCCCTCGGTTTTAAAAAGAATCACAGATAAATATAATGTGCTTACAATGGAAATTAACTCTAAAATACATTCAGACACAACAGTATCTGAATTAAAATTAGAGTAGTGTGATGGAATTGGTTAAAGTTATATGCAGTCTTTCTACTCTGTTGTCATGACAACATTGGCCAGAAACCTGTTCACATGATGCCAGAAAGAGATGTTTTGTAATTATCTTCAAACCACTGTTTACTAGAGGAACTATTGTACAATTTGGGATATTTCAATACAAATACCGTTTGTAAATACCAAAATGTGAATATAATTTCCAAGATTAAAGAAAGTATTGTATATTTTTGATGCTCATCAAAAAAGGTCACATGACTTTGCACTTAACAGTGGTGGTCAGTAACGAAGTACAACTACTTCGTTACTGTACTTAAGTACATTTTTCAAGTATCTGTACTTTACTGGAGTAGTTTTATTTTGAGTAACTTTTACTTTTACTTCACTACATTCCAAAGCATAAGATCGTACTTTTTACTTCACTACATTTCATAAAACATATCGTTACTCCTTATAATACATCACGTGCTCCGAGACGCAGAAGCGGTGTCTGATTCATGAACAAACTGATTCTTTTCAATGAACCTGTTCAATCGGTTCGCAAATCACAACAAACGATTCATTCACTGATGCAATGATCCGATTGCAGCTGTTCTCGAGTCGACTCACTGATTCAAATGATCCGTTTAGAGCGAGTCTTCTCCAGTGAACTGAACTCACAAGTAAAGAACCGGGAGATCTCGTGAGCGCGCGCTACTGATGCTGTGAAAAGTACGTTAAATGTGGAATTTTAGGATTAATTATTGTAACTGAAAATAATATTTAGGTCAAAACTGTCAGTTGTTTGTGAACTAAATCTGCTGTAAAGGGTGATCTATTTAAGCCCACTGAAATGCTTGAATGCAGACAGATCAACATCAGTGTCTCTAACGTTATGTTTTAGGTCAAAAAACAAAACATTAAAATAACACCGATTAAATAAAATAACTCATGCACGTGTAACGGATGTATACCAGTAAGGGCTATGTGTAAACCTCACTTCCCTGACCTCAAAAAGAGGCGCTCTAGCGACTGATGCAAGAGGCTGTAGCCTTTGGCGTTCCTTGTTAGAGCGCCCGCCTCGGAATCCCGGGTTCGCGACCCGCTCGGAGCAAGAACGAGTTAGGATGGTGTGGACCCGGGGTTATACACACGCTTCATATTCCCCGCTGCTGTAACGTTAGCAGTTTTTTAATGCTATGCATTTAGACCTATGTGACGCTGTTTTATATTGTTTATCAACAGTATACATTTTTATATTGTTTAGATCAACTAGCCGAGTAACGTTAGACAGATATGAATGTTTATTCATAACCATACTGAAAATAAGTAAATATTGTTAGCTGGTGCTAACTGTCTAGCTAACAAGCTTGCTGGTGCTAAGTTGAGGAATTTTTGATATAAAGTCCAAATATCTTTATTCAGCCACCTAGATAGATTCCATCTGAGGAAAAAGAAAGGATGTGATGTTCAGAACATAGTAACTACAGTAATTATCAGAGTGGGAAGTGATGCCCTCTGGGGCATTTGGCCAGGGTGTTTTTACACCACAGACAAGGTTTGAGAAGAAAAAATCATTATGAAAATATAATTAAATTTTCCTTAAAATTTTAATTTTCCTTAAAATTTCAGGCCTAATTCTAATGTCATATATAACTGACGTTCTGCAAAACAACAAGTTCTAAAACACTTTTTCTTCCTGGTGAAGATTAGATGGTGAAATCTGTTTTCTCTCAGGTACATGGCAGTGTAAGTTCACAGTGAACATTACTACATCACTCTCATCAACGTAGTCCATATCAACAAAATATATATCTTGACTCTATATAGTGGTTATTTTGGGAAAAACCCAGGTATTTTGGGCAGTAGGATTATACAAATATGTGCTAATATAAAATTAAATAAAGTAGTCTATATAAAATTGCAAAATAAATCTGTCTATCAGTACTTTTTACTTAAGTACATAAATTGAGTACTTTTGTACTTTCACTTGAGTAAAATTGAAAAAGCAGTACTTTTACTTTTACTGGAGTAATATTTTATTATACGTATCTGTACTTTTACTCAAGTACTTGATCTGTGTACTTTGTCCACCACTGGCACTTAATAGGAAATGTGACTAAATTATTTGTTTAGATCATTGTTATTGTGTTTTTTTTCAGTCATTGCAATAAAGCTTAAATAAAATATAAATATTAGATGAAAAACTTAATAACTAGAAGTACTAAAATGGCTAAACTGCAATAAAAAATGAACTAAGGCTATATGAAATAAATACATTAAAATGTAAAGGATAATTCAAAATATTAATGAATTCTGTGATGCTATATACCTTTTAATGAAACAAAGCTGGTTTAATAATACTACTACTAATTAGATCATTTATTTTCGATAATTTCTACTTTAGATAATTGGCAACTTTTACCTCCCAGAATAATATGATATTGCATTTGTATTTTGCGTCAATTCCTCAACAACACAAATACTTTTTGTGATATTCAGTGCATTACTGTAAAAAAATAATTATTGTTTGATAAAGGGACTGAGTATGTGATAATGAACATTATACCACAAATGTTGCTGATAGAGCTTATCCTAACAAACCCAGGTATTTAGCATTACCTGGTTATGATGATGATGATGATGATGATGATGATGCATGTGTCTGGGAAGTATTTTATCTTGCATTTTAGCATGATCTCATTTCCTATAGCATATTTGTAAATGATGGGCAATTCGTCAGATATTTGCAGTACACATTTTATTTGAGAGTCAACACAAATCAATGAGCTGCCCTCCTTGTGATAAGCACAGACCAAGCGGCTTCTTTTGAGACCAATAATAGTGATTTATTGAGTTGGTTACCCTAACTGGATATCTCAAGTTGCACTAAACATTTCCACCGAGCGCTGTGTCATACAAATAAACACATACTGGTAAATGTGAAATGTACATTACATGGAAATATTCCATCACTGAAATATTCTCATCTATCTCTCTTAAGCACGTTAGTGTTGACCTTTCACTTTGTGCTGTGGAAATCACACGTTACCAGCGTTCGAGAATTGCATTCACAGAGGAAATGAAAAGATGAGAATCTTCCACAGTGATAAAATGAATCCCAGCACAACAAGGCGCTTTGGGATGCCCCTAGTCTGGGGTCATGTTGGGTGGGGGTGTTGAGAATTCACCCTTCTCTTCCATGTAGTGTAAAATCTCACTTTATGTGAATGTGAGAAAACACCTCAGCGTAAACGTTTCTCTGCTCAGCGAACACAGAGCTCTCCAGAGACCTGATAAACCAACCTTTGAAAATGCACTTAACATTTTCAGAAATGCATAATTTTCAAAACATGCAGCATTTTTTTTGATCCAGTACAGCTCAATAAAGAGCTTATGGATAGTTTTCAGTGTCTGTTTCACTTGATTCAAAATTGTAACTCTTTAGTTGGGATAGTAGTGACCTAGATCAGTCAGCTTTTATTTTTTGAGATACATAACACCAGATGTGTATATAGATTAATTTACACTACTTGAGTGAAAGTATGTGGACATTAACAGTCCAGAAGCGATAGTTCACCCAAAAATTTTAATTCTGTCATTAATTACCCCTCCTCACCCCCAGCCATGTAATCCCTAAGACATTCATTCATCTTCGGAACACACATTATGATATTTTTGATGAAATCTGAGAGCTTTCTGACCCTGCAAAGACAGCAACGCAACTACCATTTTCTTTAAGCTCCACCTATAACTGTCAGGTACATCTAGCATACAGTAATGTAATCTCCTTGAATGTACTTTAAGCCCCATCCAAAGAACTAGATGGGGATTAAAATTGAATTGTTTTATTTTTCAGATGTAACTATTTACACTGAAACAATGATAAAACATTTTTTTAAAGGTAAGTGGTTGCAAACTATTTATTTTAGCTACATTTAAATAAATAAAAATAATTTGAAAGTTAGTCAACTTCTTTTGTTTATTTAAATGTAGCTAAAATAAATTGATTGCAACCACTTACCAGTGCACTGTTTATAGTTCCATCAAATATGCCTTGTATAATTTGTAATGCTATTTATTCTCTTTTATTCCAATCTTTATGCAAATAAAGGTTGCAGGTTACTGTGTTCTCTTTGTTTTAGAAACACACCACTCTTGTTGGTCAAAGTAGTCTCTCCATTAACTCATACACAGTGCTGTTTGAGGAATAATTGAGACAGAAACATGTTAACTCGCTTATAGTCACCTCACTAGTCATATTGGCTTCACAGACTCACCACTGCATTTTAATTTGAGATATATTCATTAAGTATATTGCTGTATCCTTACGATTGCTGGGTAATCAGTCTAATGAATACTTGTATTTATTATTCCATATAAAAGCCCATTATGGATGGTTTACTGATCATAGTGTGGAAGAACTTGACTGGCCTACACACTCATCTAAACCCCACTGAACACCTATGAAAAACTAGACACCATTCTCTATGTCCTCGCCTGACCGCACTGAAGCTGCTGTTTCTGAATGAAGCAAACTCCTGCTGCATGTTCCAACATCCAGTTCTACTGTGACAATATTAAGTGATTTGGTGATTTGATTTTGATTTAAACATTGTATTTCCACCTCTGTTGCATCAGTTCCATATGTCATTAGGACTTGCTTTCTGAAATGAAAAGGACGAACTAACTCCATGATGCCCACAGTTTTGAAATGTAGGTATTATTCAAGTAAGTTAGACATATTTGCTTTATCCATATTACAGTGGTTCTTAATGTTTTTGAGTTCAAATCCCTTCATTGCCCACAACAATATTGAAAGGTCAGATACTCCTAGTTTCTGCAAATGAAAGAAGTTTTAGGAGCTGAATGTTCATTTACACGACTTTTCTTATTTATTTGGTAAAGATTAAGGATAATGATTTTTAAGAATACACTCCTCAAAATAAAGGTGCTTCACGATGCCATAGAAGAAGCTTTATTGTCTAAATGGTTCTGTAAAGAACCTTTAACCTTTCTGTTTCACAAAAGGGTCTTTGTGGCAAAAGAAGGTTCTTCAGATTATAAAAGGTAAGATGTGGTTCTTTAATGAACCTTTGACTGAATGATTCTTTGTGGAATGAAAAATGGTTCCTCTGTGGCATTGCTGTGAAGAACCTTTGAAGCAAGTTTATTTTTAAGAGTGTATGTTTGTACTGACAATTTCTACCCAATTAAATATTTTAGAGCTTGCCATAAATATAAAATGTATATTAATTATAAAGAAATGCCCATGAAGTTATAAAATGTTATTAATTTGCATCCTCATATATTCAGGTCCTACAGGACCGTGGAAACAGTTGTTGAGGTGTTGAATTAACATAAGAAATATTCAGATTTGTAATGCTTGTTTTGTTAAATAATCTTGGGAAGTTTGCTGAGGCTCATGAGCTTCAGTTCCCTGGTTGAGAACCACTACTGTATATCTACTGCACCTGTACTGTAACTACTGTCTTTCCATTAATTTAGCTTCTAAACCTCTCAAAAGAAGTGAAGCTGAGACATGTAAAGACAGTCGAACCTGAAGATCAGAGTGAGCACTTTCCTGAAATAAGCCTGCTTGGTAATGGCAATTGAAAGACAGCGATGAAACCCCAGGAACAGACAGTCCAATAAATCAAGACCTTGTCAGACAATACAGCACAGTCCTAACAAGGCATGGAGAGGGAATGAGAGAGTCTGTTGGGATACCCGTGCTGCTGAACCACACACAGAGCTCATCATGTCCACGCTGAAGGCTCAGCAACCAAAACAAGGTGAAGGGGAAAGGAGCAGCAAGGAAACAAATCAGGAAAACAAGCCTTGGCACTGGCTTTCTCACAGAAAAGTGAGTGAGATGTTGGCAGAGGAGAATCCAATAAGAGTGCTGGTGAGCTGAGCATTTCAATTACCCGTGGGAAGCAAGCAGACACGGGGAGGTATCAGGCGGAGGAGGTTTGACATGCTGTTGGTGGACAGGTTTCAGCAGCTGCCCACTCCTCCAGCCCTCAGGGCAGCTATCACTGTAAACATACTGCCTTAACAATGGACACCAAAAGTTATTTGCAGCCCGATCTACCTGTGCTCCCTTTACACACCCACACTTGCTAGCTCAAACTGAGTGACGTCGTCATTTTTAGTATTTCGATGAGAGTTTTCTTGGACAATGTCACTTCTTGGCATCCACGTGTAACATATGAGCGCTTTTCATACACTAACACATTAAGCCGATGTTACACATTATTGTCAGGGGAATGAAGGCAAGTCTGTGTTTAACATTAATATATAATGTACCCCACAGCACCTAATGCAAAACACACAATCAATTTGATTATGCTGTGTTTACTTTAAAATAACAAGCTGAGAATTTCCGTGGAGGACTAGCATAAGCCACCTGCACTGCTAAAGGTCACGGACGGGAATTGTCTCCACACTCTGACAATAAGATGATGATGAGCAATGGTGATGACAAGAGATTGTTTTTTTCTTTGCACTCTTTTCTCCATTTTCGAATAACCAGATTGTGTGCTGCAAAATGCAATTTGACCAGGGCCAGACAGAAGGTACGAACCAGATTGCTAAATGCTAACCCCTGCACTGATACGGTTTTTCAATATTTAGCTTTTTTCTTGCAGTGGGTCAAAAGAACCTTTGTAACGGAGGTCTAGTGACTCGAAATCTTCACAGGCCAGACAAGGGTTCCTTTGTGCCTTAGCAGAGGTGCATTCAAAGATTGAAACACATGTTGTATAAAACATATTCTGCCCCATTCAGTAAAAGTAGCCAGACTCAAAGTTTTTTTGCTGTAAATTTGATATAAAACCTGTGTCTTTTTTCTATGATTGGATATTTATTTCAACTTAATGTAGTGGTATATATGACCAAAATATTATATGAGGTCTTATAAAATTGTTTAAAATCATATTTACAAATGATAAAACCACAGTAAATCTTACATTATATATATTATGAGTCAAATACAAAAGACTAACACTTAAAAATAGATAGGTTCCAATTCAGGTTCAAGTTTCCAAATGGTTCCAATTCCAAATTCTGATTGATGAGCTGCATTAATTATATCAACACCTCCACACATTACATTATATATGAATGATGCAGGCTGTGATGTTACTTGGGAACCATGAAGAGCTAAATCATAATCTACATGTTTCACTATATGTTCTTACCTTGTGTTGCATGTGAAACCAACCTTCTTCATGAAGAGACTTCCTCAATAATCACTTTCACTGTGGGGGTAAAAACCCTTCATAACAAAGTTCTTCCTCACCTTGTCTTGGACATGTTTGATACTCCATATAAATGCCTCTGAGTGCTTTTGAAAGGCTTGCCTTCTTCTCATGAGGCAGCTCCACTGTAAAATGCACAGGCTGTTACCATCTGCACATCTTTCACAGGGTGACAGGTTGAATATAGCAGTGATGTGAAGTCCCTTTTCAGGAATGTTGGAGTTGATGTTTTATCTCCATATAAATGTGCTCTCTTGTGAGTGCTTTTGTCCTTGCCTCCTCTTCTCAATAATTATGGTTTTGATGATGCATTCTCCACTGTAAATAATTGTGACTAATTGCTACAGGCTGTTAAAACCATCTGAAACCCTATAAAACATGGAAATAAAATGTGTGATGTGTGTGTGTGTGTGTGTGTGTGTGTAGGTGTGTGTGTGTGTGAGTGTGTGTGTGTGTGTGTGTGTGTGTGTGTGTGTGTGTGTGTGTGTGTGTGTGTGTGTGTGTGTGTGTGTGTGTGTGTGTGTGAGTGTGTGTGTGTGTGTGTGTGTGTGTGTGAGTGTGTGTGTGTGTGTGTGTGTGTGTGAGTGTGTGTGTGTGTGTGTGTGTGTGTGTGTGTGTGTGTGTGTGTGTGTGCGTGTGTGTGTGTGTGTGTGTGTGTGTGTGTGTGTGTGTGTGTGTGTGTGTGTGTGTGTGTGTGTGTGTGTGTGTGTGTGTGTGTGTGTGTGTGTGTGATTCAAGAGTCTTCTTAGCACTGATGGTGTGTTGATGATGATGAAGGGGGAGGAAATGACTGGACAGTGAACAGATGTAGATGCTCTGGCTGCTTTTGGGTCAGTGGTGGAATTACATTTTTGCTCATCTGAGGCTAAAATTCATTAAGGTTCAGGAGATTTTCTGTGAAGTCATGCATGTATTTACCATCTGCTGTGTAGCAAGGGCATCATTCACAGTAGGTACGGCTTAGAATGTCTTGATTAAGTTCATGTCAACTTTAAATGCCTCAGTTGCTTAGTAAGTAATTATGATATAATCAGACATGGCTAAATGTTGTCTTGTTGATTCATCTTATAATCAGGTCCATGGATTTATGATTTATGGGAGGCAGGCTAATGTTTTGATTAAAGGGCTTTTTTTTCTTTGCTTTTTTTAAGAATGATGCGTGCACAAATAACAAAATCACTACTTTTGGCCTTGTGGCCTTTGGACTTAAATTTTAAAAAAAAACTATTCACAAAATATAATTTTACAAGTAGCATATTATGTGTTCTTTAAACACACCATTAAACAATATAACACATTTAATAATAATATTTTGCTATCATTTAATGTATTGTGATATTACGTTAATTATATTCAACCTCATTGGTGTTCTTGTCGTCACATGATGCGCATAAATGAATGAGGTTTGAAGTTCCTGAAGTAGTGCTATTTTTTATGCAAACGTTATTTGATACATTATTTGAATTGATAGTGAATAATCATTTAAATGCTCATGATATAGAGCGAACGTATCGCTATAGAAAACTTGGATTTATGTTCTTTTTTATTTTAACGTTACCGATATTCATTGAATGGACAAAACAGCTAACAGTCGATATTCTTCAAATGTTTGTTTCATCGAAGTAAGAAAATCATACGCTTCAACTTAATCAACATCTTTATCATAATTGTGCATTCATTTGACAGACGCCTAATTTGCATTTATGCCCTGCTTAGAAATTCTAGCCCCTTTACTTTGCCCATCCGTCAGAAATAAAATAATTGTATGCAACGTTACACATAACAAACATATGAATTGATCTTTTAAATGTAGTTTCAATCTTAAACTTCTGCTTTTTATTTCATCAGCAACAAAACTGCTCATGTAATCTCATGTAGACCACTAAACCTGCAAAACTCTTTCATAAGTGTGAGGAAGAGATGAGATGACTCATAAAAGATTGGTCCGTGTGTCAGTAACTGTATAAATGTGCCAATACGTGTAGATGTCAAATTCATGCTGGTCAAAACATTTGCATTTAGTCCCTTATAGAGAACAGCACTTTGTTACTGGTCTGTATTTTCTATTGTAAGAAATAAATCATGCTTGGTAAATAATCAAGACATTAAAAGTCTTATTGAGATGCTACGTGATAATTATGAGATAAAAGTTTGAAATTATGGGATGCTAATCATGAGATATTTTTATGTGAAAAAAAATTCTTAATCTCATAATTTCGATTTATGTTGTAATTATAATTTGTATAACCATTATTTGTTTTCTTATGTGGTTGAAATGGTCTTTCATAGTATTGTTCTCAGCGCTTAGCTGGTTAAGAAGATGATTCATTTTGACTGGAATCCCGATGCTTGCATTAGTGATGTCTCTAATTGGGTTTTGAACCCATTACAATGTGCGATAATGTTAACGACATTCTTTTTGGAGAGCTCTCAAATCAAGATTGTGCACAAATGGCTCAATCTTAATGAATTGACCTTTTGATGACCTTTTGTATTGTGTGATTGCTAATGAATGTCTGAGTGGTTCTTGTCGCTTTCAGTCAGCCTTTTGTCACTTTAATATATATAAAACTATTCCAGCAATTAAAAGCTTCAACATGATTATATTTTGATATATACTGTAAGATGCAGATTTTGATGTCATGTAAGTTTAATTAATGTGAGCATCTCTAGAGAACAATTCTGCAGCTTAATTGGTAACCTCCTCCTCTCTCTGATTTGGTTCGTTACCAGGATGAGCTGTGTTAGCTGTGTGTCCACAGATGTGTTTTTGTGTGTTATTTTGCGTGTGAGTAGACATTACTGTGAGCCTGAATTAGAGCTTCATATGTCAATCATTTTGTCACTTTTACTTGTTTTGAGAAACATGCTAGGAGAGATTCTTCATCTACAAACCCTGGCAAACTTTAATTTCATTTGTGGAACAATTTTATGTGCAAAATGTCTTGATTCAAGCCAGTTGAGATATTATTGCTGCCATTTTGGGTGGTTATCTGTAAAAGCCAGCTGCTGGGGAAATCATAAGGATATTAATGCCATGAATGAAATAATAATAATGTCATACATATAAATACTTCATAATGAGTCTCTCCCTGGATTTTTTTGCTGACACAGCAATAATAGGAAAAGGTTTATTGCTCTCAGTTAAGAGATGAGGGCTATTGATATTGCATATCTCATGCCCGAAATGTCCCTGAAGGATTTCAGGAATGAGTTTTCACTCAGCCTCGAGAAAGAATAGAGAAAATCCACTTTCTCAGCTCAGTTTATGTTTCATACTGCGAATCATTTATTGAGAGAACCATCCGATTATTTTTCACCTACTGTTCATTTATTTGTGTAGCTGCAACAGGACAATATACATTCCATACGTACCAAAACCTAGTGAACTTCTTACAGCAGCAGTAACATAGTGCTAACCCTAACCCTCAAAGTTGTGCTCATGGCTCATGTGCTAACCTAACCCTAACCTAGCTAACCCAGAGGTTCTCAATTCCAGTCCTTGCGCCCCCCCGCTCTGCATATTTTGCATGTCTCTCTTTGTTAACACCTGATTTAGATAATCAGCTTGTTAGAAGTGCGCTCCATGCATGAACTGTGTTCCGATTGACATGCTCCTACACAGGGTCCATTGCTCCCTACACAGGATCCATTGCTCCCTACACAAGGTCCATTGCTCCCTACACAGGGTCCATTGCTCCCTACACAGGGTCCATTGCTCCCTACACAGTGTCCATTGCTCCCTACACAGTGTCCATTGCTCCCTACACAAGGGTCCATTGCTCCCCTACACAGTGTCCATTGCTCCCTACACAGTCTCCATTGCTCCCTACACAGTCTCCATTGCTCCCTACACAGTCTCCATTGCTCCCTACACAGTGTCCATTGCTCCCTACACAGGGTCCATTGCTCCCTACAGGTCCATTGCTCCCTACACAGTGTCCATTGCTCCCTACACAGTATCCATTGCTCCCTACACAGGGTCCATTGCTCCTACACAGGGTCCATTGCTCCCTACACAGGGTCCATTGCTCCCTACACAGGGTCCATTGCTCCCTACACAGGGTCCATTGCTCCCTACACAGGGTCCATTGCTCCCTACACAGGGTCCATTGCTCCCTACACAGGGTCCATTGCTCCCTACAGGGGTCCATTGCTCCCTACACAGGGTCCATTGCTCCCTCCTACACAGGGTTCATTGCTCCCTACTCCTGAGCAGGGAAATCCGCTGAAGTTTACTTTATTTCAGAACATTCATTCATGGATTTGTGCTGCACAACGTCTTCACGCAGGACGAGTGTGACATCATATACCTCTGTAAATATATACAATTTTATTTCACGTCTCGCACACTTCAATGCACTTTGAATGGAATATATCGTTCGCGAACTGGAATCATGGCGGAATATCCTGTGATGTCCACGCAGGGCGCTTACGTTCCAATAGAACAAACATCTGAAGCGATAAGAGTAACATACGAAATATGCAGGCGGGGAAGCGAGGACGGAATTGAGAACCGCTAACCTAACCTAACCTAACCCTAACCCTAACCCTAACCCTAACGAATGCTTTTCCAAAAATAACTTAACTATGATGCCTTTTTCTTTCTTTACAAATTATAAGGATATATCACATGAGTCTTAGAGAAGATAGTTGCAGGATACTTTGCAACTAGCTCAGTGAAAACAAATCAAGATGGCAGACAAGTCAAGAGAAAAATCAATTATAACTCTTTGTAATTTGGATAATTAATCCACTGATGAACCAAAACAAGTTTTTTTTTTTTAAAATATTTTACAATTTGTATCTACCATGAATGTCCATTAATTATTTTATAACATGACTTATACTTAATACATAATCAGTATTGATACAAATACAGTAAAAACTATTGTGAAATATTATTACTAAGTAAAAATACCTGTTTTCTATTTAAATTTATATTGTAAAATGTCATTTATTCCTGGCATTTATTGATGGCAAAGCAGAATGTTCAGCAGCCACGATCCTTCAGAAATCATTCTGATTTGCTGATTTGGTGCTCAATAAGCATTTCTTATCATTATCAGTGTCATTATATTTTTTTCACATTCCTTTAATGAATTGCAAGTTTAAAATAATTAATTAATTTGAAACTATTTTGTACTTTTGTTACACAGATGTCTTTATTGATTTAATAAAAACAAACATTTTACCTTTTTGAAAAAATTATTAACCTCAGACTCCAGAATAAAAGTATTCCATCAAGTGTTCATCAACTGTTTATGTAAATGCTGTATTGAAAGTTTTATGACAATACAGTATGTTGTATTCCTCTTGGTCAGAATCCCCAAAATCACTTGCACTACTCACGCTAAACTAGTTTCACTCTTGGAAGTTATTACAGTAAGTGGCTGGATATGTTGTGTTGGCAAAATCTGAGCCAATTGTTTCATATTTTACTTGAATTAAAGCCCCAGCGGAGCATAAGTTTGAAGTCCTGATAAAGTCCTCAGAGTATTGTTTTGGAGCGTTATAAACACTGAATAACCAAGCAACATCCATATGCTAATTAAAACTGACCTCAGAACCGTTTTCTGTCCGCCAAATCAATGTCCCTACGAGACTCAAAATGCTAATATAAGCAAATCAATATCCATCTTATTTATTCAGGTGATTAGACTTAGAGAGGATTTTGTAACAGCCACCACTGCCAAAAACCAGCCTCTGCGCCTTCCTCTAGGATCCCCAGTAATATTATTTGAACGCCATCCAAGTAAGCCATTTTCGCCTATTTGTTCCCCACCCCTCACCCCCACCTCCAACTTTTAATTTTCTCATTCAAGCTGTACAAGTGGCAGTGACTGATCTGCTACAAATAAATATTCATTATTGTAATTGATCTGCGAGCTTAAGTCGTCTCTGAGGAGAGGTTGTATGAGCGAGGTCCGCTGTAGCTTTCGGTGATGTCATGGAGAGATTGTTAGCCCCGTTTTCCCTAGACACCCATGCAGTGCTGCTCAAATGGAAAACATAGACCGTTTGCTTAAGGATGAGTTAATGGGAGTGTTTTGTCTCTCCGCTGCCTTTAAACATAGACGATATTTCAATGTAAACAGGTTTGCCAACTCTTAATCATGACAGAGTAGAATTTGTTTTCAAAAGCTTTTACCCTTTAATTACATTAGAAGCTTTGCTTCAGGGGGGGATCCTGGAACAGTTGAGGAATTCTGCCCGTGGCTTAGTCAGCACATTGAATGGGAATAATACCAAGCCACTTAAAGCTATTAAGTCCGCCAGTGAAACCACATCTGCAGTGTGGATAAACCTTGGCTGCTTGGCAGCGAAATCAAGCGTTGCATTAAGTGTGCGACTTATCAAGCCTTTTAAAATATTACAGTGCATGTATTAGCTTCATCTGCCATTGATAGGGTGCCTATACCCACTGACTGCATGAAAATGTGGAGTCATCACAATGCTGGGGTTCTCTAGGATGAAGACCTTGCCCTTCACATCTCTCTCTGACCTAGCTAACCGCTGTGCTTCAGTTAATGACTCTAGCCCTGGGTTGTGCTATTCCAGCCCCTACTGTTTAGAGGACAGCTGCGAGCATACATGCTAGCGCTCTTCAGATGTAGAAAGGTGGATGTGAGTCCCCCTGTGGGTAATTTGATGGTGCGCTGAAGGATTTTTTTTGTCTTAGTGCACTATAAACAAAGGGGATTTGGCATTTAAGAGCACAATTTATTATACAGTCAGTATTACGGTTTGACCTACATCTGTGTGAATCAGCTGTGTTTATAAAATGAGAGCTGATTTTACTTCCACAGTGATTAATTCATTTTTGACTGATGTAGATCTACATTTTGAATGGTAGTGGATTGAGACCTTTCATGAACAAATATGAGCTGGATTTAGGGAATAGGGTGATCTATATTGTGACTGGAAGAATGACATATTCATTTCTGGGATTTCAACTGTAGTGACTTGGTTGACTTCTAGTTCATCTGCTGACTGCTGCTTGTCACCCACCGCTGCTATTTACTTACTGTCACTGGATATTGATTGATCTGGATCTAACTGGTTGAAACTGCTCTTACTGTCCACGATCTAGGAGTCACCTTCAATTCAACACTTTCCTTCACTTCATAAATTTCTTCTCTCACCAAACTGTCCTTTCTTCATCTCCACAACATTCCCAGACTGCGTCCTATGCTTATAGCTCCACTGATGCTGAAACCTTGGTTCATGCATTCATCTCATCAAGTCTTGCAGTAAATAATGCTCTCTTTTTTTTGGTCTTCCTAATACTTTTTTGAATAAGCTCCAGTACATTCAAAATTCTGCTGCAAGGGTTCTTGCCTTTTCAAAAAAGGTCTTCATATATCATCCTTGTCCTCTGCAGTCTACACTGGCTGCCTGTTACATATCGTATTCAATATCAAATCCTCCTTATCACTTTCAAAGCTCTCCACAATATCTCTGATACCCTTCACCCCTACTCCCCACTTCACTCGCCTAGGTCCTCCAGGATAGTTCTCTTATTGTACCCCACTTTAAACTGTCAACATTTGGAGGCAGGACATTCAGTGTTGCCACCTCCAAATTATTGCATTTTCTTCCTAAGAATATCCAATATCTCTGACTTCGAGACTAAACTCTTCAATGAGTGATTTCAGTTGATTTATCTGCCATTTTTGTTTTGTTTTGCTGCTATATTATTATTATAATATTTTCTTATTATTATTTTATATATATATACTGTATTTTTCTAGTGTATTGTCAAATTATATTACTTTAATTTGTTCCCACCTACTTTGTTGTATTTTTCTATTTTTGTAAAGCGTCCTTGAATTAGTAGAAAGGCACTATGTAACAAATCTATTATTTCAGCTCCGAGGAATCATTAGATTACAGATAAAATATTGCTTGATTAAAATAATATTAATCTTTGACTTATGATTTATACTGTATTAACGATTCGACCAGCGATCACTAACATCAGTATATCTTTATAATTTAGTTTATTTTGCTTTTGTGGCCAACGATAAACAAAATAAAGGGTTTTATACAATTTGAGCGAGGTAACGCGATCTTTTTGGCATGAGTTTGAACTAGAAAATCACACATCCAAGAGATAATTCTTTATACATGAAACAAGGTTTATTTACTAACTGCTATTCTACAATACATGGACTAACGTACTAAAACACATACACATACACACACATACACATACACACACATTCAGAGCTCTACGGTTAACGTTAGAAGAAGGGTTAAGGTAGCACTCTTTGCTATTTCATAACTGAAACCACAAGAAGATCACGAAGAGACACTGCCTTCTTCTGCATTCAGATCAATTCACCAGTTCAGTTAGGATATAGAGACTCTGTTTGGTTACTTGCGTTCATGTAAAGTTTGCCGAAGATCTTTCCGTCCCACGTGGTTTGCTTGTGTTTCCTGGAAACCTCGATGGTTCACGTCGCTGTTGCGTGACGTCACTGGGAAAGCCCTCTGTTCGATCGGCGGTTGCCTGGTTCTGTGTTGAGATGGAAAGCGTTGTTAAGCTGCTGGTTCAGCTATCTTCCTCAGGCCGATGTTTAGCACAACCGAGCTTCCGGTTCATCAGAGCAAGCAAGTTGAAGCGGGGGATGAAAGTGGGGAGAATTTGGAACTGGTGATCAGTTTTAAACAGAGGATTTCAGCACGCCCGGCGGCTGTACCAATCAGATTGTTCTTGTGGGAGCCCCGCCCGCACTTCTTCTTGTCCGAGCCCACGTCATATGATATTTAATTTATCACATGAAATATATACTTACATACCTTTATACGTGCTGTAATCATACATTATGATGCTAACGTTTAACGGTCATCTACACCACTTATTTACTGATGACGATAGCTTCTTTTAGAGACTAAACACCACAGTTGGCACACAGAGTACATATACTACACAGTTTGGCAGATTAAAACCTTCCACATTTCATAAATAATCACATTCATATCAAGCATATGAAGGCAGAGTACAACATTAATATCCATATTTATTGTTTCTTGAGTAGATGGTTTTAATGGCTAAGGCCACTAGTTTTCTTCTCGAAATCCTCTATGTCAGGGGTCATCAAACTTGATCCTGGAGGTGTCCTGCAGAGTTTAGCTCAACTTGCCTCAACACACTAGCCTGAATGTTTCAAGTTTAACTAGTAAGACCTTGATTAGCTGCTTCAGGTGTGTTTGATTAGGGTTGAGCTAAACTCTGTAGGGACACGGCCCTCCAGGACCGAACTGACCCCTGCTCTATGTAGATTGAGTTTCTTTGTTCTCCGACGAAAAACACGCACTCGGTGCTGGATGAGGAGGGGGGAGGGGCTTTATATCCAGACAGAGAGGTGCCACGTTCCTGTAGTTGTTTGAGCATTTATGACTTGGAACATGAAAGTAACCAAAACTCCCCAAATATGTGCTGTTCCTCAATCATCTTGCTCTACAACTATGTCAAATAAACATATTTTGTATTATTATAACATAAGTACAGACTAAATGTTACAGGAAGAACTTTATTGAACAACTTTTATTTTGCAAATTTGTGTTTGCACTGACTTCCATTCATGCGCATGCAAACGCAGGAGACCTAGATACACGCTAATATAAAGAAGTTTCACAGTTTGCTGCATTCCGAAGTTCAAGTTTAGTGAACTCTAACCTGCGAATATGTTCAATGAAAAGACTTGTGACTAGAGAAGTAGCTTAAAAAGCTAAATCTTTCAAGCTTCAGGTTTTAGTGTTTGGAGGAAAGTGGAGTAGATTGTATAATTCTTACATTTTATTTCTTGTTGTTTTTGTTGAATTTATGTTCTTAAAAAGGCGCCACATGATGTGATGATGTGTGTCATTCGTTACAGTGTCTGCTATTCTGCATGCCCAGAGTCTAGGGTGACCACAGCTTTAGGTCCACATGAAATCTTTGCATTTTTTATTTTCTGTGGGGAAAAAAATATTCAGCATTTTGCTTTTTTTAATATATGGTAAAATACATTAAACAGGCGAAAGCATTACAGTATTGTGGAAAATAATATATTAATTATTTAAGCAACAAATATGCAGGGGGCAAGATATCTGTGAAACTTTGTTAATTATGTGGTCTGCAGAAATCTGCAGCGCATGAAGACTTTATAGGCTAAAATATGACTCTAAGAAATAATAATCGATATAAAATCATGCTAAATATATCTGGATCACAGTGCTTATGTCGGATGAGTATATTTTCATATACAAGTATCTGAATGTTATTTGTTCGGTATTGCATAAATTCTCACATATGCAATCTGCATCTCTGTTTTACTTGACTGTGTGCTAAAATAACTGTTGCATATGTGGGGTGCTCCACAGGGAGGCTGGCTTGGTTGCATTGAACAGTGCCTTTGGCAAGAGATGACAGAATCTGTAATTATTCTCACTAGAATGAGCATAACTGCATTAGTCTATGTTGATGTGCCCATTGGATATTTTTCACCACGATGTATGGCCTTCAAAGCAAATCAATAAAATCTGGTCAAGGATTTGTGTTTTGGTACGCAAACACAGGGAATTAGATAAGTCTCACTGGAGGTCTACCGCAAGCTGCAAATGCTCCAAAATGGCAGAACATAAAGGCGGAGGGAGAGATTACAACACAAATATCTTCATTTAACTAATGACAGTCTGTCTGAAATTGTGTAATTGAATTAATTCAGTATCTGTTTTCAAGCAGTCTTTTGTGTGTATCCGATCTATTGGAAATAGACTTAATGCCCACAAAGGCATGGGGGTGGCCCATGGTGACGATATATCAATATTAAATCAACCAAATTAACCAGAATCCATGAAAAAGTGGATCGTTTCTCATCATTAAATGAACAGAGAGGGTATATTCAGGGGATTAAATGAAAATGAATGACTGCACTTGCAGTTACATGCCTGTCGGGTCCTAATAGATCTTCTAAATCAGCACTGACTACAGTGTCGGGAGGTCTGAACCCTTCCTTTCGTCCTAATGTCTCTTAAGTTTCCCGTGGATCAGGGGAGCAAGACTTCCAGAGACTTGCTTTTCTTCCAGAGGCAAATATCTGAGCACATGTTATCATGAAGGTGACGTTCTTACTCTCTCTTTTGGTCTTTGCCAAGGGACATTTCCATATTATTGTTACGCTAAAGATCAGCTTAAGATGAAGATCAGATTTGGCTTATTCCTCTGCACTATTTAATGGCTCTGATGAACTGATACGGTGTCTCCATCTCACTCAGACAGCGTGGCAAGGCTTGATCCTGAAGTTGTTTTCATATACCCACTTGGCTCTTTAAAGTCTGGAGTCAAGACTTTGTCTGTTCATACAATACCTTGACAATGGGTTCTGTTCTGAACTTCTGAAGACTAATGGCTTGTATGTAGTAATTTGTCATTATCTACACTGGGGCATTGGGGTGCACCCTCTCATGATGATCTTCGTCCTTTTTTAGTGGTTGTTTCATTGCTGCCAACCCCTGACGTATGGAGCACCCCCTCGCGGCGTTATGAGCCAATTATGTTACGGTTAAATTGGCCTGTCTAGAGTGATTTCTACGGTACTCTGCATAGAAGCTGCATCTAAGCAGCAAATATGCTGTGTGTTTACACAGACTTTTTATGTCACAGAGGCGGACTAAATGTATTTACACAGATTCTCAATCACGTCCAACAGTAATCTCATAGTCGTATATTGATTAGCTCCACATTGAAAAGATGCTGCAGGAGGGCTTTTTGCTTGGTAAATGGCTTTCCTGTGGTGCAAAAGAAGTATTATAGAAATAATTTTCATACTAGAATCTGTGTCTTCAGACTTATGTACATTACAGTTACATTTTCTGATTAGTACTGACTAAAACCCACCAGATTTATACATTATACAGTAACAGGAACCTAAAAAGATGAATGCAAACCAAAAACAAAAAACTTAACTGTCTGCTTCCATTAGAGATCCTTTTTCTTTCTCAGTTTTAAATGTTTGTGCATGATGTCACCACTCGAGGGACCATCTTCTGGTTCACAACAGGTTTTGTGCCATTCACAATATAACGGAAAATACCTTTTAAATTCCAATTCAATTCCAGAAAGTTTGGAAAGACATTTAAAAAACTTTGTTTACAGGCTTAGATGGATATAGATGAGGATATAAATAGCAAAGGATATGGATGGATGGATTAATTTCTATTCAGTTTCCTGTGAGGTGTGACAAATATAGTTCAAATTTACACTAATCAATTGAAAGAGAGCTAATTCTTCAGCTGTGTATTTTGCCTAACTCTGGTACACGGGGGGGCCTGAAGATTAGGAGGCACACCACCGCTTCCTAACACTCCAGTGACTGAAGTAGACGTTATATTATACCTGCTGCATGTCTTAATTAACAAAGGCATAACCTGCTGATTTACATTAGTTATTATACTGATGATCTGTTTAATGATGGGTACTGTCTATTTTATTCACAGCACTTTTCGTTCCTGTGTTTCTCTTTTTAAATTAGATTCCTGCCCTTGAAGATTATAACTTTTTTGTCTGTAACATTGCTGCGTATCTGATCATCACAAAAGCACTCACTAACGCCAGGTGACTTTGAAAGGCTTTGGAAGTTCGAGAGATGCAATATCACCAAAACCAAAGGTTTGACAGATGAAAGAAATCTAATAAGACAACTCCTCTTGCATCATTAAACCAAATGACTTTTAATACACAGTAGCTCCTCAGGTCAAGTGTGGCTCAGAGTGGGTCTGATGAGCCATTAAAGTAACTCCCGTCTTATAGCCGCCTCTGTTATGCATGCAGAACAGCCATGTAAAAACTCCATTAAAAGGCATTACAGAGTGGAACGATGCCTAATCAAGCAGGGCTCAAAGGCTTTTGCTTAGTGACTTTCTCACCACAGCTTGCAAGCTATACCTGAAACTGCTTATAGGACATTATTATGGCAGCAGGCTACAATTATGGATTCTTCATTGGGCCATTTTGTCACGTTAGAAAAGCACATTTTCTTGATGGGAAGCTGAGTGCCTTCGGAAAACAAAGACAATCCACTGTAAATTATTCTATTTGTGTCCTTTGGATCTTTCTGTCCAGGTTTGATGTCTTAATATTACAGTACACATGGTTTTAATAGGCCACCAACTACTGCATGTATACATACAATATATGACCTGAGGGCAAATGATTTGCTCTCCCCTGAGCCCTGTGCATCGTCCATAGGTGTCATAAACATACTGAAGGACTCCTGTTTCAAATGAATATCTCTTGATCAGTCTGTGTCCTTGTTTAGAAGCATCTGCACTTGATGTTTTCACAGCATGTTGCAAGCGTGAATCACACTGTTGACTCTTAACCTGTCTGCCTTAAATGTAAGTAAATGATTCTTAAGATCTTGTGTTATTTATTTATTTATTGTATTTTTTGTGGACCACCTCATTACAACTGTGCAGATCCCCCAAGTTGAACGGCATCCGTGCACGGGGGAGAACAGACGTCAAAAGCATTGATATGCAGCTCTTGACAGGGTCAGGTGAGGGCTGCCGCCTCCTTGTGAAGATATTTTAATTATCTCTCTGTGGATTTGTGTACTATATGATAAGCTTTGTGAGACTTGCGAGGCAGAGCTCAGATTCAGAAAGCAATAAATGTTTCCATCAGTCCCGCGTGGTTACGGGGTCACCTCCGAAATAAGCCTCTGGATAGATTTCATGCGATGGAAGTTTTAGACAGATACACAACACAATTTCATTATCTGGATTACATACCAACAGCTCTATTTGAAAACTTTTTTGAATCATTTATTTAATTTATATGCCTTCTGAAATAATGTTTTTCTTCGGTACAGTTGTTCATTTGCTGTGTTTCTTCGTTAAACTCAGTTAATAATAGTACTTTGTATATTTATTTTGAGGTGTGCTGCATGCCAAACTGACTGACGTTTTAGAGCAAGCCTATTCCATATAATATCACAGATTTGTTTTTAATTAGGACCAGTTCTAAATCAGCCTGAAAGTAGAGTTCAACCGTAGTACTGTTCAAAACAACACTGCATTGTGTGTGACTTTTCAAAAGATATGCAGATTATTTTTGTGCTTGACATTATGCTGCTGTGTTCTTTATTAATATTTTTAAGCATTTCTTTCCCTCTCTGTTTTGGTGAATGATGAATAATACATCGGTGACAAAGTTGTCCTTGATTAAATGGGTATTTTTACATTTGTTAATTGTGTTTTTAATGAGTATGTGTGGCCAGGGGATGTGCAATTACAGTATATAACTCTGTTCTCAATCTTTATTTGTTCAGCATCAGAAAGAGTACCACTGCCTCTTCTGTCTGTTTTTATCAGGGTCACAGAACTGGGGTTTTAATATTTACATTAATAGCCCCACAAACCTTCAGCTTTTATCTTTGAGAGTTCAGTTTATTACTCTGGTGAAGTGTAACAATTAATTTTCCATCCCTAATACCCAAATCAAAGACAATGGCCGTGCCCCGTTCATGCCTTTGAGGTGTTTCCATTATCTCCTTTCATGTTTTTCTCTGTGTAAACAAAAGTAGTAAGTAGCTTAGAGTTCTGCACATAGTAAATATGGTCTCAGAAGTGTTCCCTGATGAACTGGTTTGAGCTTGTGTTTGTTCTTGGGTCCTCTGCGGCTCTGGACTACACCTTTGCTTGTGATGTCTTCTAGGTTCAAAATTCATAATTATATACGTGTTGTGCATTTTGATGTGACGTGCAAGTGTTTTTAGTCAGAATAAAATGGACTTGCTGGCATTTTCATATTTCTTGCTCGTTTTTTAATTCCAAAGACAGCAAGTGTTTTAGCACTAATGCAACAGAATGATTAGCAAAAGATGTGCATTATATTAATCTATGCTTAATGTGTTTATCATTCCAGTGCTGCCACAGAAAGAGATGGGGAATGCAGTTAGGTCAGTAATTCTGTCTCCTCATAAACCAACTAAATGAGTGGTTTTGAGTTGTGTTACTCTGCTTCATCGAAAAAATATATATTTTATCCCCCAGCTTCACAGACAAGATTTAACCTAGTCCCAGACTAAAATGCATGTTTGAGCTGTCTCAACTGAAAATATCTTGCTCTGACATATCTTAAAATATGTCAGTGTCATTGTTCTGTGTCAAGATGCACACCTGTAATGTTTTCTTCTAAGGCATTTTTGTAAAAAATAAAACAAAAGGCTTCAGTCCTGGCTTCAGCTAAGCACCTTTTGTGATATTGTATGTATGTTTTTGTATTAAATAAGCCTTGTATTCTTAACAAGGCTGCATTTATCAGAAAAATGGTAAAACAATCATATTGTGAAATTTATGTTATTTATTGTACAAATTTTAAAATTTAAAATGACTGTTTTCTGTTTGAATATATTTTCACATGTAGTTTATTTCTGTGATGGCAAAGCTGAATTATCATCAGTCAGTACTCCAGTTTTCAATGTCACATGGACCTTCACTCTAATATGCTGAATTTACGCTAATGAAACATTTCTTTAAAAAATCTTACTGACCCTAAACGTTTGAAGGGTAGTCTAATTGTCTCTTTATATTTATATTTATAAAAGCAAGCCATTTGGAGGTTATAGCACTTTGCTGAGGTGTAAATGACGTGGAGCTATTAGAACAGGCTCAACCGATGGTGTGGATTTGGGGGTGCACTAGTTTGTTGGGCTGACCACTGACAGAGAAACCTGTTTGAAAACAGTCATTATTTTTCTAATGCTGCTAGTTGATCTTATGACTAGGAAGCTAGCCGTCAATCAAGTGATCAATTCATTGATCTGCCTTTCTTGTTTTCTTTTTCTTTTCTGCAGGCTTCTGACTTTAGTGACCTGGTTGGGAACATCTTGCTAAGATCCTAATGATGGAGGCTTTCTTGTGTGAGCTGTGTCGACGCCATGACCGTGAATCATTGATCTTTCCTCATCCAGGTTACATTTACATTTTAATTTTTAATTTCACCCTTTCAGCTTTTTAAAAATGATTGCGTTTTACTACAGTCATCTTTTTTTTTGCATCATTTGGTGATTTTAGCAGCATAGAAATGACAGTTTTAAGCAGTACAATATTGCTGATACTGGAGCAAGCCATGCATTTCATTGGTGAATATCGCTGATAATGTCAAGTAATATTTAACAGGCTATTTTATTTTTCTCTCCTTTGGACTGTGCACTTTGTTTTTCAATTTTTTTGTTTGAAAATATTGCTAAGCCTGAGGTTAGATACTGTAGAATAATAGATGTAGTACTTTGAATACTAATTTTTGATTTAACAGACAAGGTTTAAGCATTGTCCTGTACTAAAATGCGTGTTTGAGCTTGTCCTAATTTAACCAAGGCCTAATCCTGGCTTAACCTAAACCCTTTCTCTGAAACTAGCCTCAGACTGTTAGCCACAGTACATTTATATTTATGCATTTGACAGACACCAAAGCAACTTACATTGCATCCAAAGTGTACATGAAGGTATTAGTCAATCAAATAAGTGTAGAGCTCATTTAAACACAACCGAGGTTGACCAAAGTCCTTTACAAAGAATAAAAGAAACACAATTAATTTTAAAAATGGATAAAAGAAAAATAAACAGAAAAACAAATCCAAGCAATAAGCATTCAACAGAATATACCAGGATAACATGCTGAGGACTGTTAAAAGCCAGGGTAAATAAATATGTCTTAAGATAAGATTTAAAAGTACTAATAGATGGGCAAAAGGTAGGTATAGCTATCCCAAAGCTTCAGTCTAACACCACACATTTTAAGTTTAACTTTAGGAACTATGAGTAGGCCAAGGTCACAAGATCTCAAGTTTCCAGAAGGAGTATACAGGAGCAATAAATCAGTTCAATATTGAGATGCCAGGTTATTGAGGGATTTATAGACTAATAATATGATTTTAAAATAAATCCTATACATGACAGGGAGCCAGTGAAGGGACATTAAAATAGGAGTTATATTGTCATATTTTTACTTCCCTTCGAGCAGTCTGGCGTTTGCGTTTTGAACCAACTGAAAATGAGAAATATAAGCCATAGTACAGTGAGTTTAAATAATCAAGCCGAGATGTTACAAAGGCATGGAAGCTGTATCAAGAGTTATCCTGGATAAAAAGGACTTAACTTTACTGAGAAGGCAACATTGGTAAAAACACGACTTCACAACAGCTAAAATTTTTTTGTCAAACTTTAAACTGGAGTCAAATAGGATGCCCAACATTTCTGACACACTGACCAGTAACACACCATGCACACCAGTAATGTTGTTTTTTTCTAATGCACAATTATAAAAAAAAAAATACTTAAATGTCCTAATTGAACTATGGCCTAATCCTGTCTAAGCCCTGTCTGTGAAATTATTGATCTGTGTATTATATGATCAAAAGATCAAAATCAAAAGCTAATTCTCCTCAGGACCATGACCTTGGCATTGCTAGTGCCATGCAAGACTGTTTGAGCTACAAGAATACGTTGAGATTTCGTCTCAAATTTGAGATTGCTACTGCATATTTCCTGAATATTCCTCCTTATCTAGAGAGCATGTAAACAGTAGAGCATGGTGCTAGCAACACCAAGGTCATGGGTTTTATTCCTGGGGAATGCATGCACTGATTAATTATAGACCTGTTTACTTGAGCAATGTTAGTCACTTCAGAAAAAGTGTCTGCCAAATGCATACATGTATAATAAACTAAGTAAAGTAGTTTTTTATTCTGGCTTTGCCATATTGTCTGAGGTCAGTGTTGCCCTTATGAGTGCTGTTCTGAAAAGTGCTGTTTACAGCGTTCTCTGAAATACAATGCCATCTCAGCAGTGGTTGCAACATCCTGGCCTTGTGTGTGTGTGTGTTAACTGATACCCTCCTAGATTCAGCCATTACACCCCAAACAACAAGGCTTCAACATAACCAACAAAGGGCTAGACAGAGAATGTAAAAGATCCTCAGCTCATTGTTTTTCTCAAGATGCTAAAAGTATATGAGAGCCCCACTGCAGCAGTCTCAGACAGACTGATGTCCTTACACAAGGAGAAAGACGTTTGCAGCCGAGGCTTTTAGCATCTGCTGATAGCGAGAGGTAGTCTGATATGTCTGACATGCTGATTCATTACCACAGGTCATGACATCCTTTAACCAACAGCCTCCCACCTTTCTGCATTTTCTCAGGTATTTTAGCTGCGATGACATGAGCTCCTGACATTCATAAAACAAAGGAAATAATAATACTAAAATACCCTTTTTTCCTCAAGTTAAGCAGCACGGTATTTTGATTCTTGGAGCAAAGGTCTGTCTAATATGTGTTGCCATGAGGCAGGCTGATGGATGAACAGATGGGAGCAGTTATTTATAGACCCCATTATCACAGTCCATCAAACACTCATTTATGCCTCATGCAATAAGATAACGCAAAAATGCGACCCAAAGCCGTAGCTAAACCTTAGATGCGTTTTTACAGGCTTCTTCACCTTTTACATTTGAAGGCTATGACTACGCAGCTAAATCTGTTTACACTGGTTGGCTCCGGTCGCTGCTCGTGGCCGTGTTGTTGCTGTGTATTGTGTGCTGGGTCTCTAGGGACAGTGAGAGATGCTGAAATGCCTCCCTGACATTTACTGAAGGATCATACTCTGGGAGGATATGCTCTGCTTTTGTCAAACGAGTTTAAAACCCATTGACATTTTGCAGGCCGCTGGATACCATCTGTGGCGGTGGTCTCTCGCTGGTCTCTCTCTCTTTCCACTCCGGGTTAAAAACACAGTGACATTTGCCCGGCATGTCAAACACTTGCCTTCTCCTGTCCTTTTCAAACATCTGTGGTATATGAAAGCAAAAGTCAGTCTAATCTTTCTTATTTCACAGTATTTGCTTGAGAGCTTTGTTTTTTTTCACTGCCACAATCATGAAGATGTAATTGGGAGCAAGTTAGATGGAGATCTCTCTTCCCAGGAGTATCTGGCTCAAACAAAGCTGAGAGTGCAATATTTCATCTTTTCCAGTCAGGTCAGCGGTTTCTGAACACCTAAATCTATCCACAGACTTGTAAAACAGGCTTTCTCTCTTAGTTTAATCTAAACGCCTCAAACTGTGTGAATCATTCAAGCCAGAATGAAGCATCCTCATGTGAATATGATCAGCAAACATTAGTCTCCCAACTCTCTCCCAGGGGATATTCGGACAGAAATTAAGACTTACATTTTTTTAATGTTTTATATTTATGCTCCTATATAGTAATTAATGGAGGACCCAGGAGGAGCTGGGTGGGTGAGGAAAAGGACCAGAACCGGATAAGTGGAGGAGGATGGATGGATAAATGAACCCTCTATCATACACATTATTAAAGCAGTGTTTAAATACATTTACTTTCTTGTATAATATCCTTAGGTATAATGTCTGAAGAATAGTTTCACTCAGTTTCACTGGAAATTAATTCATAAGTGGCTCAGTGGTAGAGCATTGCGTTAGCAGCGCAAACGGTTGTGGGTTCAATTCCCAGAGAACACACATACTGACAAAACATGTATAGCCTGAGTAAGTCCCTTTGGATAAAAGCGTCTGCTAAATGCATAAATGTAAGTAATCTGACCAATCTGAGACTGATTGATGTCTTTTTATAAGATTATTCAAAGGCAATTAATTACTTTAATTTTATATGATACAATACTTAACAATAGATCTTCCACATCTTCCATATGGTGTTTCAAGAATGGAGAATAATATAAATGTTGAACAGAGTATATGACCAAGACAACTTTTGGTTTATTGAAAGTCATTTCTTCATTATTGGGATCGTTTTATTGCCATTTTTGGTTTTGTGAAGACAATGGATTTGTTACTCGGAGGTATTGTGCAATAGTGGGATATAGTGATTTCTAGAGTTTTATTACAGAAATAAAACAAAATAATGTGTTTAAAGTTTTATAGATTTGTGTAGATGAAACCCACTTGAGAATACCATTGTTCAAAAGTTTGGGGTATGTAAGATTTCTGGAGGCATTTATTTAATAAAATACAGTAAAACAGTAATATTACTGTAATTATTATTTAACTGTAATAGAACTGTTTTCTATTCTAATGTTTTCCTCATTACTCCAGTCTTCAGTGTCACATGATCTTCAGAAATCATTGTAATATGCTGATTTGCTGCTCAAGAAACATTTCTTATTATTTTCAATGTTGAAAACAGTCGTGATGCTAAATATTTAGTTGAAAACAGTGATACTTTTGTTCAGAATTCTTTGATTAACAAGATGTTTAAAAGAATAGCATCTATTTGAAATTGATTTGGCTCAAAATCAAAAAATTGATTTTTTGTAACCATGTAAAATTCTTTACTGTCGCTTTTGATTAATTTAATTATTAATCCTTGCTGAATAAAATAATTACATTTATTAAAAAAAAAAGAAATACTTACCGACCCCAAACTTTCAAATGGTAGATACTGATACTTTGGTTCAGTTTTGGTTTAAAAAAAGATTAATAAGAAGTGCATCTCAATAAATTAGAATGTCGTGGAAAAGTTCATTTATTTCAGTAATGAAACTTAAAGGTAAAGGAACCGCAGCCTTATGAGGATTGTCAAGCAAAATCGATTCAAGAATTTGGGTGAACTTCACAAGGAATGGACTGAGGCTGGGGTCAAGCATCAAGAGCACCACACACAGACGTGTCGAGGAATTTGGCTACAGTTGTCATCAGAGGCGTCTTACCTGGGCTAAGAGAAGAAGAACTGGACTGTTGCCCAGTGGTCCAAAGTCCTCTTTTCAGATGAGAGCAAGTTTTGTATTTCATTTGGAAACCAAGGTCCTAGAGTCTGGAGGAAGGGTGGAGAAGCTCATAGCCCAAGTTGCTTGAAGTCCAGTGTTAAGTTTCCACAGTCTGTGATGATTTGGGTGCAATGTCATCTGCTGGTGTTGGTCCATTGTGTTTTTTGAAAACCAACGTCACTGCACCGTTTACCAAGAAATTCTGGAGCACTTCATGCTTCCTTCTGCTGACCAGCTTTTTAAAGATGCTGATTTCATTTTCCAGCAGGATTTGACACCTGCCCACACTGACAAAAGCACCAGAAGTTGGTCAAATGACCAGCAAACTCACCAGACCTGAACATAGAGAATCTTGTCAAGAGGAAAATGAGAAACAAGAGACCAAAAAATACAGATGAGCTGAAGGCCGCTGTCAAAGAAACCTGGGCTTCACACCACCTCAGCAGTGCCACAAACTGATCACCTCCATGCCACGCCGAATTGAGCCAGTAATTAAAGCAAAAGAGCCCCTACCAAGTATTGAGTACATATACAGTACATTAACATACTTTCCAGAAGGACAACAATTCACTAAAAACATTTTTTATTGGTCTTATGAAGTATTATAATTTGTGGAGATTGGTGAATTGGTGGGTGTTTGTTAAATGTGCGCCAAAATCATCACAATAAAAAGAACCAAAGACTTAAACTACTTCAGTCTGTGTGCATTGAATTTATTTAATACACGAGTTTCACAATTTGAGTTGAATTACTGAAATAAATGAACTTTTCCACGACATTCTAATTTATTGAGATGCACCTGTATTAGTGATAATGCTCATTATAAGTTCGGTTCTGCTGAAGTGTTGCCTTACTGATGGGGCTGTAGTAGTACAGATTAAAGGTTGGAAAACACTGATCTCACATTCAGCTGTTCCACACATGCAGTATTTGTTTGGAACATTTTAGCCAAGATGTTAAAAGCTTGTCTAATATTTTAACCAATTAAAAGTGGACAACTCCTATGCATGGCTGGTTACTTGTTCCAGTTCTAAACGGTTGCTTGGGCATATGCGTGTTTGATTTGATGCAAATGTTTTGCCCTGTGGTGAATCTAGCTGTACACAGGAGGCCTGGTATCCTGCAGATGTGTAAGCAGGATTAAACAGTGTTTGCAGAATTATGGGGCTGTTCCCTGCCCTGAGAATCCTGCGGAGAGAAAGAGAGAAGCCCATAGAAGAGCTTGGTACTGTCACTCTAGTGTGGTGATGAATGGGAGCAGAGCACAGTTTAATTGATCTACAAGCTGTGCTGGGCAGCGGGGAGGCCTGTGCCTTCAGGCAGAGCGACACTGTAAATGAAACGCTTGCATGCATGAGTCCTTGATGCCACTGCTCTTCTACACTTGATGCTCTAGTCCCTGATTCTCATCTACATTTTAAAATAGATGAAAAAAAAATGTAACAAAAATATTCCGAGGACTTAAAAGTGAAGGCTTTTTAGATTAATTCGTTCACTTGATTAATTTAAATAAATACTAAACCTAAAATGTCAAGTTAACATGACAAATCTTCTTTCAGTCTAACAATTGCCAATTTAGATTAAGTACCTCTCTGAAGATGTCTAAAGCTTGAAAAAGAGTTCTATTCAAATTGTTATTCTAATGTGTGCTTTATGTTGCTTATACCACAAACAAAATCAATACTTGTGGGGTCTGACTTCACAAAATATTAGGCATGTGTTACTAAATGTGATGACAAAATCAACAGCAGTTTAAAAAAATTGTCAAATCTTTTAAATAAAGCAACATAATTGATTTTCATGTCCCAGTGCATGCTGGGAAGAGGGCGAATGGGACCACAAAACCTTTTTTTTACTTTATTACTTAAAATAATTGATGTCCTCATTGTAATGCCCATTGGTCATTATAATTTACAGTTAATGCGGTTGCATTTTATTTGAAAGAAAATATGCATTAATCAAACCTACCAAAATAAAACCAAATTAATCCAACCAAAATAAAATTTTAAGAAAATGTAATATATTGTATAAATCTGAATTTGATACAAATTGTTAATAGCTGAGTATACCAAACAAAGCAAACGACAGTAATTAAGTACATATTTGGTTATATTTTCAGTGTTAATTATTTGATCCCTATTTTTGTAATTTTCTTTTCTTTGTTGTATTGCAGTGCTCTCTACCTCCCGTCTCAATCCATGCTCTTCTTTCCCCTGTTCCCCTCTTATTACAGAAGGACTTTAGGAGCCAGCAACAAACCTCTTTTAGAGGAGTAGATCAATACACAGACAGCCCTCACATCTGCTCATTTCTCTGATAAAGCCTCACCACTGCTTCAGCTCTCACACACAATGCACACCTCATATCAACTTCTAATGCCCACTGGTGTCCTATTTTAATGATCTACATCCACTATACAGAAAAGAAAACCACTGAGGAGCCGAAGTAGTTGCACAACTTTTTATTCTGGTACATTTTGTTTCCCAGTAAAAAATATATAAACATGCTTAAAACAAAATATGTTTACTTGAGAAGCTAAATTATTAAATGTACTTATCTAAATCCTTGATTTCGTTATTGGCTGATTGTTTTCTTTTGTTCATTGTTTTTAAAAGAATAGTCTATCAAGTATATAGTGCTGTTAGTATTTACACCAAGTTTTCAGTGCACATAAATTACCTTTTTATGTAAATTAGGCTCATTATATATTGCACATACATATTTACAAAAATCAGCACTGTTTATTTGGTGCAATTAACTTTTCCTTCAAGTTAATGCCAGTTTCCACTGAATTTTTATTTTATTAAATCATATTTTTCATATTTGCCTACAGTATATTTAGATTTCATCTTGATGACTCTCTGAGGATTTTAGCAAAAATTGGTAATGGATATGACTATGTAAATGTATTTGGTCTTGGCAGGAAAATATCTGCTATCTGTAGATTATTGCTGCTGCTGCAAGTAAAGGAACTTGCTTATGGTGATATATGCTGAGTATTTGAGAAAAACTGCTACTGCACATATAGCAAATACAATAACCTATAGCAGATCTATACAGGTGGAGCTGGGGAAGGCGGAGGGTTTCAAAATGCTCAAATGGATGCTAACCAGTCATTTAAATTTAAAGCAGTAAACTCGTTGGCTGCGAATGCAATATGAGCCAATCAGGTTGTGCCAAGTTATTTAATGCTGTGAATATCATCAGTTAGGTTAAGAGCCCATGCATCAGCCTGCGCTATCTAGAGTTTCATGAAAGAACTTGGCATTTATCATGCAACCATAGTCTGCTGGTACTCGTTGTTTTATTAGTTACCTGATGTGCTTATTTCTTTTATTGAACTGGGTTCTAAAAAATGCAGATGCAGTGCATGTGAATAAATGTCTGTCAGCAGCCAATAATCATTCCTAGCGAATTCACTCCCCTCAGCAGCAGCTCTGCAAAATAAATGGTTGAATTATCAGTTAATATTGAGCTAAAGATTCCCTGGACATACCTGAGCATCTGAATTTTGATATTAGTCATGATATTCTTGAGGAAAATGCATGCAATCGAGGGTTTTTCAGAGGCCTGACGAAAGGCTCTGGCTGGGAGCAGATGGCGGGACTGTGCTAAGCTCACGCTGCATTTTGCATTGGGCAGCAGTTTGAGTTCAGTGGTGTGGCAGGAATTCCTTAGAGCCTGGGTCTCATCTGCTCTTATCAGTCGCCTGCAGTTGGGGAACGAGGTTAAAGACAGAGTTACAACATAAGGCATAAGGCGTAAAGCTTCAGGGGCAAGGTTGAGCTGTGCTAGAGAGAGAGAGAGAGAGAGAGAGAGAGAGAGAGAGAGAGAGAGAGAGAGAGAGAGAGAGAGAGAGAGAGAGAGAGAGAGAGAGAGAGAGAGAGAGAGAGAGAGAGAGAGAGAGAGAGAGAGAGAGAGAGAGAGAGAGAGAGAGAGAGAGAGAGAGAGAGAGGAAAAATATTCCCCAAGAAAAGTCTGATAAATGCAGTGTGCATTTGAGTAGTCCATCATGTTGGGGCCATCTGCACACGCCATGAGTCTTACATTCATCACCCAAGTCATTTTTAAATGGAAATGTTCAGGGAATAAATGGATTCTTTGCCCCTGACATCCCAATTTATGCACAGTGCCGAACTGGAAGGTTTATTTTTATACTAAAAATACCAAATGTTCATTTTTGAATGGGCTCTTCATCCTCTAACGCTAATATTCCAGCCAATGTTGGGGATACTTTAAAATGAAAATGGCATGGATATGATTATAAAGTGTAACATGCAGACTCAGCTAGTCTCTAATGGAGACATTACATCATTTGCTGGTCGAAAAAGAAGTCACGCCCTCCCAGGACCTCCAGAAGGGAGACACTGGTCCCATGAGCATCATTATCTTAATGGCCGGGCTGACGATATGCTATTAACTTCATGTAATGCCAACTGTACTCTCAAAGGGACATTTTACCCGTAAATGAAAATTATGTCATAATTTAGTCATGTCATCTAAAACCTGTATGTCTTTTGTCCAAATTTTGAAGATTATCCCATAGTCGCTGTTTGACATGAAACGGCAATGACTGTGGATTGTGATTAGTGATATACAGAGAGATGGATCCTCTGTCACTAAAACAGCTCCAAAACAAGGGTTGCAAATCAAAACAGTGTTGTGAAAATTGTCTTTTGTTTAACAGTACAGAGACTGCTTGGACCCATGGTATTTCACCTGTACTGTTGTATTTTACCTTTACTTTTGCCCCCAGGATATATTTTCTTTGACTTCCCTCTGTAGTGTAGACAGTAACTGAGCACCTTTGTTTTTGTGGAAGCATTAAACTTGTTAGTGGGCAGCGAGGCATGGAAAGATATATGCCCTTCCAACTCTCTCTCTCTCTCTCTCTCTCTCTCTCTCTCTCTCTCTCTCTCTCTCTCTCTCTCTCTCTCTCTCTCTCTCTCTCTCTCTCTCTCTCTCTCTCTCTCTCTTTCCCTCCCTCTCTCTCTCTCTCTTCTCCCTCTCTTCTCTCTCTCTCTCTCTCTCTCTCTCTCTCTCTCTCTCTCTCTCTCTCTCTCTTTGTTCTATAGTCATTCATAGTCAGACACAAAGATGAGGCCGACCGGCTTGTTGGTCAATGCTATCGCTGTAAATATTTATAAAGCATGAGATCAACACAAATCATGGAGAGACAGAAAGACAGGGACAGAAAGTTTTGAAGTTTTCTTTGTATTAATAATTTGCCATTGGCATCACTTTTTTTCAAACCATGGTGAAAGCGGGTGGAATGTGCTGTATATTAATTAGATTATGCACTAATAATGTGGATAATGTGACACTGAAGACTGGAGTAATGGCTGCTGCAAATCTCAACGACCCCAAACTTTTGAACAGTAGTTTATTTCTATTCATTTTTGCATTACTCAACTCACTAGCTTTGTGACAAACCAATCCACCCCATCAATGTTTACACCATTCACAGACATCTAATTAACAGCATTCTGGAAATATTAATTTGTATCTTGTTTGGGAATAGGCATGTCTGGATTTGCAATACTGTGTTGCATTATCATTTGATTGGTAACAACAATGTTTTATATAATTGTTTGCCTTTCTCCAGTGATCTGTCATCAGTGTTGTGGGCTGAGATTGATGACAATCTGCAGGCTCTGTGAAGCCCATTGTGCGATCATTAGGATATTACTTGCCGCATGTCGTCATGCTACATTTGCCAAATTACACTGATGTCTTAATGAGATAGAGCAGGGCTGAATCCTTATTGAACCCGGCTATAGAAACCCTGAAGTTACAACATGGCATGTACAGTAATGTATCATTTCACCCTTTGTTCTTCTCACAGTTCTTTGTCTCTTTCTGTTTCTCTCTCTCAAACGTATTCTCCATTTTCCTCTCATCTTTTTTCCCCCCTCCTTGTGCACACTCACACTCACACTCACAGACATGCTATTTGACTCCTACATCACATAACAGACAGCTTGTGCAAGGCCCTCAATTCGGCCAGAGAGCCCGAGTAATTACTCACTCAGAGAGCCAGGCCTTCACTCAGCCCCGCAGCTACACAGCCAGACCAGTTATCACTCGCTTTGTGCTGTTTGTGGAAACTCCTTTGGCTCAATTGTCATGATTTTTCATACGTCTGCTCTAAAAGGCTGTGAACTGAGAGGAACGGAGAAGGGAGGACCAGCAGTGCAATAACTCTGCTGATGAATCTGTGGTGTGAAAGAGACAGATTGAGCGAAGCAAGATGAAGAGAGGGAGTGAGATTGTGGGTAAAAGGGGGAAAAGGCCTGACAAGTAAAGAAACACAAGGTAGACTGAGATGAGAAGGAAAGAAAGAAAGAGCAAGAGCGAGATAAACTGCCCTGGGATGCAAATGCTGACAGATCGGCTGTAAGAGTCTGCAGCGTCCAGCTGGAAGACGGCCACACTGGGAGATCTCACGCCGCTCCCAACTGTCCGTCAGTACGGCGCTCATCACAGCAGGAACTTCTGCTCCACACAAAGTGACAGAAGTTCAGAAGTCCTCATTAAAGAACCAGTACACCTAAAAATCATTTACTTTCACTTCTGTTGCTCCAAAACTGTCCGACTTCATTTCTCCTTTTGTCAAGAAAGATTGGAGAATGTACCGGTCTCTCTTCTCTGTGCATTTACAATAAAACTATCATGAAAGCCCTATTCGGACAGGACTAGTTTTCCAGGGGGTCGTTAGAGAAATTTGTGTTTTAATCCCATCTGAATCTGCCATGTCTGTGTTTTTCTCACTAAACCTCTGTAATAATTCCAGAGCAAATGACCTACTGTTTTTCGGCAAACTCAGCGATCCTCTGAGAAAACTAATCCTGTCCGAATATGAATGTCTGTGATTGCGATATTTTTTCACAATGTGTTTCCTTGTGTGTTTTGGCCACGTGGACTACCGTAGATTTTAAATGTTTGCCTCCTGGTAAAGACATTTTAAAAATAGTGCTGTCAAATGATTAAATAAAAGTTTTGGTTTACATAAAATAGGCCTATGTGTGTGTACTCTGTATATTTATTTTGTATATATTAGGGGTGGCTCGCTACATGTAATCCTACTGAACCGTCACGGTATGGGCATCTGGGTTCGGTGCATGAGGCCTTACGACAAATACAGGCAATTCACCCCCAATCCAGAAGGGGCACTCGCAGTAATGCAATGCCGTTTGATAACCGCCAGCAGAAGAACAGCGAATGCCAGCGAATCCCATGAGTTGCGCTTTTGAAAACAAAGCCCACTAGACAGTGACCATGTGCTGATTCTGAATGCGTCTCTCACATGGACTGACAAAGCCTTGCGCACTCAACTGTTTGCGAAATGGAGCGTTGTGCTCGTGTGTCCTACCTCTCTCATTCGGCACAAATCCAAATATTCCATAATATTTCCTTATTTGCGATATAACGTCTCTGAATGCGAAACTATTATTTATTATGCAAATGATAGGCTTGTACTTCAGTCACGTTCCAAACGTTCCAACGGCTGATGTTTGGTTCACCGTATTTTATTTTGATAAAGTACCCCCGGTGCTGTTAAGTTAGTAATGCTGAAAGTTATGTTTTGTGTGCGCGATCACTTCAACTGTTTCCTTATACCAGCAGAATCAACTTAAAACATCGTTTATTGCCATATTACAAATGCATCACTGTAAAAGGTCTTTTATTTGTGTACATTCACAATGAAAACAAAACATTGTGCTTTTGTAAAATAAATAAAACAAATAGGATGTCGCTTTCTGCCATTTAATATTCCTTTCGGTGAACAAATAAAGCGCGTCACAAAAACAAACTGAAACATGGCATAGTCTATATGGATTACGTTATGTATCACACTGTTTTTATCTCCTGTTTTTCTGTTTACTAAATCAAATATATTTCAAGTGTTTATTCCTTGTATGTATATATGTACTGCAGATTATATATATATATATATATATATATATATAATATATATACTAATTTAATATAATATTTAGTATTTTCACTTTGTAATAATACAATAATTTGTACTACTGTCTGTTCAAAATAAATGAAAAGAAATCTAGCATAGTAGATTTGTAGTTTTTTTCTTGTTGTACTGAAATCGTATCGAACCGTGACCCCCGAATCGAGGTGCGTACCGAACCGTGACATCTGTGTACCGTGCCACCCTAATATTTACATACTTATATTTTATATTATATAAATATATTTAATATATAAACATAACATATTTTTCTTAAATATGCACATTAATGTATTTTTATTTACGAATATATGCATAATAAATATACACAGCACACATATATATTATGTAAACAAATAATTTTATTTTGGATGTGATTAATTGTGATTAATCGTTTGCCTGGACAAAAAAGTAATATAATAAAATCAAGAGACAGATCACGTTAACTGTTAGGACTGGCTACTGTAATATTAGTGTCATGTAATATTAATGTTTCTTTGCCTTAATATCTGTGCTCAATTACATAATGCTTTAATTACATATGCACCTTTATGAAAATCAAACATGTTTTCTACAAATAAAAAAAATCAAATAGTTAAACTAATCACACATTAACCATGGTTTTGCTATACTAGCCATATAGCTTCATCATGGTATTTGTAGTAAAACTGTGGTTATAGTATCGATCCGAATGACTATATGTATGTAGGGTCAGCATAGTACTTTTCCACTTTTCTGTGATATAGACATATAGACGGCAATGTATGCATATGAATAAGAATCAAAACTCAAACGTAGTTTAGAAAACTAGTCCGGTACGAATAAGGCTATAGAGTATCATTTGAAGTCAGAGAATAGCTTTGTGTAATGAACAGAGCAACGTTTCAGTTTCCCTAGCTCTCCTTGACACAAGAAAATGTATGAGAGAAGTAGCTGATTTGATCCAATTCACAATCGGTCTGAATGATTTGGTCACGAATCAGGCTGTTAAAACATGTGAATTCAGTGGTTAATAAAGGCAAAGATTATAAGTGAATAACAACAAAATGTTAGTCTGTTCATGAATTAAAATGATGTTTGACTTCAGAAAACTTTGGTAAAGAGTTCCCACTCGTACCCCACTTTGCTAAAATACTGGGCGCAGGACGGAACTGAGAAATGCGCCTGAAACTAGCAAAACACTTTTGCATTATAGGGCCCTCAGTGTCATTTACATTTTCTTTTCAAAGAATAAATATCATTTTGTGACTCTTTAATGTGTCTTAACAGATCACTGTAGCTCCTCAGTTCAAGCAGCATGTGAATCAATCGTTTTTCATATTTACTTAAAGCACAAAATAAACATGAATGAACATCGTAAGGTATCTTGCTTCATCCGTGGAAAGATGTCAGCACACTTTCAAGTTCAAGTCCACAACATTCAACTCTTATGTCTGGTTTGTTTGTTGGAAAAAATGGCAGATTTGGCATTATGATTGGTCAGGTCGCATGTCAGTCAAACACCCGGAAAAAGGGTGAATTTATATTCAATTCTGTCTAGTAATCATGAATGCATTTTTCTTTGTCTGCTTCTTTCTTTTTCTTTCTTTCTTTTTAATTTTGAGGTAATAATTTTTTAACAAAATATCAACTTAATCTTTTGCCGAAATGTCAGACGTCTCGTTACGTATGCTGGACTTCACCAATCATTTAGTCTGCTAAGTTCTGCCCCTTTCTTACAGATCTGCCTCCATCCGATAAACTTCAGTCTGGATCCAACCCTTAAATGATCTGAGATGACCGAACACCTGAGAAGAGACGATGCCGACCCCTCGGAGGACCTTAGAAGCCAATCAGCGATTATACTGAATTTACCACATTTTGCCATAAGTTAATTATATTAAGTTTCAACAATATAAATCTATTTTAGAAACTTAATTTCCTGTGAAGTTGCTTTGCAACGATTGTATCGCAAAAATACAAATAATCTTGAATTGAATAAACAACAGAGGAATAGAATCCCCACCCTATATGAATTTTGTTATTGTATTTTTCAGTTTCACTTGGATGTAGGTCACACTATGGAAGAAAAAGTCTGTTGTACAGGGGAGTAAATGATGGAAGAATTGTCATTATCGGGTCTCTATGCCTCTACAGAACTACCCATTGCTTATAATTCTATTAGCTAGACTGTTTTGTTTAACTCTGTACTTATAAAGTGGGTCTGTAATTGAGAAACCCCCCACTGAGCATGCTCAGTGGAAACTTCTCTGTCATCAAATTCCCCTTTTAATGAAGCCCATTATGCATTAAGCACCTGTGGATCTTGATTGGAGTGCAGGATTTCAAAGTGAGGTTCAAAAATAGCTTCAAAGACTCGTGAAGAAATCATTAGAGCAGGAAACCAACACAAGCACGCAGTGCCCAACATTTGGACGATGCACCTTGTAAAAACATCAGGCGGATTTAGGTAACATTAACCTATCTTCCTGCTTCTTGTTTAAGTCAATGTTATGCTCTCCCGAATTAAGATCTCTCAGAGTCTCCGAGCATCAATTAGAGATTGATAGAGGGCTTCCTGTTACCTTCTCATGAAGGTCTACAACTAAAATATCAAAGAAAGAGAGTTTTGTGTGTGCTGTGCTGCATATTTCATAGATTCTCCTTTACAACTGTTTCCTTTAGGCTTGTATCAGAGTGTTTGAAAATCGATGTGTGCTTTTATGCATGTACTTCAGGGTTTTTTGATCACACGAAGTCAGATAGATAGCCTCTGTGCCTCAGTCTGCCTTCATGGGTGCCGGTATGAAGACAGATCCTGGCACCGCACCAGGTTTGATGTTGTTTTGCCGCCTACACAGTGACTCTCTCCTCTTTTGTGTCAAAGGGGGGAGTGGAGATAAAACAGAAAGCAGCAGTTGAGGGAATGTTGTTTTAGAAGTTTATTGATTATAGAATTAGAAATAAATCCATGAATGTACACAGATCTTCCCCTTCACCCCCAGCTCACAATAGTGAATCTGAGATGCTTCTTAACATGGCAATAAATATTTCTAACCTCAACAGAGGGTTTTTTGTCCTGCCTTTGAGAAAGTTCATAATAAATCAGGACAGGAGTGTCATGGACCTTGAATTATATATTGTATTAAGTTGTATTATATTATATTATCATATTGCATTATGTTCATGTTCTGACCTTTTTATACACTATAATTCAAAAGGCATTAAAATGTTATTAATTTATGTTGAAGAAGAAATTAAAACTTTGATTTAGTATGGATGCAAAAAAAATAATAAAAAGTGTTAGTAAAGGCATTCATAAGAGATATTGTATTCTGACAGATTTTTATAACAACTGTTTTTGCCATTGAGAGTAATAATAATTTTAAGGGATCATGAAACACAGAGTAATGTAAAATGAATTAGTCCAAAATTCAGCTTTACCTTAACAGGAATAAATTACATTATAAAAATACATATATAAAAAAGAAAACAGTTATTTTAAATAGTCAAAATATTTCATGTCATTACAGTTTTACTGTAGTTTTGATCAATAATGCATCCTTGGTGGATATAAGTGTCTAAGCAAATTGTAAGTTTAAAGTATTAAAGAGTACTTCCCAGATTTATTCATATGAATGTGTGATTTCTGTCACAGACATTTTTTCACGATTACCTACATGCATTATCAAAGGTACAATCCATTTTTTGAAGGTTACATTGAATTCCACTTGACTCAAAAATTGGAGGGTGCACGTAGTCATGACACTTCTGCGCTGGATGTTGAATTTCAGCAGGAGCTGTTAGCAGGCAGCAGCTAATAGCACAGAACGAAATGAAGGAATCCAGACGTTCACATTTGAATGCAATCAAAATGTTTTTCTGAGAATGATGATTCAAACTCGCTCCACTGCCTCGCTCACTTAAGAAATCCATCATATTAAGTTTTATCAGTGACACTTCATTTGCCGAAGCCATAAAATCAAAGATGTGTGTTAACCATTGATCATCACCATCAATCAATGGCTTTTATTAATTATAACGGGACATGAACTGGCCCTCTGTGGGCCATCGCAGGAATTGCCGCCCTGAGCTGTTGCTTTGAGGCACAAACGCGGCAGACTCTTTTAGCAGGTGTCACTGAAATAGATGATCTCACTAAATAGAGACTTCATTAGCACTGTACCGAGAAGCAGGGGGAGGCGCTCGCTGTAAACCTAATCTCAGATGGAATGGATGTGTTTTAAGTGTCCACACCTTGCCAATCTGTCTGAATCGCTGGAGGCTGGATAACCTTTGGTCCTGTTAAAACTTAATGATGTGTCTGCTGCAGCACAGAGTGCCCACCTCCCGATAATTAGCACATGCACAGGAAAATTAACTGCTTCAGTTTTGAACTCAAATGGATTTGATATCATTGCAGGGTTATTGTGCAATGAGTGCACGGAGAGAGAACAACTGTTCATAGCCATGCAGAACATTGTAAACTGACGTTCACCTAATCTGAAGCATGGGCATAGATGAGGGTGTTGATAGAGCTAAGCTACTTTTAAAAACGTTTTGACTGATAAAATTGAAAGTAATCCGATCTTCGTTCATCTTCAGGACACAAATTAAGATATAAGAGCGTTCTGACCCTTTATAGACAGCAATGCAACTGAAATGTTTTATGGCCCAGAAACATAGTAAGGGCATCATTAAAGTAGTCCATGTGACATCAGTGGTTAATCCGTAATGTTATGAACTACAAGAATACTTTTGAGTGCTAAGAAAAAAACAATTTTATTCAATAATTTCTTCTCTTCCGGGTCAGTCTCCGCTGCCATTCACAAGAGGACCATGATGCATTCCTTATTTTCTTTTATTGTTATTTGTTGTTTATGCAGTCATTTTTTTTCACAAAAAAGTAGATCTCTATGACAGAAGTATTCTCATAACGTCATAACATTATAGTTGAACCACTGATGTCACATGGACTATTTTAACGATGTGCTTACTACGTTTCTGGGCTTGCAAACATTCAGTTGTGTGTCTGTCTATACAGTTCTTGAATTTCATCAAAAATATCGTAATTTTAGTTTCGAAGATGAACGAAGGTCTTGAAGTGACATGAGGGTGAAAAATGAATGCGTGAACTATCCCTTGAAGTTGGTGAAAAATGAATGTTAATGTATATATTATTTGTTTTAATGCATTAATATCTGTATGAACATATGTGTGTTTTAATGCATTGAAATAAATATGAATATTATTATTAAAATATTTATTATATATTTTTTTATTTACATATACGCTGCTTAAGAAACAGTCCTTTATAAATATATATACACCCAAAAAAAGAACATGTACTAACAGGTCGTTATCAGTTTAGTATATTTTTATTTAGCAGTTTAACTGTATATTTATTTATTTATTTATTTATTGCCAAACACCTTAGTTGTTTGGAATTTGCTTTGGTGAGCTCATCAACAATAATAACAAACATTAAAATACAAACATAAACATAAATACATACACGGCTATATATGTCCCATCAATTATAAGGAGTGAAATACAGATGCATAGACACCAGAAGAATTAAGGCGTGAACAATCCTACAATAAGTGCTGTTCAGAAACCGTGTGGACTTAGTTTTAGCTCTAAAGGCGCCTGAAGGAAGAGGCGAAGAGGTGTCTGGCTGGATGTAAAGGATCTTTCAGGATTTTTAAGCCTTTTTTCTGCAAGCGTGAGACATAAATCTCATCAATAGTGGGAAGATCATAACCAATAATTTTCGAAGCCACCCGAGTAATATTATTAATCTGACTTTTCTGCTGAGCTGTGGAGCTACCAAACCACACTATAAGTGAAAAAGTCAGCACGCTTTCAATAACAGCTCTATAAAAATTGAACATACCAACTTTAGATATGCCAAACTTTTTAAGCTGTCTTAAGAAAAAAAGCCTTTGATGAGATTTTTTAATATATATATTTTATATATTTGATATATTTTTTTATGTCTTTTTTGAAAGATTTAATTTTATTTAATGTCACTTTGTGAAGTGAGCCCTTTGAGGTGGCTTTGAGTACAGGCTGAACTTTTAGTCGGCATTTCTCTTCAGATGCTATCGTGCTGTGTTTCATCTCATAAGCATTAGCACTGTTGCTAATAGCACGGGAACATTTTATGGGTATAATTTTGGAATAAAGTATGATTGACATGTCTATATTGCAGAAAAGTGGAAAAGTACTATACTGACCCTGCAGAACGAGGAGATAAAGCGTATCTATGAATGTAGTAGTGCATGTATTTCACGCTAGCAACATGTTAATTGGCGTAGTTGGGCTCCCTGGTGAGAAGACTGGTGCAGTCTTTCTCGCACCTAAATCTCAAGGTGTTTCTGTTGTCGAAATGTGTTTAAAAGCCCTACTGAGTTTTCTCAAGCGCTCTACCCCAACAAGCATAATTAGATTGAATCATTCGGCTACTCAGACGAAATTGAGCACTTCGCCTTCAGCCAGCGCTGGCCAGCGGTTCCGCACCTGAAATGATGTTCTTTTGAAGTACAGCGTGAATGAGACCCATTAAAATGCATTTAACCTCGCCTGGAATCCTCCAAAGGTCCTTTCCTCCTCTTTCCCGGGCCCCCGGATCCGCCGAGGTTGATGTACACCGCTCAGTGGAAGGTGGGCGGTCTTTCGCTCACTTAATCACTCCGTTCACGAGCGACACAAACTCATATTCTGGTGTGCAAATTGCTCATGCTCGGAGTTTACTACAAAATGGCCACTTTGCTAGAAATGAAAAACGGCCTGGTGTCTCAGAGGTGATTTATATGGCACTGATGGCTGTGCGTGCAGCGGCGAGAGTGTGGGGGAGGATCCACCAGCTGCTGATAGATCACGTGACCGGCCCTCGTTTCTGTCTCCAAGAGATGGCACCTGATAAATTACTGTTATGCAATTTTATTCCACACACCGGGAGACTGACTGCCCTTCACATGCATTTAAATTGCCTCACCTCCTCTACTGAGTTGAACTGAAGTGAAAAGGAGCATATTGCAGTCAATTTTCATGAACTGCCTTCAGAATTGTAGCGCAGCAGCGAGCCTGTCATGCGGTGGCGTGTGAGAGGCTGAAAATAATGCGTGTTCTTGTGGATGGATGTTCAAAACCAAACAGTTCCTCCACAGCTCAGACGCACTCATGCAGCGTTGTTTGGAGAGGATTGTCTACTGCACTGTTGTGATTGCTCTGTCTGCTAGATTAGGACGAAGAGCTTTCCTGTATTACAGCAGATACAAAATGTATCTCACCGCCGGTGACCTTCTGTTTATTTATACAGCATTGTACAATGGAATTTCTCCTGGGGCTTCAAATGACACACAAACACAATGATATTACTTGGGAATTGGTGTTAAAGGTTAAATAGTGCTCTAGGCACACTTTGTTTTGCTCATTATATTTCTACAAATTCAGATAGGTTCGTTATTTTACCAGTTAAGCTGGGGATATGTACTCTTTTTACATTTATTCTATTCAGCAAACACACATTAAATTGAAAAGTGACCGTAAAGACATTTAAAATGTAACAAAAAATCTATTTCCAATACATAATACTAATATTCTAATATTCTAAATCTAATATTTCTAATACTTTTAACCTTTATATTCATCAAAGAAGCCTGATCAAATTGTCATAATCAGCACAATTGTTTTCAACATTAATAATAAAATGAAATGTTTCTCGAGCAGCTGAAAATTCAGGTTTGCAATCATATAAAAAAAAAAAATTGTTAAATATGTTCAAATTTAAAATTGTATTTAAATGGTAATAATAATAAACTTCTTTTAAAAACATTTTAAGAAATCCCACTGACTTCTAAACTTTTAATTGTTGGTGTACGTTAAAGGGCATTTTGTCCACCTCATGTATAAAGACTTATGCAGTGCTTGCAGTATAAAAGGGCTTTGTAGTCAGCCTTTGTTGTATTTAAGATTAGTGCTCTTTGCTGGGATTCCTGTACGATGTGGATTAGGAGGTACAAGTATCCTGTTTATGAATTATATATATTTGCATGATATAAAGTGTGCTTGGGAAACTTGCAGCATGCCGAAAAAAGGTTAAAAAGAGGTTTTTCAGTGCTGCTTTTGAGAAAACAGCTATTATTCAGTTGTCTTCTCATAAAGGTTTCATTTGCAGTAAGACGTACCACAACAATGCGCAGCCACAAATGGAGATTATTGATTCAGTCAATTGCTATAAAATCACATCCATTTCCTGCCTATTCAGCAGTCATAGAGCTGCATAGAGTGTGGTGAATGAAATATCCACACAAGCCCATTACTGAGCCAATGAAAAAAGAGCACACGAGGCCATCAAGAAGAGAATAATCTAATATCTGCCTGCAATTGAAAATTTCTCCATTCAGCGAAATGTCCCTTTTTAAATTTGAGGCCTGACCAGATAGATTAACAGAGCATATTATAGTGGTAATTTGTGTGGAGAGTAAAAGCTGTACCTAGAGCTATTACCAAGACAAATAGGAAACCTGATGCACTTTGCAGGAGAGGATGGTGGGGCTGGGGTGGGGGAGGCATCTTAGCGGTCGGGAAAAAGACGAAGAAATCAAACTGCAAATAGCATTTCTTGAGCAAACAGGACTTAAAAGCCCGCCGAGTCCACCTTTGTTGATGGCCGATGATATTTTCTCTATGCAAATATGTATTATGGAGAGATATGTACTCTGTGTCATTTCAACAGCAGGCCGACTGGAGTGTGTAATTACTTTGTTTAAGAAGGGAGCTACAGTGTACCAAGCTATTATTTTTCCTCATCCCATACTTTATTCTTCTGTTTTTATGATGGTTAACCACGGGCAAAACATTTCAGTGCTCGGTGACGAGGAATATATTCACTCTAGCATTATCGCCATAAAGCTCCATTTACTTTCATGAGATCCAGCGTGACAACGCGGGGCCGGACGCAGGTCGTTATAATTATATGATACATAGATGATTCCACTCAGGCTGAGGATTGCCAGCAACAGCAAAGCTGGAGAGCATGACACCCACTAGAATGAGATCATTAAATGAGATGCGTTCAGGGAGGGGAACCATCTGTCTAGTGCACACTGGCTGACTGTTTCTTCCTCCATTACCAAGGATGGGTCGCTGCCACCTCGCAAGTCTGCAGCCACTTTACATGCCAATGACGGAGTGGCCTGGGCGCGCCTTTGGCACAGCTGAATTAGATCTTCAAATTGAACCCATTGTTTCTCTTTCAGATATTTATAAAGAGTTTGACAGTTCTGTCAATGTTATATCCATTGCTAATGTACGGAGAATTATTTAGTTCTTTAGAGGAAAAAAAGCCAATAATCTATAGGCCTAAGAATAATTATTAGCCCGTGTTTAGCTGTGCTTCCAAGATATCCCATAAATTTGTATCATCTTTTAAAGAGAAGATATTCTGTGCTTTTTTCCGCTTGTTTTCCTGTGGAGTGAACTTGTAATAATAGTAAAGGTGTAACTATTTCTTCCTCTGATTAAAGAGGCTTGTGTACCTTTAAACGGCTCATTTATCCCCAAATTCTGTCAGATTTTACTCATCCATGTCATTCCAAACCTGTATGATATTTGTAATCTGAGAAATGTCTTTCTCTCCATTGAAAGTCCAGTCCATCAAAACTATGATGCTTCAAAGTGTTAATAAAGCCATAATGAAAAAATCCATATGAATCGTGTTGTTAAACACAAGTCTTGGTTTGCCGCCCACGGTTAGGAATGCAGTTCATCTGAGGTGTAATAGTGCTTCTGAAAACATAAATATTAAATGTGTATGAATTGTAACGTGTCCAAAAGAACATATGCGTAACAGTGCTGCATTGATCCAAACAGTTTGTGGAACGCAGAAGGCTTTTGAAGAACATTTTGTCCATACAATTAAAGTCACAAGGATCCACAATGGATAGAAACAGAGTCCCTTTGAAGGAAAGTCTGTTCGCACACTGGCTATATTTGCAACACCTCCAGGCAGCTTTTATGGATATCCAAGACCAAGTCCTTTCGGTAACACTTTAAAATACAGTGTCTTACTTACTGCATAACTAATAAGGGATTATTGAAGAACTAACAGGTAATTTATTAATTAACACTTAACTCACTATTAACAACCAAGGCAGATGTGTTCACTAATCAGAATGCAATACAATTTTATGATTATGTTAAGTAACAGTTAGCTAATCAATAACTAATTTGATAAAGAATTATTAGATAATTCTGCAAGAATGACTTAGACCCTGAAACAGTATCCTAAAGTGAAAATATAGGGAACCCATTAGTAATTAATAAATAATTATCAAGTAATTATGCAGGACTTATTTCGAACCTGAAACAGTAGGCCTATTCTAAAGTGAAAATATAGTGAAACCTTTGGTAATTAGTAGAGAATGAATTTCTGGGCTCAGGGAAACTGCAGATAACTTCCCTGTGTTAACACAACACAAAAACTACCCAAGACTACAAAACTAATATGACCCAACAGCTTCATCCAGGTGTTTCGGAAAATAAATAAATGAATGAATTAATTAATTAACAAACCACCATTTTACAGAGTGTCCTGTATCTGTAGTAAGTCGGAGAGTTATGGCAAGACAGTGGAGTTTTTTCTTCTTGAAGCAGATTTTCTACAGAACATGTGCACAAGGCTATTATTTACCATACAGGCAAAACACAAGGTGTAAGTGACATTTCAACAACTTTACAGGAGAGCCAAAACAAAAACGTACCATAGGTTGATCTGACTTTGTGCACTGATTTCAATCATTTATAATAAACATTTGTATACTTTTATGCAGACAGTATACTGTTGCCAGTAGAAAGAGCTCACCGAGGGCTTTAATTTGATATATATATAAATATATATATATCCATTTCCCAAAATGTCACTTACGCTCTTCTGGTTCTCACCCCTCGTGTGTACAATTATAGTAATGAGTCCTTTTGGGTGAGCAGCAAACAAAATGCATATTTCATTGCCAGTATAGGCTAATAACAGTAGTAGTGGACTGTAAAAAGTTGCCACTTTGCAGTAGTACTCTGTACTTGTCCTTTTACTCAAGTCATTTTGAAAATGAATAGGCCTGCTTATGATTTTACTGGAGTAATATTTTATTGGGGTATTTGTACTTTTACTCAAGTACGTGATTTGTGCCACAACCTAATTATTACAGTGAATATTTGCGTATAACTGTTCAGTAGTAGTTATTTCATAGTTATTTTTCTTGAACCTTATTGTAGATTATTAATAGTGGTTCTTCGTGAGGTATGACAGAATACAATATTTATTGATTAGCTAACTGTTACTTAACACAATCATAAAATTGTATTGCATACTGATTAGTTAACACATCTTCCTTAGTAGTTAACAGTAGTGAGTTAAGTGTTAATGAATAATTACCTGTTAGTTATTTAATAGTTCATTATTTGTTATGCAGTAAGTAAGAAACAGTATTTTAAAGTGTTAACATATCTAAATGAATGGAGGAATCCTGAAATCTAGAAACATTGCATTACTGAACTTATAATTAAATTACGTGAACTGCCCCAAAAATGCTTTTCCTTATGCTCAAATAAAGTTAGAAAAGCTTAATGTTTTAGTTTTGTGACTGGACCAGCCAATGCACATACAGCATGTAGTCAAAAGCACGAGTCTCGTGATTATATGAGAAACCAAGCGTTTAACGGCAGCTGCAGTGATGCAGTCACTTTACCAATCAGTGATTGGCTCTGTTATTTAGATATATGCAATATGGCAGGACATATTCCGCCATATTGCATACCTCAATAGGTTCCAAAGGGCAGTTTTGTGTTGGAGATTAATCTTTGAGTAAAAATGCCAGACTTCTCCAATCATTTAGTGTGCTTAAACCCTGCCCCTTTATACATTCAACTGCAAGTTAGATTGAGTCCAATCAACAACAGATGCACAGAACCAAATCCCACTCTACATATTTCCCCTGATAATCCATTACATGTACAAAATAATATTAAAGAAGAGTTCTGTTGCTACTCATTGTGACTTTAAAAAATAAACATTGGTTAACGGTATATTTTTTTGAACCTGTGTATGCCTAATAGCAGTGCACCAAGCATTTAACAAACCATGCCACAGCCATGATTACTGAACCGTGAAAAATCATTTTTCTTGTAGTAAATGGACTGAAAGGAACCGTCAAGAAACCCTCTGTGGGAAAGAGTTCCTGTGGATGCCCAGGTCTAGACCGGAGATGGATTCTCACGATCAAACCTTTTCATTGCTGCGAGATGAATTGTAAGATGAAACTCTTTGACCACAGAGTATCGTGTTCAGTCTGGCAGAAGAAACGTGGGTCCTGGAGTTAATGCGGGACACCGGGCATTGATCAGTCTGTCTGAGACGGGGACTGCAGCCCAAGCACTGCTATCACTTTAGGTATCGGTTGCATCAGGGAGAGATAGTGAGTAGCTTCCTATTTTCTTCCAGGTTGTCTTGCATTGATTTCTGTTCTCTCCTCTTCTTGATTTTGTCGTGGGATTGAAGGCTGACGCCTTCTTTCTGTGTTTTAATGTGATATCTCATGCTCAATGAGCACAAAGGGCACGAGAGGGGGATGCTTTCCAGCAGGATCAGGTCATCTTCAAACAGTCACCTTCACCGCAGCATTTGGCTGTATTGTTTATATCCGCACATACACGACTAAAGGCATTGATCTGCTGTCAATACCAAGGAATGCACTCAGTCCTGAACACGCTGCCACCTGATTCCCTGTCTTTCTCTCTCTATCTCCTCCATTACTGCACCATCAGTCTCCTGTGACCTCTGCTTATGTCACTGGATTTGTTTTATCATCCATTAAGCCCTAAATCCTATTATGTATTGAAAATCACGAGAAGAGCTGCATCTGCGCCTAATGAAATGACATTTGAAGTGGATATTCCACAAAATCATATACCAATCGCAGTAACCACTCAACATCTATTTGTACAATCAATCTTCCTCACTACATGCAGAGCTTGAAGTGGGAAAATATGATTTCATTATTTATACTTCAGACATACCAGCCCGATCTCATGGCAATTCATTCATAGTTTACGAGCTGCCAATTCGTATGAATTTGTAGGAATGACCCTCACCTAACGCCGCCCCTAAACATACCCGTCATTGGGTTTAGAGAAATCAATTAGTGAGGTCGTACGAATTAGCCACATCATAAAACATGTACAAATTGCCACTAGATAGATGCATGAATATGTATGAATATGTTTATTTTACAGTTTTTTTTGTTGCTTTGTAAAATTTTACAGCATGTGTTTTTCACTATCTTTCAATTATCTGCATTGATATTAAATATATTCGCCATTCGACCATCTTGCTCTCTAAGATATCTGCATCAGCCATCAAAAATTCCTATCGATTGACCATTATAGTTTAATATATAGCCCCCTATTCATTACCTCCAGTCTGTGACTGAAGAACTTCCCTAGATTAAGCTACAATATGCACCGACTTTAGCGATAAAAGTTAAATCTCTGGATTGTGTGACTAAGAGTCTTTGTCTAGTGGGAGCAAGACTGTCTTTTCAAGCAAGAACAGAAGAGAGTGCCGATGGTTTATGAGAGCTGGCGGTATCTAAGAATAATTACCGGTACTGAAAAGAGTAGCCCAGAGTCGCTGGTATTCTGTTCCTGAGAGTACTGTCCCACTTCATGCACCGGCTGTATATATTGTTGCATAAGCAGGCAAGGTATATCTTTTCTTTCCCCAAGCATGTATTTGTTGGAGAATTTATTGCCGTGAGGCATATGCCACAAGTCCCCCATCAGTGTAGCAGTTGTGCCCATTGAGATCATTTAGTGATGATGATTTCATTAACGTTGTGGTAATTGTTGTATGAACAGATACAATGACAATTATGAAATTGATTTTTTTTGTGCCACGTGCTGTGGGTATTTTTCCAGATCTCTTGGGGATGTCAGGTAATTGCCGCTTCACTTAGCTGCCTGGTGTAATCGGTGCCACAGCTCACAGTATATTCATAAACAGCTGATTTGCTCTGAGCTTATGAGTGCTGCTGTTTTTGTACCGACACGGGTCTCTGCAATTACCATTTGGTATGTTAGAACAAGTCACCTGGACCAAATGGAGGAAAGCACCGCTGTGACAAACTACTTCAGTTTTTTGGCTTGGTTTCCAGTACACATATCTAAACATCTTTAAAACGAGATTAATTTACATTGCATATGATAATACTTGTTTACAGAGACTATAATATAAGAATGTGTGGTGAATTAAGAGCCCCACTGGCAAATTGTTGTAGTGAGGTTTCTGATTGAAACAATTGGAAAAAATGCCAGTGGGATAAAAACAATGATTTACTTCAATGTTCTCTGAAACAAGTTATTATCTTACACAGTTCTTATAATCTCACACAATTTTGCTAAAAGTAAACCGGGATAATGTACAGTCGAAAAAAGCAGTGGGGTTTTGTATCCCCAAAAGAGGGTTATCTCCTGAATTCTTACTTGCACAATAGATAAATACATGGACATGAAATATACATTTGAGTTGACTTTTTATATGTAAATCATATATAATTATTGGACCAATCAGAATCAGGTATTTCAGAGTTATGCAGTCTCTCTTGTTTAATAAAGGTTTATTTATGTTTTCTGTCAAACAGTATAAAATAGCCTATAGATAAGAGAAGGTTTTTAGCAGTGCATGGATTCCATAGCTTCACTGTATTATCTCCTTCTGATGAATAGAAGTGAAAGATCGTGTGCTATTTGATTTGGGTGGTGATATGTGCCACTGTATTGCACACAGTTGATCATCTTGCATATTGAATTCTTCTAAGTGCTTTTACTCTCCAGTCAATTCATTTTATTGACTTACACATATGTGCTATATTCAGAGCTTGTGCTGTTTCATTTAAGAGCATGCAGTTGGAGCTCTTTCATCTTTAATATAATTTTCTCACTTCTGTCACTTGATATATTCCTCTCTGTCGTATCCTCTTCTGGGACTCGAATACCACGACTGTTCGACTTAGTGTGCTGCTTGGGGTACAACATAACAACTATAGACTATTCAAAAAGCTCCTTTATTTGCATATTTACAGAATTTCTCCACTCTTGGTTCTGGATCCTTTGTTAGCTCTCAGCAATATAGAGAGGTCATTATTAGTTTATGTGCAGATGCTTTTTATCCAATGCAATTTACAATACACTTGATAGGGAGCACAGCTCCTGGAGGAACCTGGGGTTAAGTGCATTGCACATGGGCACAATGGTAATACAGAAACCCAACCATTCCACAGATCACGTATCACTTTCTCTTCAGTTTCAATCTGGGTTTCCAGCTCTGATCTCTCTGATCTTACCCACACTTCATTACCATCCATTGAGGAGATTTCTAGTGGCATTACCCTAAAGCACTGACCCATACAAGCTGATAGATTAGGGTTGTTTTATATGTTTGTAGGTTAAACAGTATATCTGCAACATATTGGTTATCAATCCTGCTTATATACATGCTGTATTTTTTATATTTAATTAATTTCCCCTTTTACCCTATTAACTCTTGTAGATTACCTTTGCTGTTGTTGAACTCTGACTTCAAGGAACAAGTCGCACAAAAATCAAAAGTCTGTCTTTTCACAATCTTTAACACAACCTCATGTTGTTCCAAACCTGTATGATTTACTTTAAGCTGAGCATAAAAGAAAATATTTAGAGAAATGTCTATTTTTTATCAATGCAATGCAAGTCATGCATTCTGTTTTATTTTATTTATTTATTTATGCATGCCAGTATGTATTTATTTTGGGTGAAGTACTGTATCCTGATAGGTAAAGTAAATCTTTAAAAAACACTGTAAAAGTTATTTTATCAGTATGTCGTGGCAGCTTATGTTTTTACATTAACTCACCAAAATAAGCGATTTTAACATTTTTAATGTCAGTTTAATATAATTTAAGTTGAAATGACTTATACAACCAAGTTGATTATATTTCACTTAAGTTCAGCAACTGAACTTAAGTATGAAATATGCTATTTGTTTGTTACTGCCATTGGATGTAATCTTTAACAGATGTCAAAATCAGTGATGTCTAAATTCACTTGTAGCCTTTAAAATGGTTCGTTTATTAAAAGTTATTTTTAATTTAAGACAAAATGGTATCAAATTTGAGCATTAGTGATTTGTTATCAACCATAATTAATTAATATTTATAAATCACCAAATCCTACATTATTTATTTATTGAAACAGCTGCCAGTCCTTTGAATGGACAACATAACAGTCTTGTTGGCACGGGATGAAAACTAACCATGATTATATATATATATAAGCTCCATGAAGTATTTATATCTTGCACCAATGAGAATCATTTTAAAGACAGCACAGGGCCGCTGCTCCTACAGCAGACACAGATGTACCCAGCAATTACAGAGCACTTTCACAACAACAAGTATATCTCCTATCAACTGATATCGATCCATCATAATCTAAGAAGAAAGACGTTGCACCTTGAGAGAGACATTAACAATAAAAGGAAGTTAAAACTGTCAGCAGTAGCCTCTATTTTTCACTGATGGATGCCACCAGAGTTTGTTGAAAGCATTCGTTTTTTACAACTTAGTGTTTGTTGAAAGCTCTTTAAGTGTAGTGTTTTATTTTTTGCTGTTTTGCCCAGGGGGTGTTGTTGCAATGTACATGTCTGTGGTCTGTATGTTTGTTTTTGGGAGGTGCTAATATTTCATTACCCACGGCTGTGCATGAACACCTCCAAACGCTCCAGCCGGGAGGATCAGCTCTCCCTTCAGTGGTAGATGGATGAGATGGGGCAGAGCTCCGGGGGAGATGCTGTCATATAGTCCCTGACTGTTGATGCAGAAATGATAAAAATCCCTGCTGCCTCAAAGGAAACGGACGCGTTTAACCCTGGACTCGTGGTAAGAAGTCTGAATAACAGCCAGTAAACTGTTACAGGATAGATCCCAGCGGAGATGGGTAGCTTTACTTACGAGCACAGATGTTATTAATTGGCAACATATGATAGGAGTTAAGTTTTGAGTAAGTTTGACTTGCACTCTGCTGGTGCAATTTCAGATTTTCTTTCTTTCTTTATTTATTTTAGCATAATTTAGATAGCTGAGGCGAAACTCTGAAACGTGCTGCAGAATCCACCAAATAATGTGACAATGTTCAGTAAACAGAACACACACAAATCTTTTTGCTTTCTATTGGGTTACTGCGTCTTACATCACATTTGTCTCATCGGCCTCTAAAAATGCTTTCTGGGAGCATTCGCTAAATCCTGCGCATGTAATGAATGATTTGGTGCAATTTGAATTTTAAACCACTTGAAAGGATTTAGGGTTTTCCAGAGGAACATGACAGTTGGCATGTTTCCTATATGCCGGATTTGCTCATGGTGTATGGATATGAAACAATGACAAAATTAGTGCATGCAGAACAAAACCAATCCCTAGAGGACGAGGAGGTGTTGGGGTTTCTCCACACCAGTTTCACCTCTATAATTGCTGACAAAACCCCCGAGGACTAGCAAATGGGAATACTTGGAAATGTAGATTAAAAATACAAGCAATTTAAAATATACCCTTTGACATCTTCATGGGGGATCTTACTTGTCCAATTGAGGAAGGAATAGGGGGTCCTTTTAAATTATGTTCTTACAAAATAAAACAGTATGACGTAAATTCATTCAAACTCATTTATTTATTTATTTATACTTAAACTGAATGCAAGAGGTTCATTAAAAAGCATTTATTTTATTATAATATTTATGTAATTATAGTAGTGTAATTGAACTATACTTAAACCATATTAAAGCAAAATATTATTAAAAATTATAAAAATATTTTTTATTAATTCTAATATGTATATAATTATTACAATATAATTTAAATATATTTTATTCATAAGGCAATACATTGATTAAACCCTTTTGATGTGAAAGACTGTTTGCCTGTGTGTTGCCATGAAAGTGAAATAGCTTTTAGACAATCAATATTGTTGATTAATTTTTGGTGTCTCCCCCACTCACTTTATTATGCTTCAGCGTCACAATTGATTCATTTTTTCTTGTTCCAGTAGCAAAACATGAATCTGTTACCCTGACATATCCACTCTGAATATTGATAGAGATTATACATCTGCTTTTTCCTCAGATTAACAATCCTGCAGTGATGAATGTGAGATTTTAAAACAAATAATAAATCACTTTTATTCAACGTAGCAAAATAGCACCCAGTCAATAATGTACATTTCTGTGTTCGTTTCTTCTGACATGTTTCTGAGCTCATCGGTGTCACTGCCTGTATGTGAAGAGCATCACTCTACCTCTAGATTCAGGAGTCTGGACATGAGGCCATAGACTGATTCAGATTGAGGTGATGTATTTTTAACATACATGTTTGCTCTCCCCAGAGACTCTGAATGGAGGCACAATATGTATGCTAATGCAGCTTGTCTGCTACGATAAGGATGATATCACTGTATTATAAAAGAGACGGCACAAAAAAGGCTTTTTCACTGCACATTCTGTTTCTATCCACTTGTGCATTTTCCAATATGTTTATGTCTTTCAACGACTGTTGTTTTACATTCTTTAAGCAATGTATTTCCGTATCCCATTCAGCAAGGGGCAGGGCAGTACTGAAACACCGTCTAAGCTGTTCGCCAATCACAACGCACTGGGACAGCTAACAAATCACAACACATATTTTTTTTCGTAAGGCAGGCCTTTCATAAAACCTGGTACTAATCGAGCCGTTTGTGTCAGGCTGGGGAGAGAGGTATCGAAAAATAATGTGATTTATGAAGCTGACGTCTACAAACAGGATCCTCACATACGTCCCTGGTCTTGTCCAGAGTCTGCAGGATGAAGAGCAGTCCCATGTTGACTGCATCATACACAGACCTGTTTACTCTGTAGGCAAACTGCAGGGGGTCCAGTAAGGGTCTAGTGCAGGCCTTCAGATAAGCCAAAACAAGTCCTTTAAATGATTTCATCACCACAGATGTTAGAGCCAAAGGTCTATAGTCATTAAGTCCAGTAAGTTTGGGTTTCTTTGGGACGGGGATGATGGTGCGGGGACTTCGCACAGCTCCAGTGATCTGTTGAAAATCTTTGTGAAGATGGGGGCCAGCTGGTCAGCACAGGTTTTAAGGCAGGCTGGTGACAGACTGTCTGGTCCTGGTGCTTTCCTTATACATATAGGCCTGAAGTTAACTTTTTTGACCCCCTGCCACAGTAACTTTTTACCAGCCAGTTTTTTTTGTTGTTGTTTTGCCTCCTAAAGGTGAAAAATTGAAATCACACAAACATTATTCTTTAACTTGTAAGAATACACATTTAAGTGCTGTCAAGTTATTAACGAAATCATTATAAGTAATAATAACTCTTAGACTATATTTTTTATAACTTTTTTGTAACTTATTGTGTGTGGCTTTTTGATGACTCGTGGTCCTTAATTGCTTCTAATTTTAAGTTTTTAGTCCCGATTACAAAAGGATTTGACTTCGCTTTCTCTGAGCCATACATACGGCAGTCACTGCAGTACATTTCGTCTGTACTGCGGTCATAAATCAGCCACTCACGAACCTTGCCGTTGTCGCCAATTGTCCACTTCAGTATTAAAAGCGTCGTCTTTACTTTTCTTTGACTCATCCTCATCTTTTTGTTGGTTGTTCGTTTCAGCTGGCCTCTTTACCCCAGTAATGTGCCGCCACATTTTGAGCTAAAATCCAACGAAATGGCGGACTTAAAAAAAAAAACAGACGCAAAAAAGCAACTAATGAATCACTCAATTCTCATTGGCTATAATTCTAATAATAATTCTATAGATTGACAGTTTTACCTGCCAATTGCAAAATTCACCCGCATTTGGCGCGTGGTCGGGTGTTAATTTCAGGCCCTGTATATATATATATATACAGGCCACTGATATGATTAGAGTCTATCTTAATCAAGTGCATGTCATTTCAGTTGTATATTGTCAAAAGCACTATCCATTTCTTCATGTATCAAACTTTACTAATGAGGAAAACAATCTATACTGCTTGCATTTCAATCAATTCTGCTGTCAGTTCTGATGTGTTTGGATGTACTGATTCAATCATTAGTCATCTAAGCAACATTCATGCTGAGAATGTAAAGAAGTGCATGCTCAGATCTAGAGTGTTTAAACAATACATTCTGCCATTAATGAAGCTAGGACATCATACATCTTAAACTGGGGCCAAAAAATGGTCTGACCGCAATCAAACTCTCAAAAACACATGAACAATATTGTGTTCAGAAGGCAAACTATGTTTAAAAAAATTATGTTTTTACACAGAATGTATCTTTTTTGTATGCATAGAAGAGTTTCATGTTCAACTGGTAAAATGATCAATCCTGTATTCCTATAAATGCACTTGACTTGACCTTTCATTTCCATTGAGAGGAATTAACAAGAAGCAACATCACTCTGTCTTTAACTATACTTTCCTGACTCATTTGATTCATTACAAGAAGTTAATGTGAAGTCGTGTTACAACCACGCAGCATACATTTTAATATTCAGATTATGCGTAATGCACAATGCTTTTCACATAGTCTCAAATAGCAGGCAGAAGGCTAGCAATTCTGAAGGTGATATCACCCAGTTACAATATAGAGAGCACCATGCAACTTGCACACATATCAACTTGTGTCGGGAAGAATAGAAAAGTCGAAACCGCCACAATATCAGCGATTGTGTGACAAACACACTTGAAGCCACTAGTTGTCATTCTTCATGCCATCATGCCTGAATCACTCAGCGCTGTGTAGTGTCATTTACAGATTTCTTGCATGCAGGAGGGTTGTGCGCTTTGTACAGCCACTGCGGAGTATTTTTAGTATCCACCTTTGTAGTTGCCGTGGAAGCTGTGCTAATAAACTGCTCGTCTCTGAGGCCCGTCAACTTTTCTGCTCAGAAGTGAGGCGAGAGCGGCTTCGGTGATGCTAGATTAGCACCCATAGGAATATCAGACTCTGATATCAGGTCAGGCAGAGACGACTATGTCCAGATCAATCATTTTCTAAAGGGTAAAGTGATTACTGTGCGGTTATTGAATTTGAGCTGCAACTGCAACACAGAAGTCCATTTATGCACCGACTGTACAACTGGGTTAGAAATGACAATTTTCCAATATGACTTCACCTCAGATGTGGACCCATCCATTTAACTAATTAGTTTGCCTCTGTGATTTTCACTTTAGCTACTGTTGTAGTTATTTTCACAAATCTTAATCCAGGCGTACGCAGCATCAAAGCCTTTCTCTTTGAACTCTGTTTCTCATGGTTTCATCAAAGGTTCAGCTGACCTTCCGCAAGCGGCTCTATTAAGATGGCCTTTCACTGGCTGTCACGAATCATTATTTCAGCCTTGCATGATAGCATTAGGCCGACATCATGACAGACATGTTCAAATAAGCTTGAATACGACAGACTGTGACATGAGTTAAACAAGTTTCAAATGTACCCTTGTGCTACAAATTAACGACTTAATTAATTTGGGAGCAGGCTACGGTTCAGAACGCCACAGCCTGATGTCCATATGGCACACTGAGAGGAAAGCTTCACTTCATATCTGCCACACAGTATAAAATAAATTCTACAATCCAAATGTGCTAGAAAATGAGTTACAGTTTCACTCTTCAAAGCTAGTATTGGATAACGCTGTTCGACTAATAGAACACCTACAGGTTTTTTTTAGTTGCTCTTACACTAAGATCGTTATACCCCAGCACCTTGAGAGACTTTCTGCAAATATGTCTGAGATTAAGCGGGGCAGAATCTTCCAGCTGGTCAGACCCTCTGACATTGTCTGTTCTCCTGTCAGCTGGGTGAAGTTTGAGTAGTTTTCCCCAAGCAGCGGTCGGCTCATTGCTCCATATGTACTCTTGAGCTCAGAGCTTTAAATCTGTCGGGCTGTGTGATTGTTGCCAAAAAGTCCCCTTGTTTTACAAAGCTCTCTGCGTGTTATCCTTTTAGATTCACTTCTCTCGCTTTGCCAACATGAGCGACTGTAGCGAAACAACATGGTGAAGCTGCTGTTCAGTTCGAAGGGAGAAAATACCCCACGGTTATACATTTTTAGCTCTGAGTCTATATATTTAGATGTTCCCATAGTTGCATACGCACTACATTATGCTCTGTACACTGCACAATATAAATATTACAGCAGTATATGCACGTTACCAGAGATGTGCTTGAAACCTGCACGCAGTAGTGATGTTTCATTTGTCAATTAATTAGTGTTATAGAAAAATAAGTTAAGTTGTGAATAAAAAAAGTTGAGTCTCTTTTGAAAATAATACACACATATTTTAATAAAGGATATTAAAAGCCAGCATGAATTCAACATATCTATTTTCTAAAATGATCTAATGGTGAGTTATTCATCCATGTATATTGGGGATGCATGATATTGGATTTTTGCCGATATTTGATGACCATTAACGATGCTGATACTGACATATTTCCTTTTGTTTGGAAACAACACCAAGTCTCTCCTGCTCAGAGATTACACAAATAAATATTTTTTAATTTTGGTAAGTTTTTAAAGTTATTGTATAATGTGTGTACACTGAATGATGAAAATAACTATACATTAGCTGTAAATTAATCACAAATTGTCACTGGCATTGCTCATTGCATAAATGGAAAACTTTTCAACTTTGCAAGTGCCAATGCAGGCGTCAGCCAAACAGATTGTCTGTTATACATATACCCTGGTGCCGGCGCTAGCCAATCACGTTCATGCAACAGCAGAAAACTAATGTGATTGGCTGTTGACACTATGACGGTCGCATCAGCACCAAGCTTCAGACACGCCCTTCATCAAGCGTCGATGCCCCGTGTGAATGTACTGTAACATTTTATTGGTATAAAATTATCTCGTAAAAAATCTGTAAATATTTTAAGCTCCTCGTCTTTAAGTTTCACAATCTGTTTGAAAATAAAACATATTACACATTAATGAATAAATCTGTATATATAAATTATTTAATTTACAAGTATTATAATTTTATGACATCAATTACTGGCTGCTTTATTTCATCAGAAACACAATCTTAATGTTATTTGTGTATTTTACTTTCATTGAATGCAATGATCCAAAGCAGTGAATATATTCACCATTCAGGCAAAAGTTTGCTTTGAGAATGACCACACTGTTGATGTGATCTTATCGCTAGCACACCCTCCGAGCACATTTGAGTTATTCATCTTATCAGCAAGACATATCATCATCATTTTTCATGTCGTGCCTATATTTACATTTTGAGCCATTATCGGCCGATTCTGATATCGTTCCGGTAATATTGTGCATCCCTAATTTAAGTATATGTTTTATTCATTTTTTAATTCTCTAATTATTTAGTCCGTCTAATCGCCCACCCTTCTTTAAAATCAGCTGCAAGCTCACTTTCAGATTTTCCTCCTTGCAGTAAACAACTGATGGATAAAACCAAGTCGCTGCCCTACATGTTTTAGTTTTTAGATAATCTGTTACATTCAGATGTATGTTGCAACATGGAAGAAAAGATCTGTTGCTCATTCTGTTACATTCAACTTACTTTGGTTGTGAATGAAACAGTTGAGTGAATGATTCTGTGATTTACTTGGGCATGATTGTGGCTTTAAAATAACTTCATAAATCGCATATCGCCACCTACTGGCATATTGATTATCCTGTAGAAAGGATCAGTGAATGAATCAGAACTAATCATTTTAGTGAACTAATTCAGTATAATATCACCACTTCACCAGAATGCAGTGAAACATTAGCTTTAATTTATAGAGGTTGAAATAACAAATATTTTAGTGAGTTATAAACAGCATTTTTTGTTAAATTGTGACTATAAATGGAATAGAGAGACACCTTTGGTTTGATCCACGTCCACATACGTCCCTCAGGTCTATTAGAGTCCAGAATATGAACCTCTCAGCAGAAATTCTGCTCTTCTAACACCACTTCTGTTAAAAGTTTTCTGTCATGCTGGCAAAAACGTTCCTACTACATCTGAACCATGCAGGGGACGATGACAGCAGATCTGTTTAATTGCCACGTTCACAATTCCTGGAACTGCTGTGCTAACACATAAGAGATATGAAAGTTGTTGCATGCATGGCTGCATATTATAGAAGAATAATGGGGTTTTGTAATTTTCTGGTTTATGAAATGTCATGCATGTTGGGTGGGAGGCAGAGCCGAGGCGATCGCACAGGTAGCAATCAGTCAAAGCTAATTTCGTGTTTGTGCACTCGGCTCATTGTTCAGATCTGAATGCCATTATTATAAAGAATAAAGCCTGTCCTTTCCAACAACTGCGCTTTATCATCAGACCATGAAACAGCGCTGTAGTTACACGATTTGGCAGTGTAGCTGTCTTTGTTGAGGAGTAACTGAGAGAAATTACTTTGGATTGTGTCTGAATGTATAGTTGATGTTCAAAAACCATTTACTGCAGGTTGTTGATAAGGAACAGGCACATCATGCTTTCCAAGATATAGTCATCATAAGTCTGCTGATTGCAGAATATATTAACATTGTTTTCTGAGAAGAATCGAACCACCCACACGCAAGTTATTTCTAAAGCCTTTAGTGGTTGTGCATTGTCTTGAACTGCAGAGGTTGGTGGAGTATTGACAGAAAGACAGATGGAAACAGAGGCCCAATCTGCCTTATGTGCATGCCCTTAACTGAATACCACTGTATGCTGCATGACCACAGCGATAGCACCAGCGGAGTGGAGCTTTTCACTTGGAACAAATCTCCCCGACAGCTGACAGGTCAAACTATAGCAGTTCTGAGGAAAACTTTCTTCCTCCTCTTCCCTACGGTTGCAGTTATTATTCAGTGATATTCCTCTCCACAGACTGGGCTGTTGCTGCAAGGTAAAGCGGTTCATGCGACATTGTTTCCATTAGTTTTCTAATAATGGTCTTCTAGTGGTTGCAGTTATTGCCTGGTTAATTGGAAGAGATGCGTCTTTATCGGAAATGCATTTGACATTTTCTCTCAGTGAAATGGTCCACACCACTCTCATTACAAACCTAATGATTTAGTGGTCAATAAATGCATTTGGATAAATTATGAAAGATGATTTGTTTAAGTATTTTGTAGGCCATCTCAAAATCATCCATCGTTTGCAAATCTAAGAAGTTTTCATTAGTATATATATATATATAGCATAAATACACATTCTCTAAATGTGCAAAAAACTATATATATTTATTTAGTAATGTCAGTTTTTTTTCAAAATGTTATCGCTTATTCTGGAGTATTTCAATCTCAAAAAGTTAAATAATATATATATTACTACATGATTCTGAATTATACAAAATTTTGTGGTTGAATTTTCTGCAAAAAAATACTTGGGCGCTGTTTCAAAGTAAACTAGGACCAATTTTCAAAATGATATCTTGACTCCCTCTATATTGAAATAATTATTTTTCAAGAGCAGGTTCAAGCACTTATGAAATGAATAACAGCATTTGTTCTCCCGTTTGAAATCATCCCCCGATGGTTCATTTTAATTGGCAGTTGGTCACAGCGCTTTCCAAGATATCTGTCTTCCGCTCAATTATGCTGCAGTCTCAAACATGCCAAGACGTCTTCCTGTCGCGGTAGCTTTCATTAATATAATCCACGAATTACATTTTTTTATAATTATTGCAAAGTTACCAGTTACTATGTCTCTTAACATATTGAAAGACACATTTGTACATGTATGCACCCACTCGTCTTGCCCCTTACATCTGCCTCTCCTACTGTATGCAATTTAGAATTGATTCAGAAACTGCGTTGCTTAGTTACGAGGCATTATTGCTCTGCTAAAATTGGGGGGTGGGAAGGGAACTCTCTCTCTCTCTGGCATGTTTCACGCAGCCACATGCTCTGTAGAAGCTCATACGGTACTTTCTTTCTTTCTGTTTAGTGCTGCAGTCAGTGTAGTCCTTAAATAGGCACGCAATGAATGCATCCAGAGAACTCTAACCCAGGATCCCCAGTTCTCAAGTGCGGCTCTGTTTTGAAGCTTGTTTTTTTTCTCCAGTCTTCATTAAAATAAAATGAGTTAAAATTGCTGTTTGATCTTTCTTCAGTTAGCATCTATAATGCAATTTTCTTCATAAAATAGTAATGACTCTTCAGTTCTGTCACATCAGGATGTAAATTACCATTATAGCAGTGGCTTTATGGATTTCTACACTTCCTCATTAGGAAATAGACAATTCCTGTAAATTGCAGCACCTGTGACTTTTGATTTGCTGGTATCTATGTCCGTAGTTTTATGGCAACTCTCGAACACATTAACTTGATAAAAGATGGATGATAGGGGATGTAACACATAGCCTACCGCCGCGTCTCTCTCAGCGCCTCAGCCTGTCTTTACCTGCTCCTGATTGCTGCCTCAGCTCCTTGCCGTTAGAGAGAGGAGAGAGAGAGCGAGAGAGAGAGAGAGGACTAATGAGAGAGAGAGAGAGAGAGAAGAGAGGAGAGAGAGAGAGAGAGAGAGAGAGAGAGAGAGAGAGAGAGAGAGGAGAGAGAGAGAGAGAGAGAGGACTAATGAGAGAGAGAGAGAGAGAGAGGGGGGGGGGGGGCTGAGAGGAAAAAGATGCTGAATCCTGGTTGGCTAGAGAGAGTAGAGGCTGACTCAGTGGATCTGGAAGAGCAGCATGTGACAGATGCAATTCTCATCCCAGTCCTCACCATCAGACCGGGGCTTGTTCGCCATTGGCCCCGTTCATTGGACCGGCAACGCACAGCGCGATATAACACCATGCTTTCCTTTGCCAGACCCAGCGGAGCTCTCTCACTAGCGTGCATCACTTGCGCAACGAGCAGGAGACTCAGCCCAGACACACTTCAGCCCAGCGCAGAGAGCCGAGACTGAGGAAGAGGAAAGAGCAGCTCTGCTTTACTCTCGTTGCCGTTGCACAGAAGAGGAGAGAGCGGGATAACGCATTGCTAGAGGCTACTATAAGAAGCAGAGGCACGTCAGAAAAAGCCCACAAAGTGACTGCAACAGACCGAGGGATGAGAAATGACTGATGTTTGAGGATCCGAGAGGATGAGGGAACACACTCGCTCCTGTTCCTGACTGATGGAAAGTGAGCTTGTGCCTTTCATCTGAAACAGAGAAACAAAAGAAAAGGTTTGTTGGGTGGACTTGTTTCGCTCTCTCTCTTGGCTGGACTCTGTGCATGGAAGCTTCGGGTTCCCCATGGCGTGTTACTACATTGTCATCAGCTCCACACACCTCAGCAATGGACACTTTCGAAACATCAAGGGAGTTTTCCGAGGTCCCCTCTGCAAGAACGGCAGCAAAAACTTGGTAACTACCCCGTCTCCCTTACCAGTGTGTGTTTGATCATGTGCTTAGCAAGTGTTTGCATCTGTGATGCTGCTTCTGGAAACTTTTCAACACTGTGGTTACACTCTTCAGATGAGTATAAATATTGAACATTGTGATTACTAAAGTAAAACCTATCTGTATAAATACACTGCAAAAAGTGGTAACCTGCAATTGTCTACCTGATTAGAATGAGATTTAAATAAAAATGTATTTAGGTAGATTCAATGATGTTAAATAATATTTTGGAGTTGAATAAGGCTACAGTAGTTATTTTAGACGTGACCATTTTTTCAGTTTAGATAGATCAGATTGTAATTGTAATGATTCCCCAGTAATCACAGTGTAACAGGAGCATTGATGTGAAGCTGGCCAAGCAGTAAAGTGATGCAAAATGCCCTCATGTTCAGTACCTCCTGTTTATGAGGAAAGTTGCAGATGGAGAAAGTGAGTTCGGCTCTAGTCCGTGACCATAAATTCCTAACAGATGGATGGGGATCAAATTAATCTCTACTCACATTCATGGCCTGGGATATAGTCTAACCATACTTTTCTGGTCTTGCCCTCAAAATAATCCTCCTGTTTTTGCTCCCACCATACTGTCTCTATTTCTGCACAAACTCTGCTGTAAATCCGGCATATCTAGGGCAGCGCAAAGGGGAATTTTAAAACAAACTCAGCGTTAGTAAAATATTATTTTTCATAATTACGCTAAGAGCAGTTTGAAGATTGTTTTTCAATTCGTTGGCGAGCTAAGCAGGATTATAAATACAAAGTAATGCGATGAATGATGCAGCCGTACAGTGTAATTTAATTAAAGTTCTCGGCTCCTGAAAGGAAGCATCTTTCAAAGCTTTTAAATGTGGAAGTGAAATCTCATACTCTCTTTCACTGCTCTCTTCTCAAGCTTGCCCGTGTCATCTCTGTCAGTTGGGGAAACAGAGATTTCTTGACAGCAGCCTCCTCCTTTCAAAAGAATCAAAAATGATTGGAGATGAAATATTGAAGCTCTTGGCTTGGGATCAAGCGCCAATGCTGCTCATCTGCCTCCCGCCTCCAGCTGAAAGGCTAATACTGAGGGAACGTTTGGGTGGTGTAACTGTGAATGCAGCAACAGATTGTTTCTCAAGCACGGACGGAAAGTAGAATAAGGTTTCGGTGGCCGTTGTCGGCTTGATCTCAATGCAGTTATCAGATTCGACACATCTCTCACTCTTTTGTGGTGAGAATCTGGTGTCAGTGAATGTGAAATTACGACGGAGCGTTGTGTGCATTACTACCGCCGCTCTGTAACAGTAAATTTCGTTCATTACTCCCGCCGCTGCATAGAGCAGCTGTAAATCTCATAGACTCTTGCACACACACTCTCAGATGTATGGGTATGAAAGGCAGACTAAGAAAGCTGTGCTTATCCCAGCGCTGGTGCAGTGCCATCTGGCTCCTTTTCCTGGTGCAGTGATATTTTAGTCCAGAAGAAAAGCTTTGTGCTGTAGAACATTTGTTCAGCGTGGCTCAGACGCAGAGTAAAGGAGAGGAGGAAGGATAATAACGATATAACAGAGTGTGAGTGCTCCCATAGTCACTCTTATGATATGATGGTGTTTTATTCTATGAAATACAGAACCACTCAGTAAAGAAATCTTTGTAATTCGAGGAAATTGCTCTCCCGGCTTTCTCTGTACGTCGGATGGCTTGGTTCAAGTGAAAGAGTCAACCTGTTGATAATGTTGAGAGGAAAATGAAAACAAGACATGTTGTGCATATCTCACATATTGAATGGCTCGTAACAGTGACTTTGACACTGAGCATGTTTTACTTGCGACATTTGTGGAGAAGAGATTGAAACAATGCATGTAACAGAACATTTAACACAGTTTGGAAACTTAAATTACAAAATTAAAACAATTACAGAATTAAATGACACTCACTTTTGTCATAGCTTACATTGTTGTTATTATTATTATTATTAACAACAGTATATACTATGTTTCTTTTTGCATCAAGTAGATTATTGTTTTGTCATTTGTTATATTAGAGTAGCAAATAAATAACTTCATATTGCATATTGTCTTTAATTTCTTAAATCATTTTATTAAGTTTTCATTAAAAGAGTTATATTTATATGTGTTATTTTATTATGTATATTTTAAGTGCTATAAAGACTTACAATATGAAGGCGTTTATCAGACTCAAACCGTTTTTTGTTTTGATTTGCTTGTGTAGTTTTGTTCTGTTTAGTCCAGGTGCGATGAGGCAGTGAAAACATCATGCTTTGTATTAAACTGAATGAGTACCTGATTGGAGCGGTGCCATGTCAGTGGACTCTTAGAAAGTCAGACACAGAGTGAACACCAGCGCCTGAGTGGAATTTTGCCCCTTGCTTTAGTTTTCATGAATATGCATATCAACGGGGTTATTTCAACGCTGGTATCGATTTCTTCACAGTCGCTGCTAAGTCAGCCCAGCTCCCTGCTGAGATGTGATGTGAGCATCCATTTCCACTCAGTGATGCCCCTTTCAGACACCATTGTGCTCTGGGAAATGATCCATACGCTGAATATCTATACAGTATGTATGGCCACAGTGCCTCTATCGGCAGATGCATGGCAGCATGAACAGGTGTTATAATCAGCTCTTGTGCTGATTGCGCAGGGGTTCTGGGCGATTGCGTAGATTGGATGTTGCTAATGTGATATGCATAGAATTAAATTGACATTGTCGCTCTGATATTCCTATTTGTCTAGTGCATCATGCTCTTTCTTCAAGCCACAATCCAAAGCACAGAAGCCCTAATCACCATCGCCTGTGTGCATCAACAGACTAGCTCAATCGCAGAGAGCGAGAGAGAAAGAGACTAAAACAATGGGAGGAGAGAGGATTTAAAAAGGGCAAAATGTTATTATGTTCCTCTTACCCTTTGTCTTTCCCTGCTGGGAAAGCCAGCCCGATAATTTGCATTGTGGAAACACAATGAGTCTGTGTGTGCAGACGTGCTCCGAGTTGCTTCCTAATGGAGAATTACAGCAGAAATCCAGCTCTAGTTGTGACCAGGCCCCGTGCACAAGCTCTGGTGTGGGGTAATTAATGTAGTAGCTCGGACGATTAGCCTCTGCAACCTTTCGGCGAATTTTACCGCGGCCCCATCCAGGTGCGAGGGAGAAACGAGCGTTTAGATATCACACCGTGCAGCATGCATTATTTACAGACGTTGAGAACCCAAGGCTTGTCATCACTACTGAATGCAGACAGATGTAGTTAACTTTACACACGCCAGAGACAAATGTGTGGCACGCTCGCACTCGGCTGATTAAAATTCACTCCATTCATGGCCTTCTGTTACTCATAAACGCCAGGTTCATTTAAATACCCCGAACGTGGCGTTTTGCCTGCTAGTGCTGCATCAATTTCATTTCACAGCGCTGTTAACTTTATAACAATGGAATCATTCTCTCTGAACCCCGCAGACACGGTGTTTGTTTCTTTGTGAGTGTGTATGTGTGTGTGTTTTGGAGGTATTCACTGTGACAAATCAAATCTCTTGCCCTGGTTGTGTTGTTCTCCTCCTCTCTGCACAAAAGAGGCATGGTGCAGATTCCAGGGGCCTTTATTAAAGTGCTAATCCCATGTTTTCTACTGACGGTGAACCCATTTTCACACTGATTCACAGAAAATACCCCATTGAATAAACTGTGTACTTAGAAGGCACAAAGGCACAGCGGGGTTTCACTGTAGGCTTGCTGCTGAGGTATAACGGCACAATTACACAGTAGCGTGGCAGCTTTACCCTTTCTCCTTCCTGTATTTGGCTCACCTGATGTTCGGAGATTAAACGTTCACGGCGATCTTATTCTGTCAACCCATTGTTTTTGTCTTACCCTCATAAATATTTAAGTCGCCGGCCACAAGGATCTATAATTTACCTGCTGTTTCAATGCAGAATAAGCGCCTAACGCGGTGAGACCAATCTCTTGCTCCGAAGCGCTCGCCTCTATATAATCACTTGAACTTTGCCAGGCATTTTTGTACACGTCGGGAGGGTTTTGCACTCGTAAGCAGTGGAGTAAAAATACCCTGCCAGCCCTGAGCTCTGGCCTTGTACAACTGAAGGGCAGCACATAGAGGCTTCCTTACAGCGTTCCTTACAGCGTTCATGCCTCCTAAGGGACGGATACTGCTAAACCATTGCCTGTGACATACCCACTCTGACCCTGAAAGCATATGATTCCTAAAGGAGTAGTTCACCCAGTGTTCATTATTTACTGTACTCGCCTGTATGTTGATCCAAACCTGAACAGTATGCTGTTATTTCTTTAGTGGATCACAAAGAAGAATCTTTATGTAGCTGTTTTCCATATAAAGACATATTATAGTGAGCACTAGCTTTAAATTGTTTAATACAAAAAATGTTTTTATTTAACTTTTTATCTTGCATTATGCATACGCTGCCACATACAAAATGGCACTTTCTAAATGCTTTTTGGTCACACTTTATTTTTAGATTCATTTTTTCGCTATTACCTAACCATTAACTAAGACTTTAGCCCTGATAAACTCTAATTTGCTGATTATTAATAGCTAGTAAGTTTGTTTGTTAAGTTTTAGTTTTTGGGTAGGATTAGGGATGTAGAATATGGTCATGCAGAATGTGTGCTTTATAAGTACTAATAAACTGCCAATATGTTAATAATAGGCATACTAATAAGCAACTAGTTCATAGTGAGAATTGGTCCCTATACTAAAGTGTACAAATTTTTAATACATAATATATTTAACTTCAACAAAAATGCATGATAGTGATCAAAAGTTGACAATAAAGACAATGCTTTAGACATCTTATTATATAATAATTCTGTTTCATTCATTCCACAAAAAATAAAATATAGTATCATTGTCATCATATTATAATGATTTCTGAAGGATCATGTGACTCTGAAGACTGCTTCTGAAAATTCAGCTATGCCATTTCAGGAATAAATTTACATTTTAAAATATAATAAAATAGAAAATAGTTATTTTAAATTGTAATAATTTTTCACAAATGTTCTGTTTTATTGTATTTCGGGCAAATAAATGTCTTAGTGAGCATTCTGTAAGAGACTTAAAAAATGAATATAGCAGACGTTTTGAATGGTAGTGTACATTTGATCAATTCATGCATTCCCAGGGAATTCAACCATAAAACGTGTGTTGTTTATTACTGTCTGAGTTGCAACAAAGACCATAAAAGTCTTATTGCTATATAGTGTAGTCTTCTGCTACAAGATAGCTTTGTGTAAGCAGCACACTAAAACGTAAGTCTGTATTCATTGATTCATTTATCAGTGCATCTCTATTTCATTTAATAATATTTGGATCCTATGTTGTTTGTTGTTTAGGATATGAAATGTTTGAACTACATTTATGCATTTAGCAGACGCTTTATCCAAAGCGACTTACAGTGCATTTAGATTATATATTTTTTTTTTAAGTACATGTGTTCTCTGGGAATCGAACCCACAACCTTTGTGCTGCTTACGTAATGCTCTAACCACTGAGCCACAGGAACACTAAATGTATATATATATATATATATATATATATATGTCAGAATAATTTAAATGGAAGCTAAAAAACTCTTCAAAATTCACATTTTGCATTCAACAAAACATAACAGCATACAGGTTTGGAATGACAAGAGGGTGAGTAAATGATGACCATTAACATTTTTATGTGAACTGTCCCTTTAATGCTCTATATGCTTTTGTGTTTATGCTATGTACTATAAATGAAACATGCAGCACAATGAATGCAGTAGGTATGGGAGGGTACAGGTGCAGCGCTGGATCGAGAGCCCTGTGGTTGTGCCAGTAATTGAACGAGTCCCCTTCGTTGTTCATTGCCACTCACCGCAGTATGAGTGCTGAGAGCCTTTTAATGTTCCCCATTCCTTTGAGTGATATTATAATGCAGAGCATCCCAGCTGCCTCGTCTCACTTGATTGGATGTTTGATAGAAGTGAAGCGCTTCTTTCTCTCCTTTTCAAACAAATCCGCAGCAGACCAAGTGTAAACACTGAGTAACACAGCGGCAGACACCTCAGTTCATTGAGCTTCACTGCTGCCCACCTCCTGCTTTACTGGAGCCGATCGCAGGGAGACGATGTTTGTGATTGAGGAGAGATGGAGATGCAGAGAAGGGCTGTGAGGAGTCCTCCAGGAGACCACAGTTAAGTGTGTAGGTGTTCACTGAACCTCCTATCTCTCTCCACCTCTCCCTTTATCTGTGTAGCATTCAGATACTTCAGCAAGCAACGATATTATTAGAGTGCTGAATACTAGACCTCTTGTCTTTGACTCAAGTTAATTAACTTCTGCTCTGCTCTCATGCTGCTCTTTCATTCTCTCTCTCTTTCTCACTTCCTCTCACTCTACCTTGTAACACCTTTTTACTCTGAATCCAACCTGATCTCATTACTATTCATTAGTATTCATACTTAGAGTGTGGTTCTAACGCACATACAGCACATTTCTGTAGACACTAAAACGTATGATATTCATGTACTAACAGCTGTCAATAATTCATGGTAATTATTTACTGTCAACATGTAAATATAAATAACTCAATGAAATACTAAAACGTATGTATTTTTGTCTCTGTTACCTAATTTGATATGTAATGTTTAATTCTTGGTGATTTCTAAAGAGAAGTCTTAACGATTGTGACGTGATGTTAAGATGGTAATGTTATACTGTAACATTAACACTGTTCCAAATATACTTTAAACTGAGCTTCGATGGTAATTAAATGCAGCAATACAAAGTGCAAATGAACTTTTAATCTCATCGGAATTAATGTATAAATAAATGTCATTTTTAAAGGTCATTATCATGTAATGTTTCTTGCACTGAAGAGTAAGAGTGAGCGTCCCAGCTGAATACTGAGTTTGTTCACCTGCATCAGTCCTCTCGAAAACTGAGCTCATAATTATTTGATCAAATCAATCAGGATCTCTCCAACAAGTATACACTACCATTTACAAATGAGATTGTTAAAGGCTACATGTATTTCATTAACGATACAGTAAAACAATGTTTATACAGTATATATATATATACTGTATATATTTGTGATGCAAATGCATCATTATTCTGTCACGTGATTCTTCATAAATTATTCTAATATGATGATTTGATGCTCAAGAAACATTTCTAATTCTTATCAATGTCAAGTCAAGTCACCTTTATTTATATAGCGCTTTTAACAATACAAATTGTAACAAAGCACTGCACAATATCAAAATAGGAAAATTGTGTCAATAATGTAAAATGACTGGATTTAACACTCAATTATCAGCTGAATGCATTTAATGAATAGAAAGTTCAAAACATCATCATTAATTAGAAAATGAAACCTTTTGTAATAATGTAAATGTTTTTACTGGAGAATTGCTCATGCCGTTACAGGTAGTGAATGAGTAAACCGGGATCATCCTGCTAGATAAATCACACACAAGCTCATCAGTGTACAAGCGGTGTGATGTTTCAGGGCAGGTAGATCTGAATTAAACACACCACAATAATAAATAAACACATAGCAAAGTGTCTGCAGGAGATAGTGCCACATATGATCCAAACAATCTCAAAACTCAATGATTCAGCGCTATGCATGAACTGCACAAACTGTGGTAAAATACATCAACTAGATGTTATCGAGTACAAACCATCTGAGATTGACAGAAACTCTGAGCGGGTCCAGTCTGTGCTGCTGAATCAGAAATGTCCCAGAGATGCCAGAGTGATGGTGGCTATAATTTAATATAGCAGGGACACATTTATAGCACATTCATTGTCAGCAAATAGCGTGGTGTGCTGTTGTAAATTTGAGTGAATAAAACTTTACTTAAACTTACAGTAGACTGCATTAGTTCAAATATAGTGTAGTTTCAGATGCATTATTGTAGCTATATTAGTATCCTTATATAGGACCAACACAAAATATTATGAAACTAGACAATTAAACATATATTAATAATAATATTATTAAAAACGAATAAAACTATAATAACGCTGATCCTCCTGCCTGGAAAGCACGCATGTCTTTCTAAGAGAGTCTTACATCGTTATGTTTTCTTCCTCTACTCCAGAGAGAGCGCGGCTTAAAGCCTCTATTTGTGGTTGTTAATTATTCAAGTGTCGTCACCTTCGTCTCTGGGCAAAATGGAGTCAGGCTGGGGCGGCAGTGGCTGTGCTGTCTCCTGCCAGCCGTCTCTTAATCTGCAATCATTTAGATCCGGGTCAGGCGCTGCCACTTCAGCTTCATAGCACACTGATTTATGTTTAAGTGTACAACATAACTGTAGGAAATAGATCCATCAGAACTACCTAATCACCAGAAACATTCACTACAAAATGATGATTATATTTTGCTGGATACAATTTCTAATCATTTTCTTGTTTGATACATTTATTTAGCCGCTGAATATTGAACTGCAAAGTGTTGTGTGTGTGTGTGTGTGTGTGTGTGTGTGTGTGTGTGTGTGTGTGTGTGTGTGTGTGTGTGTGTGTGTGTGTGCATGTTTATGTGGTTTATGAGGACACAAATTTGTATAATGACATAGGTATTACAAGGAGAAGGTGATTTATGAGGACATTTTCAGTGTCCCCATAATTTAAAATGCTTATAAATCATACAGAGTGAGTTTTTTGGGGGAAAGTAGAAATGCACCGTCTCCTGTGAGGGCTAAGTTTAGGTGTAGGGTAGGTGTAGGGCAATAGCACATACAGCTTGTACAGTATAAAAACCATTACGCCTATGGAGAGTCCCCGTAAACCATAAAAACCAACGTGTGTGTGTGTGTGTGTGTGTGTGTGTGTGTCTGTGTCTGTGTGTGTGTGTGTGTGTGTGTGTGTGTGTGTGTGTGTGTCTGTGTGTGTGTGTGTCTGTGTGTGTGTAAACCTGGTTATATACTTGTGTCTCTGCCTTGTTTTCTCCTTTCTCTTGTGTGTATTTGTGCACGTCAATGTGTTTGTGTTCGTAACACATTCAAATCCCTGGCCATGGTTTGGAGGGACTGTGATTTGCACGTGAGCAGTTTCTAATGATCAGTGAGCTAATTGACGGCGGTCGACTGTGTGTTTCAAGATCATGAGACATCATAAAATGTTTTAAAAACTCATGCTACATGTCGTTTTAGCCTTGGCCTGTGCAGTTTGAGCAGTGTAGTTTTGAATAATCCTCAGATAGTGCTGGTAAACTATATAAATCACTGACGAAATGACTAGATTAGATTCGTTTTTAAATGGGTCTATATGTATCTCCTTTTTTTGTATAAAAAATATGTAAAATGTCTAGGATTTAAATTCTAAAAAAATGTAGGTTACTAATCATATAAGCAAATGTTATAGCTTGTACAGGATTATGGATCATGAAGATGGATTTTAAAACAGAGTTGGGGGGCTCGTACTGTAGTGCAATTATGCTCTCTATACAATGCATTTTAGAGGCCCTAAAATCAAGATTATTTTCATTTGATCTGTTTTCTTGACTGAAAGACAGGTTGTGTGAAATGATTAGTTTTGTAGAGCCAGATTTATTACAATAAAGTCTGGGCCACTTTACCATTTTGGCCAATTATTCTGTCCAATAACCACCCACTTAGACAGGGAGCAGCTGTCTGACAGACTCATCAAACATTCACAACTACAAGCTGCTTTTTAAGAATGATAAATCTGAAATCAATGATATCACAGTAATGATAAGAATGTTCAATTTATAATATTGTATTATTTATATCACATTCAAATAATCCACACTGCTGTCATTACAAGACTATTGTGTTGAAATCCAAACAGAACACATTTCTGTTTAAATTATTATTATTATTATTATTATTATATATAATAATATTGTTATTGTTATTAACATGTATTTGTGCTTTTGTCGAATCACCTTTCTCTTTTTGCCCTCTTTACACTACCTTTCAAAAGTTTGGTGCTGGTAAAACAGTTTGTTTGAATAATTTAATAATGTAAAATAACACTTTTCTATTTTAATATGTTTTAAAATGTAATGTATTACTGTGATGGCAAAGCTGAATTGTCATCAGTCATTCCTTCAGAAATATTTATAGTATGCTGATTTGGAGCTCGTGAAAAATGTCTTATTATCAGTGTTGAAAAGAATTATGTTGCTTATTATTTGAATTTTTTTGTGAAAACATCAGGATTATGGATTAGAAAGTTTAAAAGAACAGCATTTAAAATAGCAATATTTGTAAAACTAAAATAAAAAGTAAATGTCTATACTGTCACTTTTAATCAATGTAATGTTTGAAATGCACTTGTGGTCAGATCATTTTATATCACTTCCCCGTGATCCCGTCTTTGCATTCTGCAGAAACTATGATCTGGACTTCAGAGAAGAGAAAACCAGCAGCCTTTCATGTGGTAGCCATGGCGATTATTGACATTTAAATCCCTGTTTCAAAGCCTTAATAAACACCTAAGCAGATAACAAAGCGATCCTTGTTGAGGCTGGGTTCAGAAAACCAGTTGACTTGTGACCGAAGGATACAGACTTCATCGTTGCCTGTCAGGTGTTTAAAGCCTGTGGTGTTTCACGTCATATACTGCACGTGCACACGATCACAGCAATTTCACGGCATTCTGCCCCTGCGCTCTGGTGCGAGACCGCTTGTCTTGCAGTGTGCATGCTGGTGAGATGAAAGTTTAACAAACAAATATACACACAGCGCCAAATCAGAGAGCGCCGTGACAAGGTTTCAGCCATAAACTCCTCAGCATTTGCAATTTAGTTGAAAACAATAGCTGTTATTGTGTACAGACTCTTTTTATTATATCACACAGACTGAGAGACGACTGAAAGATCAAGTTTTAATATGTGCATATTTCACACCACAGAGGCACACATTGCATCAGGCACAGTTGAAAGGTGTTTCTGATTTGGGACACTGAAGTACTGCAGAATCTCTTTAAGCCTCTGAGGCTGACCAAAGAACGATATGTGTGTGTGTGTGTGTGTGTGTGTGTGTGTGTGTGTGTGTGTGTGTGTGTGTGTGTGTGTGTGTGTGTGTGCATGCTATCCCATAATCCCTCTCTCCCTCCTGATGGTGTTCTAGGACAGTCCCCAAAGCAACCTCTGAATGACCCCAGTAATCTCTCTTTTCTAATGACATCACCAATCTCACTCTAAACTTTCGACTCAAGCATTTTGATTGTAGAAAATGCTGTCAACACCAGCCCAATAATCAATATCGCGCTGACTCTCTATTCCGATGCACGAGCGAGGCTTTAAATCTGAAGATTGATCTATCTGCAAGTCGAGAATAAGATTGAGGAGCTGTATTTGTGAGTGAGATGCTCACCGTGCCAGAAGAGACTGATGACAACAACAAAACCTTGCATATTCCAGCTCTGACCATTAATTCAGCATCTTGTGTCAACATATGTTATTCACCTAATGCAAATAGCCTGAACAGATGCCTTAAAAGTGTCTGTTTGATGTATTAGCGCGAGAGTCTTCTTTATTTTACGTAACACCCTCAATTAGTTCTTTCTTTAGCTTTACACAAAGGGTTCTGAAGATCACATAGAGCTTCAAATATCTCTAAACCTGCCGGTGATTTGTAAGGCCAGTACCTCTGTACCGTCATTAGAATTCTCCCATAGAAAAAACATTGATTCTTTTGGTCTGGCAGCCTAGCAGATCCTCTGAATTTATCTTCCTCTGGCCTCTTATTTAATCTCTGCTTGAAACAACAGCAGCGGTAATGGCAGTGGAAGGATCCCGGGGAATGTGCATGGTCAGCGTGAAGAGAGATAGAGTTGGTGCTGGCTGTGTAAATTAAAGCAGCAGAGCTCAGAGACAGCTTTATGGAGCAGGTCCTGTGTGTGTGTGTGTGTGTGTGTGTGTGTGTGTGTGTGTGTGTGTGTGTGTGTGTGTGTGTGTGTGTGTGTGTGTGTGTGTGTGTGTGTGTGTGTGTGTGTGTCTGTGTGTGTGTGTGTGTGTGTGTGTGTGTGTGTGTGTGTGTGTGTGTGTGTGTGTGTGTGTGTGTGTGTGTGTGTGTGTGTGCGTGTGTGTCTGTGTGTGCGTACCTGTGTCTGTGTGTTTCGATTTCTGCGTGCAGGGTTTCTGTGTGTGAGGCGCTACGGTTGAAAGCGTAAATGTCATTTCAAACACTTATCCTCTTTATTAGAATGTTTCCACCTGCGTGAAAACATTATCTCTGGGTGAATGGTGAATTTGACCCCGTTTCTATACCTACAGCCTCTTTCACCTTAATACATATTCAGAACTGATTTAAAATGCATTTTTAGGTCCTGCACCTCTCAATATCCAGCTCATGAATTGACTGCTTCACCGCAGCGCTGGGTTTGCAAGAGCAGACCACCTTGAGTTTGCTTTAATAGGATAGTTCATCATTTACTCAGCCTCATGTTATTCGCTTTATTCTCTGGAACACTAAGGAAGATATTTCAAATAATTTCTCAGCTGTTTTGTCCATTTAACAAAAGTCAAAGGGATCCAACACTTTCAACATAAAGGATGCATGAAACTAATCGATTCAACTCCAAGTCCTCTGAAGTATATTTGGTATACTGCCAGGAAAACTCGGTATAGTTGTATTTACTTGGTATATGCATAAATGATACCTTTAGGGGTACAACAGATTGTCACTAGGGTAACTTTAAAGGGACAACTACCCCTTAAACCATGCATATTAATACCTTAGAGTAATAATATAAACCTTCAATGTACTACTATGAGCCTTCGAGGAATTAATAAGATAGTTGGAGTAGGGGGTAAATCAAGTGTGACATTTTTTGAGAGCGTATGATAAACATTGAATTTAGGTTGTTATTCAATCTCAAATTAAATCAAAACATTGAATACAGCGCATGAATACACAGACTAAATTACATATGGCATTGATCAATGTTTTGATTTGATTTGAGGTGATTCAATTTCTGTTCATGACACAAAATGTGCATGCTTCGTCTGAAGGCTTTTAATATATCAGTCGAGTCACACGAATTCAATTCTCTCTACATTTATGTCTTTTTTGGAGCTGCAAACGTTTGAAACCCTTTGAGTTTTACTGTATGGACAAAAACAGTTGTTCAAAATATCTTCTTTTGTAATTTCCCGGAAGAAAGTAAGTCGATGAGGGTGAGCAAATGATGCCAGAATTTACATATTTGGGTGAACTTTTCCTTTAATAATATTCAAAACTGATTAAAAATGCACTCTTGGTTCCAGCACCTCTCAGCATCCCGCTCATAAATTGAGTGCTTTACCGCAGTGCTGGGTTTGAAAGTGCAGACCACCTTGAGATGTGTTGGGATACATTCAATACATTGTTTGAGTTTCCTTGCTGCAGTGTTTATCTGTGTAGTGGCTCTGCTCAAAAGCTCCGCTGTGCTTGTAGAGTAGTGGACTAAAGTTACAGAAGGGGAGGGAGCGGGCTAGGGCCCAGGGGAAGGGTCGGGTTCGGCTCAGGGCCTGGGCAGGTGCCAGGAGTTGGCTCATGTTCTCACAGTATCAGCAGAGAGCTCAGACTCACGATTTCTGCGACCCCACAGACTTTCCTCACTGCGCTCCTACAGTACAATTCCAAACCCGCTTCATTAAAACAATCCTTTTGGGATGCAGGAGAACGTACGTTCCCAGCAGTATGATGGCTGTCATTGTCTACATAATGAGTAGCTTTGCAGGGCATCTTTGTGTGTTTTATAAAGTCTTTGCTGGAGGCTGTATCTTCGTTGGACTACCCACGCAGCTAGCTTCCCTCTCCACCCACTCCCCTCTTCTCATCTGTCAGAGTAGTGCCCACATATCAGGCCACTTTCTTCTTTAATGAAATTCATTAGCCAGAGCGTCTTAAAAGCTGGAAGACTAATTAAGCTTCTTTTTGAAATGCATGACAGAGGGAACATGTGTTGGGATTCTACATCGCTGCCAGAGGCATGATTCCCTGCTCTGCGCTAGTCAACAATGGACCCCTGTGAGACGAAAGGGTCATTTTAGCAAACAAAACATTGTTTTATCTATATTATTAAGCAAACAATTATTGACTTGGAGGCTTTGAAGGGATTTTCACCTCTTCATTGTGGTCCAGAGGCATTGTGTCGGCCATTGTGCTTGCACAATGCTTTTGTAAATATTGCCGTGTTCGCCTGAACACTCTGCTCCTGTGGTCTTGCTTTAAATGGCACAGTGACTACAGCTGTCACCGCAAAGCGGGCAATGTTCACCCTCACATTGCTCACTATACAGCCTCGATTGTTTGCCTCAAAATAACCTGAGCACAAGTTGCTGCAGTTTAATGGAGACATGCAATCTTTCAGTATCTTGCTGTGCGGTGTGTACAAGCTCTTCGATTGCCCAAATTTATCTCAGGTTCAGGGGCACTTAAGGGCCCTATTTGTGAGGTTCAGATAGCATCTCCTCACCACCGTAGAGGTGTATCTGCAGTGTACATTTATAAGCCTGATATCTCCGTGTTTAATAATTAATGTGTGGTCAGTGTTTCTCGAGCACTTACAGCCATCCCCTGTAAAAGCTGATTTGATTTGCCGCTCTGGATTGCCCCAATCACAGCCTCAGAGAGCCGATCACGCACCGACTCTGACATATGCGATGTGGAGCTAATGTTAGAACCATTCTGGCGCCTGTCCAGGTAGCGCTTGGTTATTGTATCGGGCTGAGTGCGCTCGTCGCTAATGCAATTCATCTTTGAAGAGCAGTAGTAATAAACAGAGGCATTGAGGCTATGAACTGACTTAAAATCCACACACATAAAAATAGAGCTGGGGTAATAAAGGGGGCTGTTGAACAGTTTGTGGTATTATGAGACTGTGCTCCTGAATTGAAAAAAAACTAATGACATTTTTGTTTGGATAAGAGAAAAAAATCAATGATTCACTATAATCCTGAAATGTATGACGTACTGTATGTGGTGCATCTGATCAATTGTATGTATATATATATATATATATATATATATAGAGAGAGAGAGAGAGAGAGAGAGAGAGTATTAAGTATTACAGGAATGTATTAAAGGGAATAATGTTGATTACCACCCCAAATTTATTTTGACTTGTCTCTCAATTTCTTTGAATAAAGCAAATATCTGCGTTATAATGAGGCACTTACAATGGAAGTGAAAGAGCCCAATCTATATACCACATGTTACTCACTGTTTCAGTAGTATAGCCACACTTAAAATTACTAACCTTTTCTTTGTGAAGTTATGTTTTATTGTCTTGCCATGACAACATAACTTCTAAAACAACTGTTTTATAACTCAAATAATGCACAATATTTAACAGAATTAATGTTAGTGCTTTTTAAATTATACACTTCTGCTTTTAAATCACTGTAACCTCATTTTTTGCTTTTATTTTATTTTCTTTCTTTTTTGTAAACATGAGGCATGAGTTATAACTTTAAATAAAATATATTTTCTGCTCTTAAATGTTGCCATAAATACCATGTATCTGAGCTGAGCTCAACTTGCTTTGAACCAGACATATTCCTTTAATGCAGCTTGTTTACATATGTGCCCCTGTTTTATTTTCCATCTGCATCTATATACAGTATGTGATTACATATAGGCAATGTGTCATGTCCAGATTTAGTAAGAAATTAAAAGGCAAGCTGTCATTCAGCAGATGCTTTTATCCTTATAGTGGCTTTATAACGGCGACGGTTCTCCTGGAACAACATGGAGTTTGATACACACATATGCATATATTTATTTATCTAGCTGGGGACTTAGGCTCTCTTTTTTATTTTTTCACTAAGCCATTATTAATATGTTTATTGAGCTGTTTTTCTCATGGGCACTATTGGCTGGCCCTATAATGCTAGTGATTTCAGGATTTACTATCCTTGTGGGGACATTTGGTCCCAACAGCATAAACAAAACCTGACCCCAATCTAAATTATCATTCAAATTTATGTTCATTGACAAAACATGTAGAGGAGTTAATATGCATCTAATTATCAATCCATGTATCCTGTGGATTATATTTATGCATTATAGAGAAGGAAAATGATCTGCACTGTATGTTGACGGTGTTGAATACAGGATCAAACGTCACATAATTGACTCATCTGTCCTTTCCATGTGTCAATTCATCTGTTTGGCATCAAATGCTTCTCTGTCAATCTTTCTCCTGCTTTTTCATGATACGATCTCACCCTGTGCACATCAGCAGTTCAGAGACAATTCTCTCCCGCTGCTGATCCCAGACAGATATCCACCGGAGCAGTGGCCTCCAACTTAATGTCTTTCTCCTCTCGATGTCAAAGCCCTCATTTCCATCGGATCGGGCCTGTTGGATTTGTTTTCATGTCCAGGGGTGTAGCACATGAACCTGACTCAGCCTCCGCCACACGCGCAGCTAATTAATGCAGAACGTGTTTGTACCTGACCGCGTGATCTATTATTGATCAAATCGCTTATTACTGTTGATTTTGGGTCTTGTGGCATTTGTTATTTTTCTCTGCAGAAATTGGTGGCATTTGTGCTCTCGTTTAAGAGAGAAGACACTTGGCTGATGACTGATTAAGAGGGCTACTCAATAACAACCGCTGGATTCTCTGAAGGTAGAGCAGTGGGTCCTAAGTGGAGAACAGGGCAAAACCATTATACCAATGAATTGTATGGTGTAGTTTACTTTTATATGAATATTCTCTCATTATGCACTCACTCTCATGTCATTCCAAATCTTAATAAAAAAAACTGGCTATTATTTTTCTAAATATATTGAAACTGAATTAAACAACATTAATAGTGCTCCTTACAATTGTGATGAAATGAAAATAGTGACAAATCTTTTCTTCCTTATTATGACATATGTTCGATGTTGCAGCCAATTAACAACAGGTTAGAAATTGACATCTTGTGACATCAATTGATTTAAAATTATGGGCACAAAAAATCGAAAAATATGCACGAGTGATTCATTCATTATAAGATCGATAAGATTCATCTAATTTCATTCCAAGTTTAAAGTCTTCTGAAGCCAAACAATAGCTTTATGTAAGTCATTTAAATCATTATCGACTGAAATCTGGACGACTATCTGAGCTCTTCTTTATGAGAGACATAGCCAATAATCATTCTTTTGAGTCAGATCTTTTCAATGAGTTGATGAATCCAATTCACAAACCGGTCTAAATGGTTAATTTACTGACTCAATCAGAACTCACTGACTGAATGTCCCGGTCACAGCAGTGAATAACCACGGGAGTGGAAGATTATCACCAAATAATTTTCATTTCAGCCGTCATATAGCCTTCAAATCATCTGCAGAACCTTAATGCTACTTTTATGGTGTTTTTCCATATTTCTGTAAAGTTACAGCCTCTATTCATTGTTACTGTTAAGGCAACACGTTCTCACTCCCAGCTCACGTATTGACGCTTGGTGTCACTTTTGATGCTCAAGGTATACCTTTACCATCACTTTTTGACGTGCAGGGTCTTCCATTGTTTTCAGTTGTTTGTCTTAATGGTTTGCATGCATTTGTAAAAAATAGAAATTATTTATATAAATGTATACGTTAATTGGAGCACCTAACCCCACCCTTACCCTAAACTACACCGCGGGTATTTATTGCAAAAACTGACCATTAAAAAGCAGAATAAAAGCATTAAAAACAAGTCGTGTTGCATTGAATTCTTCTGAAGCCATACGATATCTTTATGCAAAGAAGAGAAGAAGGGGTGCCAGTACTTTTGTCCATATAATGAATGTACAAGTCATTAGTGTTTGGTGATGAGTTTGTGGCTCATTTAAAGTCACACCAGAGGTGTTCAGCTGCTTTCTGCAGACCAGTCAAGTTCTTCCACACTGACTGAATCATCATTTCTCTTTGATTCTTGTCTTATACACAGAGACACTGTCATGTTAGAATAGAAAAGGTTCTGTCCAAACTGTTGCTATACAATTAGATTCCTAGAATATCATTATATGCTTAAACATTAAGATTTGTACTCATGGAGATTACTAAAGTAGTCAAACCTTTCATTAGAAGGGGGTGCCAATACTTTTGGCAATATAGTGTATATGCAATAATGGCAATATTATTAGCTAATATATAACTTAAGCATGACAATAAAATTAGCCGGTGCCTTATTGATGCCAAGCATTTAATGGAGGACCCTGCACGTAAAAAAATGACACTAAAGGGTCCTGATCATGTGATGAGTTGGGAGTGAGAATGTGTTTGTTAAAAGCAACCAGTTTATATTAACAATTTCTACACAAAAGAAAACCTGATGGGTTCGGAACAACCCGAGGTTGAGTAAATGATGACAGAATGTACATTTTTCTGAACTGAATCTTTAACTATTTGGATTGCCAATTAAATATTTGTATACAAGCGTGTCGTATCACATTCTTTGTGAGGTTATTTTCAGACAGACATCCACAGGGAGACAGAAATGCCCTCTCTTGGCGGGCTTCTTGTTTGCTGCCAACCCCTCGATCAGACATGTGGTGAAATAAAATTGCAGAGTGCAATATCTGCAGCTGTTGTTCAGCTAGTGTCAGCTGAAGGCCTGATATGGAAGAGAAATGGGTTTCCCAAGATCCAGCGTGGAGTCTGCAACCTATCAATTCACTCCTTTCATTTCACATCCACTGTCCTGTATCTAAATAATGTGTGTTATATACTTCCTCATACGTGAGGGGGAAAAGCAATCCTCCTCCAGTTGATCGATTCTCCTGGGTACAATACCAGCCCCTCGTCTACTGTCTGGTAGTACAGAGAGAAAAATACACAATTTACTGATTAAACTGGACTCGTAGGAGCTAGAAGCCTGTGCAGGCACCTTGGGAATTTAAGATCCACTGAATAAGTGTGAATAATTTGCAGACAGCCAGAAGAAGTGACAGGGTTCGGTTCAAAAGACAAATGGCTGTGTAAGAGGAAGGAGGCTACAATGAGTATTGATTTCTTTTGTGATGGGAATTCATTTTGTCACAACTAGCACCAGATTGGCGTATTGTCTCCATGCTGGCTGGCTTTCCATTAAAAATCACCTTGTTTGACCTTTGCTCCATTGTTCACCCTCACTGTCAGGTCTAACATATCCGATGGAGGTCAAGACTGACTTTCTTGCCACATCAAGGTACATCCATTCATTTATTTATTCATTTCTCATTACTTTATAAATGAGGAACGTGTGACCCTCTGTCGGCTCAGCAGAGGGATGACAGATTTCCGTCGGCTCAACCGCACTGGGTGGTACGGTGCAGCTCCAGAAGGCAGGAGACACCCTCAGCGTGTGGCCCAGTCGTGGTGCTTTATCATCTCATTTCAGCTGCGTCCCAGCATGCCTCACTGTGTGCATGAAGCAGGCGCTGAGCATATGAGCAGCTCAACCTTAAACAATTAATTGCACTCAAATAATCTACAAACAGTATATTTGATCCGCCTAATGTGATCTGACTAATTTTGTGGACTGAATGAATTATCTGACATAAAATTCAGAATTTAATGACAAAATGCAGGGGTTATTTAAAAAAAAAATGTTAATATGGAACATTAATAAACATTTTATTCTATATTTCATTCAGAATTCTTTTAACTATTATTTAGCTAAACAATTTCTACTAAAGTTGTTTTGAGAATTACAAAAAGGAATTTATCCTTAATAAAAAATAATATTTGTGTGTGTGTGCATTGCATTTCATGATTTAACATATGAAATATGCATTCTGCGGTTGAGGTATGTATTTTGCCTACATATTTTGTGATTCAGATAAATATAGTATGCACTGTTTCAGAGTGAAGCACGGCACTGTGTTCTTTTACACGCTAGCAGCTCATTCGTCTTTTATTTATCTGATTTCTTATTTAAAATGCAATATTTCTTTCTTTAATATTTTCTTTAATATTATTATTCATAATAATAATAATTATTACTATTTTTTATTATTTTATAGTTGTTATTTTATATCATTTAATACAATAATATTGATAATTATATTCTGACATTTTTATTTTACAGTAAAATGTTAATTAATTATTATTTATTATCATACATTTATTATAGTTTAAAATATTATTATTATTAATTCAAATAATTTATAAATAATTATTATCATGTAATTATTAATAATATTATCATTATTATTTTCATTTTGATAAATAATGACATTTTCAGACATTTTTATTTAGTTGTATTCTTAGTTTGTTAATTTAGGAGTAATAATAATAATTCAGTAGTAGTAGTGGTGTGGTGTTTTATAGTCATATTGATACTGTTTTTATTTTTATATTTAATTGTGCAGCCCTAAAAACAAACTATGCAATTTTATACTAAATTGCATTTTAACCTCCCCCCCCCCAAAAAATAAAAAATAAATAAAAACATAAATAAATATGCAGTTCTACTTGTATGGAGCAGAATCCGTCACAAATGTTTTACTTCCATTGTGTTTTTTTTCTTCTTTTTTTAGAATGAGCTGATCTGTATTACGTTTACATGCACTCTATGATGCAATCTGAACAGTGCTACTGCAGTACAGAGTACAACTACCAATTAGTAGAGTGCCGTTCCCTTCGCTCTTTTTTTCTTCTTCAGATTCTCACTCTCTCTTCAAATGTCGCACATTCTTGTCGAGCAAGCTGTGGAGAGTTCACAGCACAGTGAATTAGAGTGACTCTATCTCACAGAAAGGGCTTTGGGGAACATCCCACGCCACCGTCACACACTAGCAGTCCTGGACAGATTAGATACGGTAACCCTACCAAAACTCGCTTTGATCCAATTATCTCTGTTGTTTTGCTGCTATCTGGGCCAGCAACAGCCCCTCTCTCCTCTTCCTTTGCATCTGCTATCTCTTTATCTGCGGCTCAGATTCTGTTACACCCATACACTGCTGGATCTTTGTTGTGCATCTCCATAGAGGCAGGGCAGAGCGACTATGACCATATTAAATATGCCAGAGCTGAAGTATTCACTCTGATCCTCTCTGCCACATCACAAGACAGAAATACACTCCCTCTCTCTGCTATGGCAACCTCGCATTCAGAGTTCTTTTGATTGCTATCCTTTATAGAATGACGGCGCTTGTAATGCGGTCCCTGTTGACTTGCAACGGAGCAGAGTAGGTTAGTTACAAAGGCATTAGTATATTTTTAGTGCTCAGTCCTCCAGCATTTAATCTATTCTCACTCTTGTGAATGTGCTTCATGCTGTTTGAGGCTTATAATGGAGTGTTTTCCTTTTTTTGCTGCATAGGAGTATCTGTTGCATGACTGTGTGGGCTGCTTTGCCGGGCCGTTTGCATATGTGTGTGCGCATCTCTGTGTTTTGGGTGTGGCTAGTCATTGTGCATGCTTCCACATCTCCATCGTCCTCCAGAGGGTTTGTTACAGAGACCCTTAATTGGGGAGAATATGGTTCCAGATGAACAGAGTTGGAGAGCAGAGGGATTGAGAGAGAGGAATGCAGACGCTCAGGGATAGAGACAAGAAGTCATTATCAGTCAGCGTGGAAACAAGCTAAGAGGAACAACTAAATCATGCTAACCCACCCGCACAAGCTAAGGATAATCGGATAAGAATATTACACAAGTAAACAGACAAATGAGTCAACAATTATTTTGGAAATGCATTAGAAAGAATCCACAGAAGTAAAGGTGCGCTCAGTATGTTTTATGTTGTCCATGTTGGATTTTCTAGTTAGCATGGCCCTGTTTGCCTCTAACCACACCGACTGAAAGCAAAAAGCATCTGTCTTTATTGAAGATTGTATTGTACTGTCAGCAACAAAAGACAAGGTGTACACACACACATATATGCTGACACTGGTTAAGGTGATGGTTACGTGTAAACCTTTTATAAGAAGAAAACAATCCCAGTGTGTACCTTGAAACAGCCTATTTAAATATAAATATTATAATTCTAAATGTCCATAAATTGGATAAGTCCCACTCCTTGTAATGTAGCAGATATGCACATATGTGATCACACTTCAGTTTCTATATTTATTAAGTCCATCCCTCTTTTAGTTAAAGTTACTTGGAAATCATAAATAGCCTATAGTAGACAAATATAGACAAAATTTGTATTCTTACGAATTTCTAATCTGTTGTGATAATCATAAGTAAACGCAATTATGTATTGAGCATTTATCATATTCTTGTTCCATCCTTCACTTTCTGCCTAACAGCATCTTTTAACCTTGGCTCTGTAAAATCAGTGTGATGTAAGGCCTCTTGGGTCTTATTGTTTTAATTTACATTAATTTTAGATCATCGTTACAGCAGTGACACTGGAGCACAATCATATCCATCTACTGAAGTCACCTGACTCCGTTATATCTTGAAACCCGGTGACGAGAGGTTTGCTCATCTTCATTCTGTAATGCACAGCACAGAGAGATTCCAGATTACATTCAAATGACTTTAAACTGTAATGATCCTCTGGGAGGGGTGACAGACGTGCTACAAAAGGACGTTAGGCCTTTGAATATTACTGTAAATATTAGACTTCAGGTTTGTACTAGAGTATTTGCTCATTTACAAGCGAAATTGAAATGTAAACAAACATTTTATGACTAATACAGCCCATGTTGCACATTTTGCAATACCTACAATGTGAAATGTCCAGTGACTGGAGCTAAAGCGTGTCCAATTTTAATTTGAAACAGATAAACATGTAACTGGCATCATTTGATTAGCTTGTTTTGTTGTATATATATCACGTCGGTTCAAGAACAAAATGTCCAGTGAGTGATGTTAAAAATTAATGCCATCATGTCTGAAATAATGCACCATCTACACTACACTAACAAAAGCAAATGAGATCAAATGCACTTGCCATTTTAGCTTGGTTCTACAAGTCTTTGAGCTCTTTAAGCGTGACTCGTGTTTCATGGGACTCGTAATCGAGCGCTTCATATTGCGTGTGCAATGCTGTACCAGGTGAACTCCCAATCAAGTTTACTACGGCAGAAAATGAAAAGTGCTTTGAGATCAAATGTAGGTAGAGGTACGTTTTCCAATGTGCCTACTGTAGATTGCATTACAAACAGTTGTATGTCTTTATGTTAATGTGCATCAGTTGTGGGAATGCATTGTTTGCAAATAGGTTTTGTCATTTCATGCGTGTAGCGAGCGATTGACTAGTGATAGACCGGGACTGTGTACTGGAGAGAACATACTGTTCCCATTGCCTTCCGCATGCTTTCCTGATAACGACCGCAACCACTTAACAAAACATAAAAACATATCCAAGTTCACTCCTTGTAACACACACGAATGAACTGAAATGAAAACTCCGCTCGATGAATGGAGGTGCTTCCTTTGTATTAGATTTATCGTCATAGAATAAAAGTGGTGGGGAGCGTCTCCACCTTCCTATAAAAGATGCATGTTTCCAACATAAAAATAATATGCCGATTTATGAATTGTGACATGATGTAGATTGACTGTGGTCCCCGATGGCTTTTTAATTAGGACGTCCTGCTGATTGACACTTTAGATGTCTTGATCTCACCACTGCTTTATTACGCAATTTGGCCTTAGAAAAATGTTAAGTATTGGGGTGGGGGTGGGGGGCTATGATATAATATTGTTTCAGCCCCAGACCTAAAACATAATTAGATAAGCTATAAACACACACACACACACACACACACACACACACACACACACACACACACACACACACACACACACACACACACACACACACACACACACACATTTGACTGAGAGAAGAGAGGATGGTCATAAAAAAACCTATTACAAGCCAGATTCAAATAGCTCGGAGCGTCTTGTAAAAACCCAATCATGATATGGCCACGGCTCACACAAGAGGAGCAGCGCTCACTGATGTAAGCATCAGAGGGGATAAGAAATAAAATCCATAAAGCAAAATGAGATCATATTAAGAGAGAATGCTGCTGTTCTAGCCCCTATAGCGAAGGACTCGGGGGAGTAGATGGGGAATTCCTGTGCGCTTAGATCTCAAAGCCATGTACTGTATAACAACAACCCCCCCACAAAACCAAATCTTTGTTCAGAAATGCTATCAAAACTGTTGACCGCAACAACACCAACAAAGCCGTCCATCGCTCAATGAATAGTCTGTAGAACTGCAATTACACTGACCTTTCAGGTTCTGTTTTCTCTGTTTGGGTTTGCTGTCCTTCCATTGGTTCATTTTTAACTCGAGATCGCAGACACTATTTCAAAGTGGCTGCAAAAAAAAATATTAAAAATAATAAAAATAAAACTCCTTTGATCAGTTTGGCTGCATGTAAGGAAAATGGAACTATAAACTAGATTCATTCTCTAGCTCTATCTTTTCCATGCTGTGCCATATTAATATTTAAACATTAACCGAGAAAGAATTTGTATTTAGAGGGTAGTGTGAAAGCAAACGCTCCCTGACTGAAACGGAAAGCCCGGTTTACAACCGTCACTCTGAATATATTCTCATGCTTTTGAGAAGGCCAGTGAGAAATTCACGTTGAATATCATTTGATTCAAAATCTGAACATGCTGTTTCACAGTTGCTGTCAGATCAGTCAAGACCCTCGTTTCAGCAAACAGATGAATAATTAGTTGCTTACATACTGTACCTTTTCACTCCGTCAGACTGTGTACATCATGTGAATAAATTCATTGTCATGGTGCCCAGCGTGAACGTCTCTCCAGTGTCCGATGCCAGTTTCTACACATGCACTGATAGAAAAGCACATTTTCACTGATGGCTTTCTTGTCACTTGCAGTGAACTTGCAAAAAGAATTGGTCCCAGTCCCAAATAAATGTCCTAGAACAGCTGTGTTGGATTGAGCGGTGCAAATTCTGTCATCGTTTACTCAACCTCATGTTTCTTTCCAAACCTGTTTGACTGGCATTGTTCTGAATATAGAAGATATTTAAAAACAAAATGGCTCAATTTATTTTTTATTTTTTTGTCTTTACAATCCAGAGTTGTTTTGGACCCTGTTGACTCTCATTGTATGCACAAAAAATACTCTTTTCTTCTTTTGTGTTTCGCGGAAGAAAGAAAGTCATATGGGTTTGGAATGACACAAAGGTGAGTAAATGAACTACGTTTTTGTGTGAACCTTTTTGTGCAAAAAAATGACACACTTCAGCACCGAGGATGAGAAGTAAAATGAGTTCATCAGGTACAGACTTGATCTGCTTGAAATTTCACAAACCATGTCTGTTATTTCAACATCAGATTCAATGTCTTCCTCACTGCGGTGAGTTTAGTTTAACATGAACAGCAGGAAGCGTCTGCTACAATGATAAATCACAAGAATCGATGGCTTTTTATCTTTCGTGAAGTACAAAAAGGTTCCTGTGCAGATATGACGAGAAGTAATGTCGATTGCTGTAAAATGAACTTGGCCAGCGAGTCTATAAAAGTGTGTCAGATTTGATAGAACCATGATAAAAAACTTTAGAACAGCTATTATGTGTCAGTACACCTGTGCTTTATTTCTGTATATTGCTATGCATACGCTGTTCTCTTTAACTGTGGTGGCGTTTCCTATAAATCCACTTACAATTCTTACAGCTTCTCACGCCGTATGAAATTGAGTTTCATTCTCCTAAACCCTCTAAAACACTCTCCCATCTTAACCCGTTTCCCAGGTCAGTGAAGGTCATATTAAAGGAGATTTCGAGAGCTTTCACCTTTTATTTCCCATCAGAACAGCAGAGATGCCTGTATCAGTTCCTGTGAGTGTGGCAGTCGAAACAGAGTTGACATTTCAAAATGAACCGAGGACTGAAACCGATGCAGTCAACAGGGGCAACACTTGTATGTGCAAAGCCATAACCTTTTAGACATTTCACATTCAGTTGTGTGCCTTTAACTCTGTTTGGGCTTAAAGGCTGCTATTGCTCTGTCACATAACCTCAACATACGTATCTGTCTTATGACTTAAAGGGATAGTTCCCCCAATGAGTCTGTCAGCATTTACTCACCCACATGGTCTTTGAATTTCTTTATTCTGCAAAATGCAAAAGAATATTTTGAAAAATGTTAAGCTCCACCATGTATTACTTGAAATACTAAATTATCATATGAATTGCAAAGGCTTTAATAAGATAAATATACGTGTTGTGTTTTTCAGTGCAGTATGTGTGCAGCTCTTTATCCAGTGTTTTTGTTTATGTCTAAAAGTTTGAGAATTATGAAATTAAGGTACTGTAAACATTATGTCAGTTATTTGTTTAATGATATTTTTTTATTTTACAATAAACCATATTAACAGTACTATTTGCAATAGTAAATATTTCAATAGAAATATTTCTTATTTTGTTTAATATTTTTTATTGAATAATATTTCTAAGAATAACACAGCATTATTATTTTAAAGCCCATTTTATAGTCCATTGACCCCACTGGTTTATATTAATAATTTTAAGTATTTTTTATGTTCCACAATAGAAAGTAAGTCAGGGAATAAATTAGATTTTGTTATACATTAATTTAAATAAATGCTTCTGTTTGGTGTAGGTCGTAAAGTATCAAACACAATTGCATGGACATCAATGGGGCTCAGATCAAAGCACCGTCATGCTAAAGTCCAATAATCATTACTCTTATATATCAGAGTAATGTCTTTTTACATGGGCTGTGATTGTGTTTGCTCAGATGGACGGATTGAGTCAGTGTTGTCAGTAGAGCAGCATGTGATATCAGTGATGTACAGATGTATCCATGTCCTCAGAGACCTCCGGCCCAGATGCTTCATCTTCCTCTCTGACCGCCTGCACGCAGCTGCCTGATCGTGGACTCTCCCAGCGAACATTGCCCCCGCTGCTGCTAATAACCCACGACAGGATCCCAAACAACAGACTGTGCGCAGCTAGCGCCTGGGCCGCAATGTTTATAGCTCCTGACACCTGACTCCCGTTGTCCTTGGGACTTATCAGTCGGCATTTATTTGCTCTGTTGTTGTTCGTGTACCACTGAGACCTCTGTATCCCACCCCCACCCCCCCAAAAAATCTCAGATTCCTCCGTGATTAAAAGTCTGCAACCTTAATCAAATTCCCCCTAGCAGTGCTATTTCATTAACTTGATAAGAGAGAGCTGAACGAGGGGAGCCCGGGCGCTTTGTGTGTGAACTCGGCTGTGAGCGCTCATAATCATCATTCAGTCCTGGAGTGAACATCTCTGAACATCTGGAGCGGTTCTGTTGTTGCTAAGGCAGATTCACACACATTAGTTCTGCTTGTGATGTTAGAATTTTAACTAATTTCCAGTGATGGCTTCCCAGTGATAAATAGTTTGTCAGCATGGCTCAGGATGAATAAATTATCCAGTGTTATAATAATAATAATTTTAAGAGCATACTTTGAAGATTACTTATTGCAGAGATGTTTCTCTTTGTTTACTATTCTGCACCCAATCTTCTTGTTTTCCAGTAAAATATATTTAAAGCAACAAAGATTTAATTGTGAAGCCAAATTATATTAATTATACAGTAAATTATATTATAAATTATATATAATATAATATGTATAATATGCTATTATAAATAGCAGAAAGCGTATATTTGGTAAACTGTCCCCCCCCTTGTTTTAAGGTTCAATCTAACAACATTTAGTAATGTGTAGAATTAAAAAATATATATACATTCAGGAGATATTCTCTGAAAGTTTATGTATTCTCTAAAATATCAATTATTATTTTAATGATGATTAAATAATTGTGTAACACTTTACTTAAAGCCTTTATGTATACAGCATTATACAATTATATTAAAGGGTATGATGCATTATAATTATTCATAAAGTGCAATATAATGTATTATATAACATCTTTTAATTTATGATCCAAATTTAAAATGGATAGTGTAACAATGAATTGATAAGTGTTATAATGTAACTGTGGTCACAATTATTCATGAGAATGTACAATGCATTTTAAGGTGCATTACAAGCATAATTAATGCATTAAAATGACTTATATAATGCATTACACATAAAAGCATTAAGTAAAGTGTTACCGATAATTTTACTGGAAAAAGACAACCTGTGTTTTATTTCTTAGTTTGCAATGGTATTATTTTAAGTGCTTGCATACATACAGAAGTTGACTGAGGCAGATTTGAGGAGTTCAGGTTTGTAGGAGTCTCAATGAGACACAATCTGCTCAGATGAGAGAGTTAGTGAACTTGTTTTAGATATAATGAGCTTTTAAAGACTGGAGAAGGGAGGATTCAAGGTTGGGTTCAAGGTTCTTTATTATTTGTCACATACACAATCATACAGGGTATAATCAGTAGTGAAATGTAAGAGATTCACAGTGAAAATATCTCTGATGTCTTACTGCAGCCACAAAACACAAAAACTAAGATCACAATCACTATTTATGAGTGGGTTGATAGATCAAGCAACATCTCTGCTGATGACAAAGTCAGCTGGACAAAATCTCCAGAACTAATTTTAAGAGAATTATTTTCACTAGCAATCATCTAAGCTCATCTGTTTTCCAGTGGCAGATCTTGGCGGTGCATTATGTTGGTGTAGCTGAGTGTTGAGACGTGGAGCTCAAGCAGACTTTAGATGAGAGACGACACAGAAGACACATTATCACATCTCTGATCACATCTACTCAGAGTTCAAAAGTACCACTCAAACGCTCTCTGTGCCACTTTATGTGAACGCAGGTCTTGTGTGGAAAGTCAGGGCTCTTTTTCTGTTTCCATGGTTGCTTGTCTTAAGTCTGGTTTTGATAAGCAAACGCTTTCCCAAGAGATGGAGACAGTGAGGATTAAAAGAGTGAATAGGAGCACGAAATGTTCTCTCTGAATCCCTTCTGCGGATGACAGTGGGTCCTGTAACCATTGTTCCAGTGTATAGCACTTTTTTATTAACTACTAAGAATTATTCCATCTTCTACAATTTCCATCACGCTGTGCGAAAAGAAAAGCACCCACTTATTTAATTGCCTCTCACTTGCAAACAAAGGCAGATAGCTTGCAATCAGTTATAGTAAAAGGAGAATACACAGGCTTTGAAGTTTGAAGGGGTTCTTCTTAAGGCGTTAACACGCGTGTTCATTTTTAAGTTGCCCGTGAAAACTGCCGCACGGAAAACGAGGCTTCCAGCTTGGCTAATTGATTCATTTGGCAATCAGAATAATTCACGTCTGGTTGATTTCTTTCAAAGGTTAGCGTGGCCCTTCGATGAGATTTGATTGTAGATTATATACATTACTCTGGCACGGGAAATGGAACAGAGGAGCACATGCTGTTACTAACGTGGATTTTGGCTGCTGTAATGTAATGCTGATGCACTTTATTAATTATCTTTGCACATTATGCTAGTTTCTATGGCCTTCTCGTTATTTGGGCGAGATAATCGTTTTCATTGCCATTAGAATGATTGTTTCAGTAATTTTGCCCTCTAATGATGCTCCTGAAGTATAATTAACTTTTTATAGAACCTTAGCAGGGACTGCCTTTGAGAGAACCTGCCTCGCAGCTGAAAGGGAAGCCAGCCATAATTACTCCACGGCGCGGCGCTTGCTTACTGATGGGGACGGAATTGATATGAACGAACAGAAAAACAGAAAAAGAGAAAAAGTGTCCATATTTGAGCGTTTAAATATAATAAACAACCAGAAACCACAGAAGTCTGAGTCCTATGAAAATTATTAAACACAATTATTAGTAATATAATAATAACATGATAATTATTACAATAAAAAATATTATTTTTTCCAAAATTGTATCTATTATAAATACTGAATTATGACCCTAATGTTATGCTATTAAGTTTTTAACTATACTACCGGGTTATCTTATAATGTAAAAATTATTATAATATTTTGCTATTAATATAATATAATTTTATATTAATTTTAAATATATTAAAAAAATCTAATTGTATTAATTTCTTAAATAATAATAGTGTTGAATTATGACCGTGATCAAATGTTATTAATTTAATAACGTGCAGTAAGGTACGTAAAACAGTGTCGCACAGAAAGTGCAAAGTGTATTTTTATGAGACCAGGTTGTAATAATGTCATAAATTAGATAAATTAGTTATCAATGACTGTGCTGCATTTATCTTTTTTTATCTGCATTTTTCACAAAACAAATGTAGAATATATTAACCTTTACATTTAAGCCTCTCTTGTTCTGTGTTCTTCCGTCGGCTACAGAGATGAAATCTCAGTCGGTCTTCATGGGGCATACAAATGTTATGAGTTACCATATAATGCCATCACAGCTAAATCACACCTGTCAAGCCTGTGTCACACTCATTGTTTACAGAGGCTATCTGAGACACATTCATTACTGCATCTTTGATCATTCATCACTAAATGAATCAAACTGTTTTATGGGTAATCCATGTGCTGTGACAGCTTGTAATGCAATGCCAATGGCATAATCTATATCCATTCTCAAACTAAATCTTTTTGGATGTCCGCTTTTACTGGAAATATTTATGAATTAATCAAACAGATCTCCCTGTGCATATTGCAGAGTGGAGTTAGAATATCAGAGCATTAGTTTATGGAAATGTAGTTCGTGAATCATTTTGTCAGAATCATTTTATGATGCGAGTGAATTCCCTCAAAGCATTGTTAAAATTATGGCGGAACAAGCCAGATCTGGATCCGCTATATAACATATAACAACCTGCACACATATTTCATACACTGAAAATAATGTTAACATAGAAATGGTAACATTTATATAACTGGTTTTATTCAACATCACTGAACCAACCTATATACATCAACAACAAAACCAATTCCCTTGGGTTAAATCAGGTAGAAATAGCTCTTTAGGGTAACAATTACAGGTTAACACTTTTTACAATGTAATATCTTTGTCAAAACAGGTTTTTGTTAATTAGGTTTAGTCTAATTCATTTTATTTTTCATAGCACATATGCTTGTGCAGATATAGCAAAATTAACTTGAGTTCATCTAGTGCTAGTAGAATCCGTTATTTACACTGTTTTACCTTAAACAGGTTGTTAGGAAACTAAACTGCTCTTTTATATACAAGCAAGTGTCAACTATAAGATCATTATCAACAAACCCGTCCAATCCATCATCAGTACTTGCCCGGTGCTCATAATCTACAAATGAGCATGCAAACCTCTTCAGATATTAAATGTGATGCCGAGATAATGATGGCAACAGAAATATCAGCTCCCATTGATCTCAGCCCACTGATCTTCAAGTTGTTTGGCGTATTCCTTCTCCGTCCTGCACTCTTCTGTACCTAGAGCCCTGTTGTTATCATCCTGCATACAGCTCCCTGTAAGAGAGCTCTGGGGGAAGAGAGTAGAAGTAGGTCATTAGAATATTTTACATCCCCATTTTTGTTCTTTTCGTCTCTGCTCCAGTTCTTGGGGGGTGGGAGGGCAGAAATTGGGCCTCAGGATATTCAAATGCTAATCACATATCATATCATCAAAGCCAAGATATTCTTTTTGTGCTTTGAGGTTTATTTGTGCCTGGTGTTTGTATGTTGTCGGTACATCTGATTTGACCAACACTTGACTTTAAAATCAAATGGTGTTTCCATGCTACAGGAAAATAGATCTGGAGAAAGCCAACCATTAGCATTCCAGTTCATCTCAATGGCACTTGCTTGGCCAGCACAGGACACCCATGAAGTACACTATCGTTACTGTAATTGGGTAGCTTTTTAATTACTTGTACAGAATATTTTAATCTGTAACACTTAGAATCTATATTTTGTAAGTATTGATACTTCACAAACATTCTACTGAGTATCCTCCTACTGCAGCTAATCAGAAGAAGCTCCTAAAATCACTTACAAGACAGACTAATCCCAGCTGAAAACCACTCCGCTATTCTGCTGAGTTGAACTCATGAAGTGCCCTCCTATATTCACTCATTATCAGTGTTACATCCTCGAAGACCGAACTCACTATAACATCTACATCCCCTCCAAGCATGTAGAAATAAGGTAAATACTTCATCTCATTGGTGGTTAAAATGAAGCTTTGTACATTTTCCATGAGCCAGACATTCTTCTATCATTTATAATAATTGGTTTTAACGAATGCATTTGACATTATCAGTATCCAAAAACCACTCACTCTAAACAGTGTGCGAAATCTATTACAGATTAGACTAATCCTCATCTTACTTCCACTCACTATTCAGTCTGTTACATCTCCAGAATGATCACTTTGAAGATATAGAAGCATTACTATATATTTATATAATTTAATATAGTACATCACATGAAGAATGCCTTCTCACTCACCATGATTACATAGGCCTGTACTCACAGTTACTTAATTAAGAGACTACAGAAGCCCTCCTGACTTATTTTACAACTTCGAAACACATCCCTGACTCTGAGCAAAGCCCTTCCATTAACCTTTAAAATCTGTTCATCTCCAGTGACTTGCTGACACCTCACTATTAGTTCTAATTTAACAGAAGTATCTTTTGATTTATTTATTTTATTTCAAATCTACATGACCTCCAGAAGCCCCAGTCTTTCACTCACTATATTTGTAATCTACATATAGAATGGGTTACTTCAATTTTCATACAAAATCATTACATATTAAGAAGATCATGTTCCATTAATGTATTTAGTAAATTTCCTACTGTAAATATATCAAACTAAGAGCTTTATTACAACTTTACATCCCTCAATATTTGGATCCTACTTCCAGATTTTAAAATTTCATCCTCAATACATCAATGGAAATACTTCCACTCACTATTATAAATCTACATCCTAGAAGCCCGTCCTACTTCTCACATTTATACTATTTATCAAAACATTATCTGCATCCACTCTACTTCATGTCACTAAATACATCTATCCCCTCAGAGCTTCCTACTTCCTCTCTTCCTCACTTTACGATCTACATCCTGGAAGCCCTTCTTACTCTAATTAACTGATTCTAATTCCCTAGTTTGAGATTTATAGGCCTATCCCTCAAACTCCAGTTCCTGGAATCCACAGCCCTAAATTTAGCCACCCTGCTCCACACACACACCATGTAGTTTTCATCCTCCAGATTAGTTTAGCTGTATCAGATGTGTTAATTTAATACACACTGTGTACTTCCCTCACTGAGTTTACATCCCTCTATCCCTCCCTCCCTCTCATTGTTATCTAACTAAGAACTCTATTCTGACTACTACTTTTACGAATTTTTAGACTGGTACTTTTACTTGTACAGTAAAATTTCAGAAGCCCGTACTTTTACTATCACTTTGTACTCTTTCCTCATCCCCTCCAGAAGCCCTCCTACTTCCACTCACTATTAATCTACATCCCTCCAGAAGCCCCTCCTACTTCCACTCACTATTACGAATCTACATCCCCTCCAGAAGCCCTCCTACTTCCACTCACTATTACGAATCTACATCCCTCCAGAAGCCCCGCCTACTTCCACTCACTATCACGAATCTACATCCCTCCAGAAGCCCTCCTACTTCCACTCACTATTACGAATCTACATCCCCTCCAGAAGCCCACCTACTTCCACTCACTATTCACGAATCTACATCCCCTCCAGAAGCCCCGCCTACTTCCACTCACTATTACGAATCTACATCCCTCCAGAAGCCGCCTACTTCCACTCACTATTACGAATCTACATCCCTCCAGAAGCCCCCGCCTACTTCCACTCACTATTACGAATCTACATCCCCTCCAGAAGCCCGCCTACTTCCACTCACTATTACAGATCTACATCCCCTCCAGAAGCCCCGCCTACTTCCACTCACTATTACGAATCTACATCCCTCCAGAAGCCCCGCCTACTTCCACTCACTATTACGAATCTACATCCCCTCCAGAAGCCCCTCCTACTTCCACTCACTATTACGAATCTACATCCCTCCAGAAGCCCGCCTACTTCCACTCACTATTACGAATCTACATCCCTCCAGAAGCCCCCCTACTTCCACTCACTATTACGAATCTACATCCTCCAGAAGCCCCTTCTACTTCCACTCACTATTACGAATCTACATCCCCTCCAGAAGCCCCGCCTACTTCCACTCACTATTACGAATCTACATCCCCTCCAGAAGCCCCGCCTACTTCCACTCACTATTACGAATCTACATCCCCTCCAGAAGCCCCCTACTTCCACTCACTATTACGAATCTACATCCCCTCCAGAAGCCCCTTCTACTTCCACTCACTATTACGAATCTACATCCCCTCCAGAAGCCCCTCCTACTTCCACTCACTATTACGAATCTACATCCCTCCAGAAGCCCCGCCTACTTCCACTCACTATTACGAATCTACATCCCTCCAGAAGCCCCGCCTACTTCCACTCACTATTACGAATCTACATCCTCCAGAAGCCCGCCTACTTCCACTCACTATTACGAATCTACATCCTCCAGAAGCCCCTCCTACTTCCACTCACTATTACGAATCTACATCCCTCCAGAAGCCCGCCTACTTCCACTCACTATTACGAATCTACATCCCCTCCAGAAGTCTGAGATCTGCTAGTGAGCAACGCCTCGTGGTACCAACACAGAGAGGCACAAAATTACTCTCAGAACGTTTTCATTCACCGTTCCTGGCTTGTGTAATGAACTTCCCACCCTCATCTGGAACGCTGAATCCCTGACAATTTTAAAGCAACACCTGAAAACTCATCTATTCCGTCTTTACTTGACTTCTTCTTCTTCTTCTTCATCATAAAAAACTTCTTGGCTCTCTTTCCTTAACCTCTCCTTGTCTTGCTAGTTTTTGCTCTGAACAATGCCTGAAATGTTGTATTACAAGCACTTCCTCTGTCTGTTTGCCTCTTTATAATGCATCGCTTATTATATTCCTCAATTGTAAGTCGCTTTGGATAAAAGCATTTGCTAAATTAATAAATGTAAATGTAAATGTGACCCTGGACCACAAAACCTATCATAAATCGCTCAGGTATATTTGTAGCAATATCTAAATATACACTGCATGGGTAAAAATGATCAATTTTATTTAAGCCAAAAATCATTAGGATATTAAGATTATGTTCCATGAAGATATTTTGTAAATGTCCTACGGTAAATATATCCAAACTTAATATTTTATTAGTGATATACATTGCTAAGAACTTCATTTGGACAACTTTAAAAGCCATTTTCTCAATATTTTAATGCACCCTCAGATTCCAGATCTCAATAAAAAAAAAAAAACACTTATGACTGATTTTGTGGTCCAAGGTCCCATTTATAACAATAACAAAAGGGTTAAATCCCAAACTTTTGAAAACTGATCCAATCAAACTCCATCACAAATGCCATGATTGGCAGATGGCAGCATAAGAATATAGACAGTCCTCAAACCCTATCCTGAGATTTGTCGTGAAAAGCAACAGACAGAAAAAAATAGTCATTTCCAAAGTCATTTCCATTTCCAAAATCCATTTCACGCTTTTAAGAGCCCTTCATAAAGAAATCAGGCACTGGTAAACATCTGGTATACTAAAATGAAATATCTATAATTTAAATTTTGCTACCGAAAAAGTAAGAACACATGGATACTTTTGAATGGCCATCAATGGATGAAGATGCTTTCTGCTGTCAGACATTATTACATCGTAACCTTGGAAGTCCCTCATGCCTACAGTCCAGGAACATTAAGTTTGAATAGTTTGGCTCCCATTTTTGGATTCTGAACAGCTTGATTTTCTTTCTGTTATTTATCAGGACCTGAAGCTCAGTCTTGCTTGCAGAGTTAACAGACTGAAAGCATTTTCTGAGGACCCTTCAGACCTTTGTGTTTTCCCCTTGGCCTATATGTGATATGTGAGGCGTATGTGTCTCCTGGCCCGTTTCTCTGTGTCACGCTGTGATTAAATGGTTGTTTCAGTGGCTGGGTCATGAGGCCTTTCGACATTATTAAGACAGAAGTGGCTGGCAGAGGCCGGCTGGCGCGATTGGAAGGATTAATTACAGCCTGTCTCATTTCGGCAGAGTCTCTCCTATTATTATCGATTGAGGTGGTGGAGATGAGACTTCGAAGATGCTGCTCATTTGAAGCAGAATGCTGATGCATAAGGCAGCGCTAGCAGCTATCAAACTGAGGCTGCCCATTCATTACAGAGAGACTGCGGAGCCCAAGCTTAGATTAAACCACGTCACGTCGTGCTTTAGTGTGGCTCGCATGCACATATACTACACAACATAGCGTGATTTGAGGGATGAAAGGTGGCTGCTTGGCTTCATGCGCTCAGTCGTCATCGACCGTCACAGAGTGGGAATCGCAGCAGATTCAAAGCTCACAGGAAAAACATCACATAGCTTCAATGATTGAAAAGCTTATTGAAGTAGAGGGAGTTAACAGAAAGTCGTATTATTGGTTAGATGTGGTTCAGATACACTCGCAATCACGTGCAGTGAAAACTTCACCTGATGAGATTGAAAACAAGAGGTCAAGGTCTGGCTGGTCAGCATGGCCGTGTTAGATTCTGCTGGTGGATGCTCTGTCTATACCATCTGGTGTACAAAAATGATCTCTGTCCATCGATCGCCGTCTAAATAAATTAAACAGAAAGCAATATACACACTTAAAAAAAGGAAACAAAATTTAAATGAAACATTCAGCAAGGATGCATTAAACTGAACAAAAGTGACAGTAAGACTATTTATAATTTTACAAACGATTTCTATTTCAAATAAAGTGTAAAAAAGAAAAGTGTAAAAAATATGATGCAAAAATATGATGCAACACAACTGTTTTCAACATTGTTAATAATTGCTAATGTTTCTTGAGCAGTAAATCGGCATATTAGAAAGATTTCTGAAGGATCATGTGACACTGAAGACTTTTCCCTCACAGGAATAAATTACATTTTAAAACACATTCACATAAATCAGTAATATATTAGTAATGGTATTAATATATTACATTATTGCTGTTTTTTTATCAAATAAAGTTTTCAAAAATATCAAAAACATTTTACAGACCCTACATTTTTGAACAGTTGTGTATTTGAAAGCAACAAATAATATTTAATTGTATTCCATCCTTTTTGCTTTTTACTGAACGTGAAAAAAAGCGGTGTAACTTGATCAATCCCAAAACACAGCCAGCCAGAGCAGTTCTCTCTTTATGCATGCTTTTATGGTTTTCCTTGTAGAGGTTTGTCATTTAAGATCTAATTCTACACTTCCACATTCAGTCTCTCATCATGTCTGATGTTTAAATCAGATGATGAGTGGTACTTGGGTCGTATGATATTTCGATGAGCACAGGGAGTTCCCAAAGCAAAACTCCAAAGCTCTCGGCCAGCTCACCAACTGAGATGAATAGGAATGCTAACTGAGTTTCTCCAAATATCATAAACCTCCTTGACTGAAGATAACCAATAGTGATTAAGAAATGAGTAGAGTTTGCTTGTGACATCTTGACAGTGTAAGTGTGAAATTCAAACCTACATGTAGTAGAAAAAAACAACACTTAAAACGAAACGAGACACCAGTAATGTACGTATTTACGTGCTTGCAGCTTGAAAGCTGCAGAAACACTCAGACCTGTAAGTCCTGCACTTCACACTCACAGCACACCATAATGCCAATGAGGGAATTAGCAAATTAGTCATCTTTCATCGTCACTGTCATCTGTGGGTTGCTTTTAATCGCGTTTGTTCCTGCTCACATTCTATTGCAGTTAATACAAGCGTGCCACTGAATGAAAATGTGCTAAAAACCCACTATGCATGTTTATTGTTCATGAACTGCTCATGTTGATTTTGAGATGCCGTTTCCTTTTTGCTCTGCAGCCAAACATTTGGTTTAATTTTCACATCTGGAAAATAATTTACGGTTCATATTGCATCTCAGCTTGAGTGTGGAGCAATAATAAGGACAATACCTGCATGTAATTATTTATGAATATGTATGCTTAAGATGAATATGCATGCATGGAAAAAATATGTATGCATGAGCTGACTTTGATTTCCCAGGCACACCATAGAGCAATATTCAGCGTGCAAAGGATCAATATTACCTGTTAGGGAAGAAAGGGAATCATGTGTAATTTGAATCATGTATTTGAGCATGTTTCCTTTTCTGACAGGTTGCATTAGCACTCAGTCTTCTTTCCTCACAGCACCTGACTGCAGCTGCATTTTTTTGTAGACATTTGGGAAAGGCTTATCAAGCTCAGCTTCATCAAGCAGAAAAACGTCCCTCTAATTGCTGCATGCTCCCTGTGATTTATCCAAGCTCCCGTGTCGTGTCTCTGAAAAGCCAAAGAAAAACATACGCCGTTCCCTTCATAACCTCAGTTGATTGCAGATGATAATTATCACATCTCTCCCTCCCTCACAATAGGAGGGCAACCTTAGGAAAATTAGCAGCTGTCAAACGGAGGCAAATCTCCTCTGTCTGCTTGTCAGTGTAGTCCCACACCCTGTCTCTGCTTTTTTTCTCTCTTTCTTACTTCTTACCTTGTCAGTGCAACTTCCCTGCAGGAATTGCAGCTGCAAGTCAAGGGCATTTGATCGTAGTCTTTACAAGAGTATTCTTCTTTTTACACCCTGCCCCAAATCCACGGGCACAAAGCAGATGGAAACCAGCTTTTAACTCAGTCCTGCATATAAGTGAATGTGTGTGTGTGTGTGTGTGTGTGTGTGTGTGATCTCCCTCTCCTCTCTTGTCTTAAGTCGACTACATCCTCTCTCAGTCTCGGCCGGGGGGCTAGCGCTTATAGAGGTGAAACTGTAATGCAGATCACTTTAGGACAAAACCTTGCATGAGACACTTGGAGAGATAAACCGAGAGTGTAAGGCTGAGTTTCTCATCTAGCACCTAAATCGGCCTTGTCCCAGTCAACTTTTCTTTACGCGGGTCTTTAGGGATTCTTCTCTCTCCAGGCTTTGTGTCTACTACAGTCTACACAGCCTCCAATTACAGCCCACTCTGCAACTACTCGAAGCAAAAAGTGTTGCTTGAAATACATGGTTTTTAAAAGTGGTGCATGAATAACGAACTAATTTACAGGGTTGTAGAATTTGGACTATTGCGCTCGATGAATACAATATGCACGTAATGTGATGGAGAGATTTAATTTAGCAGGAACAGATCAAAATGTTTTCCAATTCTGCAAAAGATAATTTTCTGACTCCTTTTGCATAGTTGTCCAGTAAAAAAAACATCTAAACTGTATTTTAAATTATTTTATATTTTCTTACTCCCATTAGCATTTAGCTTTTTGCATAAACCTCATTAAGTCTTGTTGGATTTCTGATTAAAACAAGAAAACTATTTGCCAGCGAAGAAATAAAATAAATGAAAACCTTAATTTGTCTGGTCTTTTTTAATGATGTTTAGAGACATTTATTTTTATTGGAAAACAATGCAAAAATACAGATTAAGAAAACGATTTTACAGGGAGCCTGAAACATGAGTAAAAAAAGTGCTGAAATGAAACCCATCTTTAGAGCTCAGTATCTGTCTTTTCTGTATTGTTTTCCAATAAATTCTTGACAGTTTTATTTATTGTTGATGGTTAATCTAATTCTAAACCTACATCTTTATCTCTCTAATAAAAACAGAAAGACACATGCATACAGGAGTGAAAATAGCACCCTGTGTTTGTTTATGCATTCACAGCATCCTGAACTAGCAGCTTATGAATATGAATGTATACAGTGCCATATGTACTGCTATACAGCATGTGATACTGTACATCCCCTCAGCAATGTTTATTCAGCAGTAACGGTAATGCCTGGCTCTGATATGAAGTGCTTCCCATGACCAAACACAGCTGAAACCCTGCGCTAAATGAGGCTGATGTACCCTCCTCGCCCTTAATAGAATAAATGCATTGCAAGTTAGTCAAGATACAATATACAAAGTTCAAGAATCTCTTGTGATTTACTTAAGCCTGGGGAAACAGTCACTTACTTTACCGTCACTTTAAAATGCAAGACAATGGTTCAGCTGACCTCCTAAAGTAACCAAGACGTGTATAGATTACAGTCAGTTTCAATAGCTCTATATATATATACACACTGCATTATTAAAATCCAATTACAGTAAAACTCCAATCCACAAATCATAAATGCATGCTGATTATAAGTATATTTTCAGATTTGTAGTGCAGTTATGTCATTGTCCTAGAAGCAGTGCACCATCGTGTTGCCCGTTGGAGTACAATTGTGTTATTTCAAATCTTATCAAATGTGTTGTTCCCTAGACACCCACAACACTTTTTCTTAATCCTCATACAATTACGTGTCGTAATCAGGTGGTCGTTGGAAGAGCGAGCGAGAGCTGGAGACAAATGCAGGAGCTCCCATCATGCCCTCTAGAGGAGACTCTTCAGTCAATAATGGAGATAGATTCTGTGTGTGTCAGCAATTTAGAAACAACAGCCAACAGGAATCCCACCAGAAGGGATACAATTAATCACAACAGGCGAGATGTAAGCGTCTGCTCGGAGAGATCTCGCTCTCCTGCAGTCTTCAGCGTAAAATACCACTGCATCATTATTAAGACTGGAGCCTGTTGGCTTATTACGCCGCTTCAAAGTCAGAGTGTGCAGTTAGTGAAAGTGACTTCACCTCGCATTGCCGTGAAGTGTGGCTCGAACCTTGCGTTGTGTCGTCTATAAACTGTAGAAGCAGTGGTGAGTGTGTGCTGTTAGAGCAGTGTGTATTGAGAACAGTACAGTCAATGCTCCATCACAACCGATCCGCTCGAGGACGAGTAGAATTACTCCTCGAAAAACTGCTTGAGTGGGCGGAAACAAGCGGATCATGTCAAAATACATTTACGCTACGCTTCCGCCATGCAGCCAGCAGATTGTTGTGGTTTTCCTCTGCTTGGAAACACAGCGTGTCAGTGTATATTTGAATTTGAATTTTAATTTTAAAAGGTGTGAATGAGAAAATGTGATAATCAAGAACTGAATCATTTGATAATTGACACTGTTTAAACACAGAACAATGCAATTAGAGGCAGTAAGAAAATGCTGTGTCATATTTAAAGGAGCCTTTTATTATTATTATTATTATTATTATTATATTAAACTAACCTCTGGTAAGATTGCATCTTGCACCCAGTCATAATTTTGTTTTAAAATTATAAGACTTTTAAAATTGTTAAACTGACTCTGCTCTCACTACTTTTAAGATGTATTGTATATTATATTTAAATAATAATAATAATAAATATAGTGTAATACTTGTAATTGTTTTAAAAATGTGTTTATGTTTGCCTCTTCAAGATTAATCGCTTTATGTATTCCCCAATTGTAAGTCGCTTTGGATAAAAGCATCTGCTAAATGACTAAATGTAAATGTAAATGAAAAAAGTAATAATGTATGAAAATGTAGTAGATTATTATTATTATTATTATTATGATTAAATAATTTATTGTAGGATTGGTTTTAAAATTACAAGACTGTTAAAATGTTTAAGATTTATTGTATATTACATTTTAATAATAATAATAAATATAATTGTAGTAATTGTAAATACTAAAAAGTAATATTGAATTAAAATTCAGTAGATTATTATTATTATTAGTAGTATTGTTGTTGTTGTTGTTGTTGTTGTTATTATTATTATTATTATTATTAAATAATTTCTTGTAGGATTGGTTTTAAAATTACAAGACTGTTAAAATGTTTAAGATTTATTGTATATTACATTTTAATAATAATAATAATAATAATAAATATAATTGTAGTAATTGTAAATACTAAAAATTAATATTGAATTAAAGTTCAGTAGATTATTATTATTATTAGTAGTATATTGTTGTCGTTGTCGTTGTCGATGTCGTTGTTGTTGTTATTATTATTATTATTATTAGTAGTATTATTATTATTATTATTTATTATTGTTATCGATGTCGTTATAGATTGTTGTTGTTATTATTGTTGTTATTATTATTATTATTATTATTATTATGTTTCGATGTCGTTGTTATTATTATTATTATTATTAGTATTATTATTAGTAGTAGTATTGTTGTCGATCGATGTCGTTGTTGTTGTTGTTATTATTATTATTATTATTATTAAATGACACCTGGTAGGACTGGCTTCTTGCACCAGTCAGAATGAGTGTTGTTGTATTTAAATGACTCCGGCTAGAACCGTCCTCCATCTGTGTATCATTGTAGCTCATCCTTCATCAGGGTTGCTGAACACTGAGCAGGTTTGATATGTGTAATCGCATGTTGTGTGCTCATGACATAATTGTGACAATTTCTCTCCGGGTCAGATTGAATAAGGCTGTTTGGTATTTGTTCGTGTGAAGCAGCTCTCGTCTGTGTGATTTGTGAAGTGTTTCCATCACCGCTGGTTATTATAGAAGAATGTCGAGTCTTCAATAGAACAGGCTGAAAATATGCATGTGATTTATAACAGATTTACCCGTGAGCAATATGCAAAGTTAATCTTTTCTATTTCCTCATAAATTATGCGAGAATCTGTAAAAATGAAACGATCCCTGATGAAATTGAATTTTTGATTTTCTTGACTAGATATTGTTCTAAGGCTTCTGGAAATGTGCATTAATTAATCAACACGTTGTTTTTAATTAATGTTATTTGAGACAGGGTTTAATTCATGAATCACTTGATGTGATTTTGTGAAGAATCATCTTCATTTTCTCTATTTGCACTAAAATACGCTCTCTCTCAACCCTCTGCTCAGAAATTGTCCCTTTTCTACGCCACATAAAAGACACCTCTCATAAACCAGGTGTGCTGTAAAAAGAGCAATCACTGTCTCTCTGATCACCACTCATGTCAATCATATTTTATCTTTATGTTTCAATAAATTTCTGATGTGAGGTGTCTTTGTGGTTCCCACCCTTGTGGTTGACCTTGTTAGACAGTCCCATAAATGCATAAAGAGCCACTTGATCTTCAGCGCTTCGTGTTCTCGTGCTTGATGTTCAGTAGAAAGAGAAGCCATGTTAAGTATCGCTTCAGATTTTGGAGATGCATTGTGATGTTTCAGAAGTGTGCTATTTATATGAACCCCCCCGTGTGTCAACCCATCGCAGGATTTGTTTTAAGTCAGGCAGTAATCCACTGTATGTAAATACCCTCGTCTTTTGATGTTTTAATGGAATGCCAGATTGAAGAAGTCTGCTGCTACAAATATTAAACAAAAGGCAAATGTTTAGTTTGCAAAATGTTTCTAAATGTGGCCCGCATTAATTATTCCTGTGTTAGATTAGTCTTGAGACTGCGCTTAAAAGATTGAGGACGATCCTTATTTCCCCATCCACTGCATCTTAACACCTAGGCTGCTGGAAACATGAGCTGAGACTGGAGTGTGCTTCGGGCAAATGTACCACCAAAAGATGTGTTTACAATGATTTAATAACGCACAGAGTCTTCAAACACGTACACAGGACTCACAACAGTGTTTAATGTGCTGGAAAGATTTCATTGATTGTTGATTTCTGTGCATGGCCTACAGAAAACAATAGACTGGTGCAGTGAGACTGAAGTGCCAGTGCAAAAACATACTTATAATGCAAGCAGCTGGTGTTTAAAGGGACAGTTCACCCAAAATGGAAATTCTGTCATCCTTTACTCACTCTCAAGTATTTCCAGACCTGTATGAATGTGTTTGTTCTGAACACAAAGGAAGATATTCTGAAGAATGTGGGGAACAGAGCAGTTCTGGATCATAGTATTTTCTTCTACTATGGAAGTCAATGGTGCCCAAAACAGCCTGATTACAAACTTTCTTCAGAATATCTTCCTTTATGTTTAGAACAAACACATTACATTCAGGTCTGAAATACTTGAGTGAGTTCCCTTTAATATAGTTCTCTGTTATTAGTTTAGTCACAAAACTCATTCTACCCACAATATTTGAATCACAGTTCTATTAACAAACAAATGTTATCAAAGGTTCAATTATATTAACAAACCATTAACTACGACTTTTGCCTCAATAAGCTCCTAATTTGCTGCTTATTAATAGTTAGTTAGGTAGTTGTTAAGTTTGGGTATTGGCTAGGATTAGGGATGTAGAATATGGTCATGCATGATATTAGTACTAATAAACAGCCAATATCTTAATAATAGGCATGCTAATGAGCAACTGGTTCATAGTGAGAATCGGTCCTATACTAAAGTGTTACCCAATATTTATTATGTATTAATTCATTCAATCAGTCACAAGTTGTTGATATGCAGTTTCTAGTGTGTTCTGTGGCAGGTTGCATACTAAAGCTTGGAATAGTCTTACAAGTTAACAATATTTTTTTTCTGATCATAACTTTTTAAGTCAGTTACATAAAAGGTAGATTGGTCCGATTTGAATCTGCTAAAAAAAAATACAGATTACCCCTTGGTTACCTTATAATTTGTCAAACAAGTTCTTAAGAAACATTCTTAAAATAGAGGCTAAGTTAATGCACCTGACCCCTGGGTGGTCACTAGGCTGGTGCTGCTAGGGGAGCTTTGAGCCCACCCCCAAATTTATATGATATCCTGGTGACCTAAATATGTCTCTGACCCTGCCTCCAATGAAAGTTTATGGGATTTTTCACCTGTTTTATTGTCTGCCATGCAAACAAATAGCAAGTTAGATAACTTAGAAAAGTAATAGCACACCTCTTATCAACTCTCTGCATGATTTCAGATATCTGTTATGTTTGTATAAACAGTGGGAGATGCATTATGTGCAGTAATTTAATACGTTATTGTTCTAAGTGTGAAACAGTAATAGTGATGTTTGCCTGAGGAAAGTACCACTAATAATCATGCATTTTAATAGTTTTATCAAGATTTCTTTTTTTTTTTACCCAGAGGTTTTGCCTATGGTCACATGCCCTTGAGAACAACCTCATTCTATTTTGAAATATTGAAAGGAACAGAGAGGTATGGGGGATTTCTCAGCTTGACACAAAGTTGTTGTTAAGTGGCTGCTTTCCCCCATGCAGTGATTAGATCTGTCTGCTGTGTAAATGAGTTCACAGCTTCACACCACATCATTCGCTTTTTCTTTTCTTTTTTCCACATATTAACTCTGTTGTTTAATTTTGCTCCCAACACTTTCAAGTAGAAAAGTTGCTAAAGCCAACTTTTTGGGTGGTGGGAGTGGATTCCCTTGACTGTGCTGTTTTCTTGAGATGCAGCGGGTTGCTAATACGTCTGTAAAAACACGAGCTTGCTTCACACCAGCACAGATGTTCACGGAAGGATTTTCCCAAAAGGCCACCATTCCTGATATACTGTAGAGTGAGTGATTTTGGGTTAAGCTTTCAGTGCTATTGATTTGAAGAAAATAAGGGTCACTTTTCCTAGCACATCTAGCTAATCAAGCGATTCAGTTTTCATTACTTGTAAGCTAGCCACTTATTAAATACAATTACACGCCAATTGTTTCTTGCTGTCTCGCAGTGGGAGTGAATGAGAGGGATGTTATTATTTTTGCATATCACAGACGAGTGTTTAGCAGCAGCGTATTCTCACCTAAGATGAGTGAGAGACAGACTATATTCACAAGACATCAGATCATCTGAATGGGCCGGGCTTCCCTGTCTCTCAGTCTAATGGGGTTGATGCAGTTGTGAAAAGCTCACGATCATGTCAGTAATAACACCAGGCATATGTTTGTCGGCTTTGACTGATGATGGCAATCGTATATCATGTATTGGCCATCTCATTCTGGTTGACAAGTCTGATAGTTGACTTAATCATCCTTGGCTGATTTACTAGTCCTCCTCCGTGTGCTGTTCTTTACAGAAGTGACAGGCTCACGTTTGACTCTGCAATTGGGTTTTATGGTAAACTGATTCTAATTAAAATACAAGTGCTTATCCTCTTCCCGGCGGTCATTTGGATTGGATACCTTTTGGGAGTAGAGTTTTTTTTGTGTGTGTGCATTTAGTTTTTTTAATCTGCACGTGTCCATATATCCAGGGCTTTAAAGAAATTAGATTTGAAATACAATCTGCCCCTGGTGAAAGTATTCCCATCTAAGATTTGTTGTAAATCAATATTTAATAAAGAGTATTAAAGAAAAGGAAGAAAATGAGGATGGCATCATGGGAACTGAGTTTGGATGTATGAGCATCATTTTCAAAGAAGAGCAACACAAGTATTCACCCTGACAAATTATGAATATATATCAATATGACAGCAACATGTGTACTATATACATACATTTGTCTACCAATATTTGTGTTTATATTTGTGAGTCTATTTGACCATATCTGGTAAATAAAGAGTTTCTTGAAGGGCTGTATTCTTTCTAACTAATAGCTTAAACATATGCAATAGACAAATAATTACAAGTTTTGTGTTTTGTATAATGGTTTTTCTCATCACATTCTTTCTTCTCAGTCATAAGAAAGGCGAAAACAAACATCTACTATGTCTCAAGTCAAGGACCTAATGAAGGACATTACCTGACAGAGTGTCGCTCTAAATTACTGCATGTGGTTTGGTAAAGCATTTTTAAACAAGTTGGAAGCTATTATCCTGATGGATTATGCTGTTTCCCTTTACTCCAGGATTATGCTGAGAATGAGAAAACCTTGGCCAAAGCCCTGGAGGACCTCAGGGCCAACTTCTACTGTCAGCTGTGTGACAAACAGTATTACAAGCATCAAGAGTTTGACAACCACATCAACTCCTATGACCACGCTCACAAGCAGGTAATGGGCCAGTTGTCTGCCCCTTGAGACTTCCACTGATGCAATGCATAGCAATAATAGAGTGTTTTAGAAGATGACGACAAATGGATTTTGTAGCACACGTGTACATCACAAGACAAATGGCTTCCGCTTCGACACAGATTCAGTGGAGTGGCGGTGGTCTTATGAAGTTTAATTTAGAAGGCCATAGATCAAAAGCAGGCAGGACAATTGGAAGGCTTATAGTGCTTTGCTGTTGTTTATTCCTGCTGTTTATCCCCTTTTCTCAGGACAGCGTTAAATCTATTTCTCCAGCAGCATGCTGCATAAACAAGTTAGAGTGCTAGTTTTGTTGACCTGTTCTTAAGCACAGCTAATTAATTAAGCCATAAAGCCAACATCCATGCACTTTTGCTGAGAATAGCTCAATTGGAATGCATTTGGTCTCGTCCGTATCCAGGTCCACTGAGGCATAGGAATATTATACTTATTTGAGTATTGTAGGTGAACGAAAGTGATAGATAGCAAACACATCGTTGAGAGCATCATTCAAAAGTTAACAGGTCAAAATAAAAATGTAGAACTATGGTTCCATGAAGAACCTTCAACATCCATGGAAACTTTCCATTGCACTAAAGGTTCTTTATAATGGAAAAAGGTTATTTAGAGTATTCAAATGTTCTTTAGATTAGAGAAAACATGGTTTAATTTATAATTGTTCACTTTGGGGAACCAAAATGGTTCTCCTGTGGCATCACTGCAAAGAAAATCCTCATTGGAACCAACCTTTTTTTTTGGAGGGATGAATGGATGGATTGATAGAGCAGGGTGGTAGAACACCATACTTCCCACAATGCATTGCCTGTTTGTTAAAATTGCTTCAGTTCTGAGATATTCTGCAGCAAACAAACATATCATAACTCAGTACATGTTGATTTAAGAGCCCCCAGCATCCAAAAATAGCAGTGTAACCTTTAATAGCCTGTTAAAACTTTAATTCCACCACTTGTCCTGCTGTTTGATATCGGCCCTGACCCCTGTGCTCTGACTCACTCAGAAACTAAATGCACGGAGTCTCTGGGGCCTGCTGCGCTGTCAATAACAAGGCTCACTGAACTATTGACTGAACACCATCTACAAACCCTCCACCGATGACCTTGCTATTGAACACAGCAAAAGGAGTGAAATGAACGGATTATGAAGGAAAAAGCCACTCCCCCTCGCTCTCTGATATGGGTGCTACACTTGCTAGTTTGTGTCGTTCAGATGTGTTTATCACATGGCCTCCTATCGACACGGTTCAAACTATTCTACAGCACGGGCGCACGCTACCATTCAGCTTCTCCACGAATGGGGTTGATGGATGAATAGCACAATTTCCCAGCAACCCTCAGGAGCTGACAGAGCATGTCTGCTGAGAATATAATGGAGTACGGGAGACTTGTGGCCCCACAGGAAGACCAGAGCTACAGAAAAGCCTGGTGTTCCTGTCAGTGTGTGAATCATCACTGCCAAGCCTTCACTGTCTGCCTCTGACTGGTCTCAGTGTTGCTTTTAATTAAGAATACATGTCCGGTCAAAAAATTACTGTTAAAATTTTCATTCATTCTCAAGTGGCCTGTCAGTCATGTCTGCCCCCACTATACATGAAAGGATTTCACTGGGCATGTGCTCTCTCGCATCAGGGCTGCATCCTACTATAAATGATGTAACTATATCCAGTCATGTGAAATACAGGCTACATGCATTAACGGCTCATTCCAGAGCTTCTCTCGCCAAATACATTAACAATCAATGAAAAACAGCTCCAAGAAAAGCACCTGAGAGTCAAATAAATATAGCCCACGCCAACCTGTTTGCTATTTTCTGCAAGACTGGCTGACAGTGAACCAGCGCAGTGCATCAGGCCTGAGTTTGCCCATACAGTGCCAGCAGAGAGGGACAAGATAAGCGCTGAAGGATAGAGGGCAAGTGCACAAAGAGACCCTATCCTGATGGGATCAAACTAGTTACCCTGATGTGCCCGCTCCACACTGAGCGGCCCTTTAACATGACAAAATTATATCTGATGTGACCGCCTCGCGTTCCCCTGACTATGAGCCCCAGCCACGGTAAATGCAATCACTGAAGCCTTCATAAATAGGAGAGGTTACGGCGCCACTGAACTGTGTATAACTGTGCAACCTGAGTGGAATGCGTTATGTTGGGCCAGATGACTCTTCTTGGCTGCCTGAAGAAGCCATCGCTGTTTTACTCTCAGCTTTTGCGAACACGAAATCTGCATGGCCAAAAGTACAAGACGTAGTTCATTGTGCTATAAAGATACTTTTCAGAAGAGCTCGTCATTTGTATTAAATATAAGCATCAAGTATTAATGGATAATTGAATGAAAGCTTTCAGGATTAATTGGATGCGATAACTGTTCTAGAGCTGGTTGTTGCTTGGAGACGTCTGGTGCTTTCAAAAGGAGTGTGGTCTTTAAACACCCATAAATATCATATCTTCGTGAATAATGAATGGAAGTTCATTTAGATTATCTAACTGACTTAATGTAAGTGGACACTGTATGTTCAGACATAATCCTAATCAATACATCTCACTACCTGAGATGCATTTATGGCCCTGTCAGGGCGGCTTCCATCAATCTAGCATTCAAAGCACAAAGCCTTTCAGACCAGGAAACAAATGCAAATTGGCATCACTGAGTTTTATCTCAAATAAATAGGACAATTTCATGGAGTTTAGCAACCCCATCCTCAGCTTCTTTTTATTTGCACACAAAATGGATTCGATGAAACATAACATTGGTGTGCAAACACCTTAATTACCTTGCTTCTCTCTTAAAGAGATTTTAATCGTTTTTGCTGTGTATCCCTCAATGTGTGATACACAGCGATACCCAGTCTTCATAAAGAAAGGTTATTAAAGCATGGAAAAAAGATTCATGGTCTCAAATAGCTTTTGTTGCTGTGGCATAGTTGACATACTGAGATAGGTGAATGAATGAGATATATTTTGTCCCTCTCAGAGGCTGAAGGAACTGAAGCAGAGAGAGTTTGCCCGCAATGTGGCCTCCAAATCCAGGAAGGACGAGAGGAAACAGGAGAGAGCTCTCAGACGCCTACATGAGCTCGCTGAACAACGCAGAGAGGTGCAATGGTGGGGGACGTTTTGTTCAATTGTTATTTCCATACATTGTTATTTCATGTTATTTATATACAATGTGCCAGTGTATGCATAAATAGAATGGGGTCTAAAAGTCAGAAAATCTTAAATTATATTTGAAGCAAGGAAATAAAGAGAATACCATATATATATATAAATCAAGATGAAAAGGTTGTGCACTATTTTTAAGTCACTAATCAAATTTTGTCACATTGATCATGTTCAATCCTTTCTACAAAACGTCAGATGTTCTTACTTTCATCTAACCATGCAATATGTAATTTTATTCTCAAATCTTCTTGGATACCATGGTGCAATCATCAGATATAATGCACTTATTGTTTACATTGCACTTATATTTGAAAATACTGTCCAGTAATTACATCTGTAATTAATTTATATAGTTACATCTATAATTACACTGATGGCCCTACCTCTACCCCTTAGACATAACCATACCACCAAACCTGCCTGTAATCTCACACGTGTCCCAGTTCAATAGCAGCAAAAGTGTTTAGCAATTCATCATGAACACTATAGATACACTCTACTTATCAATTTATTGTTTTATTATTAAGTACATAGTATTTAAAGATACCTAATATCTTGGTAACACATTGTTACACGTTACTTGTACTTACTATTATAATAACAATAAATTATACATAATTACATGCAAGTAACGCTAATCCAAACCCTAATCCTTACCCTAACCATATAGTAAGTACTTGTAGTTAATTAATGTTATCTGGTACAGTAATTGAACTGAAATAAGAACAACTTAAAATAAAATGTAATCTATGTCGTCCTCTCTTTTCTGGTACAGTGCCCCAGGAAGTGGTCCTATGTTCAAGTCTACCACGGTGGCAGTGGAAGGTTCTTTCAGGGAGTCCTGCTGTGATGATGACCAAGAAGAGAACCAAAGCTGTACAGCTCAAGATCCTGGGGGTCAGATCCATTCCAGCAGTTGTGGCTTAGCTAGTAAGCAGTCACAGTGGCCGTACAATGGGAGGGCCAAAAAGCAAACTTTCAGACGCAAAATTGCATTCTCTTTTTCCTTTCCAAAGAAAGCATCTGTTAAGCTTGAGTCATCAGCGGCGGTTTTCTGTGAGAGCATGGAAGAGGTATCGATGGAGCGGAGCCGCAGACAAAGACTCAGAGCACCCCCTGTCGAGCTTGACCTCCCCGGCTCCCCCACAGAGGGAAAAGTACTAAATTGTGAAGAGGCAATTTGCAGCACTGGCACACAGGAGGGCAAGTACTTCCAAAAAAGTGACAGCGCCGGAAGTCAGGGGTCATCAGATACGCCTGTGGCGAGGGAGAGCCTCTCATCAGCGGCCTCGGATTTGTGTGCTTTGCTCGTTTACTCAGAGGATGTGCCCAGTCCGGCCGTCTCCCTCTTAAACACTTCCCCTTTTCATTTAAACAGGGCTGATATTGTTCTTGACTCTGAGGACTCTGTTGATAGTCTGAAAAGCAGCATTCCTGAAAGTAAACCTGAGACCTCTGAGGATGTGAAAGTAGAGGAGAGCAGCATTACAGAGGAGGGGCACTCGACCATCAGTGAGCCTACAGAAAATACTTTCTCAGATGTGCCACCTAAGAACGATTGCCCTCAACAACAAGAGCAAGTGGAGGATGCAACTACAAAGACACCTCACCCATTCACAAAGCCCAGCCAGCCTTTTTTCTCTGTCCTAAGCAGGGACGGTAACACCATCTTCCAGTGGCCCTCGGAGATGGTGACCTTCACAAGGACAGAGCCGTCCCTTTCTTTCAGTTGCAACCCCCTCCATTTTGACTTTAAGAGGTCACGGATTAGAAGGTCTGCTGACACTCAGGAGATGGCTGAGCCCAAAACTGATGAGAAATTATCTGTCTGCTCAGGTTTCAAATCCTGCCACTCTGAAAAGCACATTGAGGAATCCTCAGCCAGCCCCAAAAACAGTCCCAGCCAAGGACCCGAAGGCAAGGTCAGAAAGTGTTATCAGTATTCAAGTGACACCGAGAGTTGTGTCAGGCTGAAAACACATGACAGGTGTAGACATTCCAAAGATTGGATACAAGCAAGTAAGAGGGCAGAAGAGAAATTGCGGGCCAGGGACCGACGTCATTACAGGGGCCACTGCAAAAGTAAGCGGAGGAGGCGGAAGAGGAGGAGAGACAGACACCGGGAGACAGAGAGCAATATGGTGAAATCTAAGAAATTCCACAGACGACCTGAGTGTGTGGAAGGACTTGATAGCCAATTTAGAGGCACCACTTCACAGCAAGTGCATCTATTAGAGAAGTCAAGGCAATCAGCTCAAAATCAGGCTGAGGACAGCAGCGCAGCTCCCGTAGTTGAGGAAGGGGTGGGAGGCAGGAGGCAGGAGGCAGCAGCCGATGTAAACGGCTCAGCGGGCTGCATCATTCTCTCTGATGAGTTCTGTGCTGATAGTGGAAAGGTGCTTGGGAACAGCAGGGAAAAGCCTGACAATCCAGCTGCAGGGGAGCTAACGACCACAGGACAGTGTTCCCACAGCCAGGATGCGTCTCACTCTCAGAGATCCAGTGCAGCTGAAGAAGAGACACCTCCGTTACCAGAGACTGGAGCATTTGAAGAACAAACTTCGAAAAGAAGGCATACAGATTCTCTAAGCGATGGAGATGAGTCTTATGATCACTGTCGATCGCCAGCAGAGATTTCTGATGGGTGCACAGAACTTACCTGTTGTGAGCACGGGACTAGAAGGAAAAGACAGAGGCGGTCACATCAGAGCACAGATCAAACCACATGCCTTGCAAATGAATGCCATATTGTTAGGAACAGTGTTCTGGAAGAACAGTACAAGGCTGCAGAAGAGTCGAGCATGAAATGCCTTGTTTTAAAAGGTGCGTGTGACAGCTCAAATGGGTCAGACAAAATCACATGCAGTATTGATGATGGAGAGAGCAGTGCGGTTGATTCTCAGACATTTACTTCCATAGCAGTGCCCTGGGTCATACTGTGGAGGAGAGCAGTGACTTGCAGCTGAGCACCTCCTCTAAGATCAATGCTTCATGCACCAAAGGCAGTCTAACTCTACTGGAGACAGATTCAAAGCTCTTGAAGGAGCCAGCAAAGGAGAATAGTAACATCCACAGAAGCGAGTCTAAAGCAGTACAAACCCCCTTAAAGAACTGTAAAACGTATTCAGTGGCTGCTCAGGCCTGCCTGCTCGATGTAAGAGATTTAGCCCTGCAGAGGACTGAAAAAGCCACTCATGACAAATCATATCAGCACAGCCTTCAGTCCCCACCGCAGAGATTTCACCTAGGCATTCAGGCTGAGGAGAAGTTAAGCAGAGAGTGCTTCCACACCACCTGCAGCCTGTTCCAACCCTCTCCATCTTTCCAGGCCCCCTCAGACAGCATGGAGAGATGCTGCCTCTTGCAGATCCAGAGCCACGGACAGGTGCTACACCAGCAGGTGTTCCCCACCAAGCTCAATTCTGTCCTGCCCAGGCCACATCTGCCCATGTCATCTGCTGTCCTCCATCCAGTTCACCTGCCATCCTCCGTGCCTTCTGGCTCCATCACAATACGTCACACCATACTACAGCACCACGGCGCTTTTCTACCACCACAACACCCTATCTACCCCCAGGTGGTTCCTGTTTCTCGACTCTCCCTGGGGCCGGAGATCTGTCCGCCCGCGGGACCTTCATTTGTGACCCCTCCACAGGTACAGGTGGTGGCACCTCCTAACATTCACCCGATGACTGTGACGTTTCACGCCCTGCCACGCCCTACAGTGTTTCCGCACATGTTTCCCCCTCATTCTGCTATCATTCCCCTACAGCCTCTCTTCTAGATCTACAGGTATTTCTGTATGTAACACAATGTATTTTATACTGCAGTAGCGAGAGAAACATCTGCAGCATTGCTCCTTTAGTTAGAATTTTAGGATAGATCGACAGATAGATAGAAAGTAGTCCTTGGGTAACATACAACATGTTTTGCCGCTTGGAAAGGATACTGTTTCTGTCCCATGTTGTCAGTAGAGATTCTTGCAGAAAATAATTGCACAACACTTTTATTAGGAAATATATAACTCACCTACCTGATTAATTCTTATATGATTTATTAGGATTTGTTGTTGGGAAGATTTTAACCGATTTTAATCACCTCAAAGACAATATTGTTTTATCTGATCAAGGGCAGCATGGTCAAGAAATAATTTATATATATATACAAATATAAGGAAATTGTACACACACACAGAGAGAGAGACAAAATATCAATAGACTATATGATGGTTGCTATTTGCAATCTGTAGTGAAAGGTCACCTAAAGGGTCAAAGTAAACCTGCAGATAATTTATGTAACACAGGCCTTCAGCATTTAAAATGAATCACACTGGGACTACTATACGATAATTACTTTTAATATAATGTTGCTGTGCCTGTTGAAGGCTAGCGGAATGCAGCAAAATAGCGCTATGCACCATGTGCTACGACAGCACCGTGTTGAACATCCATAGTGCTCATTTATATGAGTAGTTTTTATGCAAATCAAAAAGCCCATAGCATGTAATGGGGAAACTGAATTTGACTGTGAAAGCTGAACTGATATGGGCAAATTATATTTTTATTTTGCTAATTATGAGCAATGTCAATGCAGAAAATAAACGAACAGAATGAGAGTTAAGTTCAGACTACAGAAAGTGTCGTGTGGTTTAATATGTACTTCAAATTGTAGATCTTACATGCTGTTGCCTAAAGAAGCACAACAAATGACCAAGTGCAAATCCATTCGTGGATGTATCCTGTATCCCTCATATTATAACCTGCTTGGATTAGGAGAACATAGGCTAGATCTATCTGAAAACATCTGTAGGACATGAAGTACCCTGTCCCGTAACAGTTATTTAGGATTGTTTTATCCTGTTTGTAAATCTAAATTGTTTACATAACCTAGAATGATCCAGTGGTCATGTGAAGTAAAATTTAACATTGACAGAGTTTCAAAGTAAGTACTTACAACTAAGGCAAATTCTCCTTATAAATGCATTAATATTATTGGTTTGATTTACATATTACACATGGAAAAAACATTACAAGCCTTGATAATGAAGTGCTGGTAATATGATTAATTCTAACAAATATTAGCTGAAGTTTATTGAAATCCTGCTTTAGGGTAACTCCAAAACACAAGTTCGGTTTTGTTAGCAAAGGATTCAATTTCTTCTGCTTGCATCAGATGAAAGAGGTTAAACTCAAGAGAAGGATTAATTTACTTATTTAAAAAAAACTAACTACTAAGATACTTGAATCCAAAAGCAATTCTAGCTAGTTAGAGAAGAACATAAGTAATTCTGGGTCTTTTCACAATCCTTTAATTTTCAAAGGAAATGTGTTGATCTGGAATTAATGACTTAGCTTTATTGATTTTACAAATAGCCATATAGAAGGTAGACTGTACTTAATTCTTGATAATTATGCTACCATATGTTTTGTTTTATATATTTTAAAACAGACAAAATATTAAATACAAAGCTGTACAGCTCCACAATTATTTTGCACAATTATAATGCTTAATGAGTACCAGGTCCAGTCTGAAAGAAAAAAAGATTCTATTAATGTGAAGTAAATATCCCAGTTGAAGAATTTCAGCAGAACTACATTCAAGCGCAATTTTTTTTTCTTTTTCTGAATATTCCAAAAGCATGTAATTTCATCACAAATGCATTTGCATTAAAATGAGGTGTTATATGAAAATAAAAGACAAAAAGTGATGCCGAGACATTCAGAAGTTGTGTAGAGAAAGAAAGAAACTGGTGTTTTTGTCAAATCTGTTTAACAAAGCCCTGAATACCACCAGATTGCCCCTTCTTAATTAAAGTCAATTCTTAAACACAGAAAATTGTCTAAATGCACAATGTTACCGTTTTCCCCTGCAGTCGATAAAAACATACTTTGGAAAATTGTATATGCTGTAAATCAGTACTATTTATAAATCATGTAATATGTAATGTACATGTACATATGTTTTATGTTTTTATTGTGCCAGGTACTCTGTATGTATGAATTATTTAGATAAGATAAAACAACTATGTTTTTTACGCCACTTTGCCAACTGAATGATGCCGAAGTACTATGTAATAAAACTAAGAAACGAGCGTGTGCATGTGTGTGCTTTAGACAGCTTTTGGGTTCACCACACACTCAGGTGAAAAGTCCACAGCATATGGCTACAAACACACTAGAAATAAATGCTTTTTGAAGCCTGGGAAAATCTAGGAAAGAACTGTTGAATATTTAATCTTAAGGTCTCGCACAAGCAATGCAGAGGTTATTGAGCGAGACAGCCGTGATCATTTTCTAGTAACTTTGAGGCAGTGCTCGCCAGACCATCGAAAGCTTGAGTTTCTTCTACACGTGGCTTAAAACTCGTCAGCTTCCTGCAGCAGCGCTAATGCCTTCACCTCTCAGTGAGAGTGACATCATTATGCAGAATTATTCTGCTATCCTGTATGAGACTGATTAGCTCAGATGTTCCGCTGTTATTTCCCCCAGTCCTTGAGTCACATCTCTCCGAGGCTTCTCTGTTGTTAGACGGCATTGCCTTCTTTCTGCTCCACTACAATCGCAGGCTCTCGGAGCCGTTTTGTGCGCGACCTTTTTTATACAGAACGGCACTCGGTAGATTTCCTCGTACTTTATGACTCATAGGCCCAGTCACAGCACTCCCTTGTGCCATTTTGTTTCCCTTGGAACGGATGCGTACGATTTCTACACCCGCTACCTCTATCCCACAGAGCTAAAACATGGTCTTCCTGCTGTCCGCACTACTGCTGGGCGCCGTGTTTAATCACCTCTCCCTGAACCTGAACAACCCGGATGATGACTACCGGGCTCGTGTCCTTGTGAGAAATGAGCCAAACAACTAACGTCCATACTTATTTCCTTGTACACACATTGACATGCTGCATTTGCATAAAGCCTTTGTTATATAAAGGCACCAAATTGCAACATTTTGCGAGTTAGAATGCCGTGTTTCCTCCGAGCGTATCTTGCCTGAAGACTTATGGACCATCTCTTTACAAACACCCACGTACAGCACTGCCTCGCACAGCCAGAATAATGCAGGGATAAACAAATGCCTGGCTACCCTCAGACAAAAGCATTCTCTGCAATCTGAGCATTGTACCGGCCTAATCAGGGTTTCATATTCATCAGCATCGGAGCATTATCTTAGTCATCTTGTTTGTTTGTTGATCACACTCTCACGTTCTGAGGATGGATTCTATATTGGGGATGCAATTAACAATCCAGGCATCTCATTTGTGCCGTCTCGTTATCCTTTTTGTTTGTTGCCTTTCTTTTTATTTTCCTCACAAGGTCAGAGGAATACACAAGAGAGTGATGCAGGAAACTGCAAAACACACAGACACGCGCAGGACTGTCAAGCTGTTAAATAAAGTTTAATTAACGCTTCCATTCTCTTATTTTATTACTAAACGAAGATGAGCTCCTGGATAATTTCCCCCTCATTATTATAGAATGAAAGGAAAATCTTCAAATGGCGAGAGAAGCGTCTGAATTAGGGACTGTAAACGATTAAATCTGGCTTCGGTTTTTATTACGTACCGTCTGTGGTGTGTATTAAAATCTGACCTCAACTTTGTACCTTTTCTTTATAGGCACTGCCTGGCTCCTGTTACAGAGAATTTCACAGTAAGTCAAAGAAATTGTCAAGAAAGTTATTGCTAACTTCAATAAGAGCGGATCTGACAGTAGCAAGCTTACACATTTCATTGCCTGAAGTCTCTGCATGAAATATTAATAGCATATAAATAAATATCAAATACTATAAACATCTAAACACGTTCAAGAATCAGTGTTGCATGGCTAATGAATATGAAAGCAATAAGCCATGATAGGCCATTTGTTTCACTACAGAAGACGTGTTCTTAGACAGCACATGAACATAAAATCCCTTTGCCCATGTTAAATCCCTGTAATGCACTGACACGAGTTACATTTATGATTAGTAATTACTGGAATAAAATGTTTTTCCACCATGTCGTTGATTATAGTAACAGTTGGCAGTTTCCAATTGCCCAGCAACTTAAAGCAGCAATATGCAGCCATGGGAAGGGATTGTAGATTAAATGTACAGTAGGATATGCAAATATTAGTTTTGCTAAGGTCTGTGCTAACTTGAGGTTTGTACATATGTTTTCTCAATCAGAATTAATTATCTGAACTATCAGTTTTATAATTCCAGATGAGAAAAAAAAAAAAATCGCACAGCAAAAATGCACTGCTCATACAAATGTGCGTAGACTATGAAAGTAGATGCATTTGCAATTTATATAAGGTTGGTTTTTAATGATCAGGAGCCTCATTTATAAAATGTTGCACGGAAACCATCCTAAAATAGATTTTATGATAATTTCTGGAATATGCATACGTGTGATTCAGAGAAGGAAGGTATGAACAGAAAGCACACGTACGCGTTTCGTTCAGATATCAAATCTATGAATCGCAAATGATCTTGAACTTGCATGCAAATTGAATGGTTTCAGCTCTCTGCCTTGTAAACGACTCCTAATAAATGTCATTAACATATAAAAGATCCCCAGTCATCATTCAAATTATTTCATTAAGAACAACGATCTGCAAGCATAGATTACATTTTCAAAAACCTGCAATAATCCGACAAGAAAAAGTGCGTACGTCTGCTCAGACCCCTGACGTGACGCTAAACACTTTTCCACGTCAAAGACAGTTTTCACAAATATGCAGATGCACACTACACGATCAAATCTGAGCACACTTTATAAATGATGTGATCAGATCAGCAGAACCCTGAAGGGAATCATTGCAGCTGTTTTTGAAACACATATTCATGCTTTTCTGTTTATTAGTTTGGATAGGCTTTAACTTCAGATCAGTTTTTTAACTAGTAGTTCAGAATGTTAGTAAATGTTGCTGGCTACCAATTCACATACTTTTATATAATTCCAGGTGAAAAAAACGCACAGCAATTAATCAATCAATGTTGCCATATTGCATATTGCCAGCAATTCCCATAAAATGATGCACATAGACCATGACTGTAGATGATAGGGTGGATGTATAATGATCTGATGTGTGATCCGATCAGCAGGACTTCAATCCTTTTTAGGATTTGTTACAAAAAACATACATATATTCATGCTTTCCTGCTATTCTGCTTTAGTCTTTAATTTGATATCCATTTCTTATTTGGTAGTTCAAACTGTTAGTGGCTGTGTCTGAATTTCTGTACTTTATGTCCTTAATTTGAAGTCAAACTTACTTTTCAATCATTTATGAAGTACTCTCTGTAGTTATACGGTGTGGTGTATATTCTACATCTGCTGTGCTGGCATTGTCGTTTAAGTTGTGTGTTCTTAGGCACATGAAACACCTCCACCGTCCCAGTAGTGCTGATGAAATACCTCAAAAGAGTGCATCATCCAGGTATCATCTGCATACTTTATCATGAATACTGAGTATACTTTCTATGCATACTGCATCAGTCAATGTGTTATGCTGTTTCAGTCACACGAGAGAGCTGTGGACATCTCCCCTGTGAAGGGAAAGAAGGTCACAGAGTCTTTACACTCTGAATGCTTTGTGATGGCTATGAATTGCTTTGTTGCTCTCATGACACAAGCTATCTTCATACGGGCCCCAGTGACTGTCCCCTTAGATCACTTTATTGATCCTGCTGTCACTGATCGTAATGCACTGCACTGCAACGGAGATGATTTCTGTCAAAATAAGGGTTAGGGGTTAGTAATTTAACTAAGCTTTTCAATAGAGATGTCTCAACCTAATATGACAATATTATATTGCATATAATAGTGTTGGGGAAAGTTACTTTTAAAAGTAATGCATTGCAATATTGCATTATTCCCCAAAAAGTAACTAATTACGTTACTTGGTTACTTTTTATGGAAAGTGATGCATTGCGTTACTTTTGCGTTACTTTTTAAATATGAGCAGGGCTTGATTGTTTATTTTTAATATAAGAAGTTATATTTATAGCAAATGTTAAGCCCTTTCACACCAAAAAGTGTAATGAATAAACCTCAGACTGAAGAAGAGTAAATCACGTCTGTACAGAAGAACACAGGAGAAGTTCAACACTCTTCAGCAATAAAAACAAAACAACAGTGTTAGTTTATCTAAAGTCATTTTTGATTATTAGTATGATTGAACTGATCATCAAAGGTCAGCAGCAAACACTTCGGTTAATAAAATGAGATTAGATATATTTGTGTTGCTTAACATGTTTAATTATTGCAGGTTTGCGTCATATTCTGAGTTTAATTGATTTTGATGAATACTGAATCTGTTTTTTGTGAGTGGGATGAATTAATACACATTCATAATTAGTCTAGATTAGCTCTACAGTAAGATCATGTTCACACGGCGCACTCAGTCAATAAATGGAGAAAAAGTAACTGGCGTTGTAAATTAAAAAGTAATGCTTTACTTTACTAGTTAGTTGAAAAAAGCAATATTATTATGTAAATCGCGTTACTTGTAATGTGTTACCCCCCCAGCACTGACTACCATACAAAAGTTTAGGGTCAGTGATTTTTTTAGTTTGCATTATTTGATAAAAACTACATTTAAACCAGTAATATTATTAAGCATTTAAATAATATACGGCACAAAAATATGCATATTTTCTGCTCAAGAAACACTTATTATTATCAATATTGAAAAAGTTGTGCTGCATAATATTTTTGAGGAAACGTTGTTACTCTCTGCTTTATAGAATGTTCAAAAGAACAATACATATTTGATAACCTTTGATCAGTTTAATGCATCCTTGCTAAATAAAAGTATTAATTTCTTAAGATAAATAAATAAATCATACTGACTTTAACCTTTTGAAATGTAGAATCACAGTATTTGATATTATTATTTGAAGTCTCTGACTGTTAGTTTCAGTTTTTCACATTAATAACCTGAAATCACTTGCTAAGGACACAGTGGGATGGCAGTTGGTCCTAACAGTACTTTAGGCTATCTTTAATTAAATGCCAAAATAATACCCAACTGTGAGGGAAAATATGTGAGCATACTTAAAATAGTGTTGCCTTAAGTAATACTATGCTTCATTTACAAATGTGCCAATGACTGGCTTTGGCAGTAACTCTTGTGAATGTTCAAGGGCTGTTAAACTGCATTTTTATCTGGCTAAAACCATGTAGCATAATTAAAAAAAATACAGTCCGTTTAAATTAACCCCACTGATATTCTATGTACCATGAGAATGAAAAGAACAACAAATTGTATATATGTGCTTATGCACATGGTAACTCAAGAATATATAAGAATACATGAATAACAAGACATAATGGTACCTGTATGTAAGGATAATTACGTAAACTGCAATTATATGATGTCCTGTCATTTGAAGTTCTCATAATTAAGAGTAATTACATGCAGTGGGTATGTGACAGTTACTCGAGTATTGCAATATGCTAAAAATAATGCTTTCAGAACGCACTGCTTTTGTATTTTGAAAAACACCAGACAAGAGAACTGAAAACCATTGTTGTCTTGGTGAAGTGCAAGTGGCCATGTTAAATGAGCCACTGTGAATAACATGCAATGCTCTTTTAGAGAACCACTACATGCACATTTCTCCCCAGTAATCCTCCCATCGTTGTCCCAGCCATGCTAAAGCAGCACACAACTGCTTCACAGAAAAAATGCATTATTCAATTAACCTCTGCCCTCGCAACTGCCACACACAAATACAATAATACAATAAAACAACTGCTTCTTGGGGCTTCGATGTATTCACTCAGTGCACCAAGATCAAGCGTTGTACACCATTGTATGATGAGGGAAAGGGCAAGAGATAGCTATTAACTGGGGATTGGCTGTTATCTCCTTCCCCTGCAAAACAAGCTCAGCGAGAATGGAAGTGGCTGAATGTGTATGTCATAAACTGAGGCTCAGAGAGGACTGAATATGCTTAATGACCTCTAATAGGGCCAATTCAACATAATGGAGACATTCCTACGGATTGACATCCATTTCCATTATTGTCTTATATGGGAAATAGGCTCTCGCTGACTGTAAATCACGTATTATAATATAATGAAAATCACAAGCACCACATCAAGTGAAATTCATATAGACTGCAAACAAGGCTTCGTGCCTTTGCAGATGCCTTTATGACAGGGAACCAGTGACTGTCCTCTCTCACCTGTCTAGACAAGAAACAAATACTATATATACAATTCTGATGCATGAAGCACATCTCACACAGACGTCACTTTAAAAACTAAGCAGGTTTCTGTTGGACAACATTGTGAACTCTTGTAACAAACTTGAACCTGATGGGAAATGTGCATGTGGAAATCTTTTGACCTCAGGCGAGATTCCAGATCATAGATTCCTACTGAAATGTAGTATATGAAATCTTATTTACATTTAGCAGACGCTTTTATCCAAAGCGACTTACAGTGCATTCAGGCTATGCATATTTTTGTGAGTTCATGTGTTCCCTGGGAATCGAACCCACAACCTTTGCGCTGCTAACGCAATGCTCTAACCACTGAGACACAGGAACATGTGGCATATTTACGGCTCTTCATAAAAATAGAACCTCTCACAATTACGAAGTTTCTCACTAATCTGACTTTTTTCTCGGAATTGCAAGTTTAATATCTCGCAATTGCACATTATAAACTCAGAACTGAGAGTCAATATCTCGCACATCTGGATCTGAGTTTGTATCTCATGATAGTGAGGACTCTGAATTGTGATATATAAACTCAGAAGGGTTATATAGCCTACTGAATTCATTCTCTGACATAAATAAGCTTCCATTGAAATGACTGGATGTCACCCACAACAAGTTGCCAAACAATGATAAATGTGATCACACCTTAAGATTTGATAGTGTACTAATCAAGTGTTTGGTTATTGTGCAGATGCAACTTAAGTAGATACACCATGTACTCGGCACACAGTCTGAGTGTGTCACATGGGGCCCTTCAGTTTCAACAGGAGATGTTTACGACTGCAAATATCTGGAATCTTACTGTGGAGTGATGTTACCTTGCAGTGTGGGGACATATTGATTTCCAGGTCATGAGGAGGTCTCCGCATTCCCTCAAAAGAAAAGCTGTCATCAGATGTTCTACATGAATGACTCAGCTCTGAACATTCTGAACAACACACGTTAACCCTTTACGATTCCTGTACAACATTTGCCTAAAACAGCCAAAAAGGCACCCAAAGTAAAGTGCATGCTGTTCTTGGGCCATTTGGATGATATGCATGTTGTTGATCTCCTTGAAAGGTGACACTCTGAGGTTTGTTTCTCAACAGTCAGAATCACTGTAAGTCTTACTGATATTGAGTAAGCAGCACTTTTAAAAAGAAAAAAGCTATGCATTTTTTGTGTAAATAGAAGCCTGCAGATGACTATAGCTGGGAGGTATGAACTGAAAATACATTGGGATCACAGAATGAAGCCAAATTTACCATTTGATAAACAATATATAGAAAATTAGTGTTTTACGCTTATCTAATTTTATGTCTAGACGCTCCAAAAAGTACACTTGGGAGACCAAACGACGCTTTGTAACAACGATACAATGCTGTAATTCTTGAATGCTTTAATGTACAGTCATCATTTTGGGATCTAATGAAAGGTTACACTAGAGATATTCAGTTTCTCATCCAGATTCACTGTCAATAATTGCTGACACATAGTAACTGAAGCAAATAACATTATAGTCACATTTATTTATAGAATCCAAAATTGTGACTTTTAATATATATTTATAATTTATAATCTAAATACATTTTTTTCCTATATTTATTTCTGTACATAGTACATTATTTAATTTGTGGGTTTTTATTTTATTGGTGTTATATTGCATCCCTACTGTGTTATTCCTATGTATGTCTGTACTATCATGCATATCTTCATTATGTCAACAAAGCTTGGTCTGTAAGACACTGATTGTACATGCTGTGCATTGTGTTTTAAAATGTTTACATAGTTGAAATCACAAGAATCTCAGCTCCGTGGATATGACATGTCCAACATATTTTTGTTGAGTTTTGTTTCTGACGACTTTACCCGTCAAAACATCAGACTAGGCTCCAGGACGCTGGATTCTTAAAGGTTAAAGGGACAATTCACCCAAAAATGGAAAGAAGGTATTTGAAGGATTTTTCAAATGGATTTTGGCCAAACAATAAAATACTGGTTTGAAACGACATGTTTTGAACAAACTATCCCTTTAACGGTCAGGTATTTCACAATCATTCCTTTCACTATGTAGCTGAAAATCAGCAAAATCTCAAGGCCATCCAAAATAAAAAGTGTGAAGATGTGTTTTAAAATATTCTTTCTTTCATGTATAACTAAATCCTTTAAGTGTGCCTTTCAGTAAACTCCTGATCTATTTCAGATCTCTGTTTCACAAAAGCACGTTGATCTAAATAGTCTCAGATAAGCCTGTGTATGTGTATTGAGGTAATGCGTGATGGAAGCAGGTACAAGTGACAGGTGCAGATTTGCAGTATCACAAAATCAACAGTATGTCAGGCTTTCCCGCTCTGCTTGTCCCGCTAATGGCCTTCATTTTGGTCCAATTGCTCCTGGCAGCTGCAGAGATAAAAATGCTGTTGCGACTCTATAACATAAAGCTTTATGATAGATTTTTGCTCAAGGGGTATTTTTAAAACAAGCAACTCTCAGAATGGCAATGAATGAGTGGTTTGAACAATAATATCACGTATTAATGAAACGAGTCATGCATTCATAAATGAAAAATTAACTCCATCGACATTGACATGGCAGCTTCAGGAAGATCCGTTGAAACGTGTCTGTCATTATGCTTCATTTGAAAGAGCAATCATAATTGCTAAGCGGTGATTCCCGCTTGCTCATTGTCCATTCAGTCGACTAATAACAGAGCTTAGCATAAATGACTGCAGTGCAAGTGGTTGGCTAGATTAAGCGGAAATGCGCTATGATTGAGCGTGACCCAAGTGTGAGAGAGCCTCCATGAGTTTTGAGCGTGTGTGTGTGTGTGTGTGTGTGTGTGTGTTGGGAGCACCTCTAATACACTTTTGTGCCACACGCTCTCCAAGTATTTAATTGCATTTAATTAATTGTGGAAAAAAACAACACTCGGAAACCTTGACCCCATCGCCCCAGGGAGGAAAGACCCAGCCGGAAAGTGTCCTGCTATCAGGACCGCTCAGATAAAAGTAATTATGTGGAATTACCCAGAAATCGATGATGGAAAAATCAACAGTGTGTTTAAGGGAGCAGAGGAGGTAAAGCCTGGCCTGAGCACTGAGTACTTGTGTTTCAGTCCGACTGCAGCAAACATGTAATGAATATTCAGAGAACTCCATCCACTGACAAAACAAAGCAAAGGCAAATATAGGTATGGCTGTGATTTAGCCCAATCATGAGGTTGTAGATGATCAAACTATGTAACACGATTGAGAGATGCTACACCAAACCCAACCCTAAACATACCCGATAGTGTTAACAAATGCAAAACTGATATTAAAATGTATTTGTTGATGCAACCGTGCCATTTCAACTTCCTTATATGGAAGTTTCCTTATATGTCATCTTATGTTTTTGTTGTTTTCAATTCATTTTTTATTATATTAAATGTAAAATATTGTTTAATTTTTCTAACACAGTGGGACGAGATGTCGTGCCTCACAGGACCACGGTGCTATATGAATACAGATATACAACACGGAGTAAAACAGTATAAACCTATACACAACTAACCTACTGTCAGCTTTGACTATACATATGCTATATATAACGATGTATAAATACTAAATATACAGCATATATTGCTTTAGTGGATTGATAGTCATCACTTCTAGCAGAGTTAGGGTTGAGAGAACTCATAATAACAGAATAAAAACACTGTATCTATACAGTTTGTTTGTATTCTGGTCATATTTGTTCTGATCATTTTTGGATAATTTGTTAAGATGTTTAAATATGAATATTAAGATCCTGGTGAATGTAAAAGGAAACGAAGTAACAACTAATCAATGTATTTGTTCTTATATAACAGACATTCTGTTCTGAAATGAGAGAAAACCGATCATTTGTGTTCCAATGAAATATCAAAATACTTAAATATGATTATTGAATAAAAGCTTATAAACAATAACATACTCACTGTTTTTATTGTATTTGTTTTAATGCAGTAAATGATTGATTCTACATATTTGATATAGTTAAAATGAGTACAAATTCAGGTTTTCGTCGGATGTGTCAATTCTGTCACAATATTTGTTTATGATATTATATATTTGTTGGGGAATTGTTGGCACATGTGAAAATGAAATCTGTCCGCTAACATGACATGTTAAAAACATCTTGAATGCTTGATTGCAAAATAACATTTTGATAAAAACAAGAAAAGTTGGGAGGTTGAATCAAAGCATAGCTTAGTAGCTTAGCACATGTAAGATACAAAAAGTGTAGTTTCATTCGTCTGAGCACAAGGTTTTATTTTTTCAATAATCGCATCTTTTTTGTCCGACTTCTCAAGAATCAGTAATAAAGTCATTTAAAGTCAAGTCAGACTCTGCTTAATTTCTTCTGACCATCTGTTGTCCAAGACTTGGAAGAGAATGCATAAAGACACAAAATGGAAACTGGCCACTGTATTTGTGAAACCCTCTGAAATATGAAATGTTAATTGTGATGTATAATCTACAGACCAGTAGACTTTGTGGAGACATGCACACGACCGTGCCATTTGGGACATGGCCATGCACTCAGATCGTGCTGAATATCATTGTATATAGATAACATTTTGTATTTTTGTGCTTGAACATTGTAGAATTTGCACAGATAGCAGTAATGCTCTCACGGATTGCTCTGCAGCAGTTGATAAGGCTTTAGCAAATTGCACTTGAAGGATGTCACTTGAGGTGTTGAGCCCTGATCAGCGGGGAGCTCTCAGTGCAAATCCAGCATTATGACTGGGCTTCTCCTAGACCCAGTGCACTGGGACAAAGTAATCAGCTTTTAGCATCACTGCAGACATGGCCATATCGTTAGGATTTGCCAATATCAGTATGACCTAATTGCTATAGAAATCACTAACTGAGACGGTGTCTCGTATACTTTCTAAACTGGTTTTTATTTCAGTTGTAATCAGAGCCGACAGACTGAATGACACTGTCACATTAACTGTGATGCATTCAAATCTCTGTTTCTCGCTTTCTATCAACAGTGATTTTTTTTATTCTGTGTATGACTTGTATGCCCAATAAATGGCAACTCAATCAATAGTGTTAAAGAGATGTTCACACAAAAATGAATATTCAAACAGCATTTAATAAAAAATGTATGACACCTCTTATGCACATAAAAGAACATGGAAGATATTTTGACAAATGTCTCAATGGAGGTGGGGTGTGGGTTTCATAAAAAACTGAAATTAAATAAACACATATTGGTAAGTTTAATAATTTCTCATTGATAATTAAGTTGAAGTACTAAAAGTTACTGAGTAAAATAACACTATAATATTATATACTGTAAATGATACTTCTGTTGGTTAACAACAAGTTTCTTCTTTTGTGTTTCAAAAAGACCGAAAGCAGACAGAAAGTCATACAGGTTTGGAATGGCATGAGAGAAGGACGGCAGCATTTAGTTTTTGTGTGAACTGTCCCTTTAAATAGTACTTTTATAATCTATTTAAGATGCTCTATCACATGCATATTATTGATTAAACAAGAATATCTAAGTGTTATAGTCCTAGTGTTGGAACAAATGATAAAAAAGAGCAAACCATGCTATTGTGTTCAGTTCTTTTCTTTTCCCTGATGTATTGCTGAAGGTCAGTATTGATGGTCAGTCGGAGACGAGGGGCTTATGTCCCCCAGCCCTCTCCATATTACACAATTATTTATTCTTCATCTTAATGTCTGTATTTTAAAAATAGTGGCGGTCTACAGCATAATGGCAATTTCACACAATCTCTGCCATCTCCATATGGTAGCTAATGGCCTAACAATCAGATTAGGCGAGATAGAGATAGACGATTCAAGAAGCCATCGTTGTTGTCTAATGGTGTAATCAGTATAATGCTGGGAAAGGATGATGCTTCTCTATTGTAGTTCAAGGTTTGTATACTAGCAGATAAGTAAATCCAAATTGTCTTGACTTCCTTCCATGTTTAGTTCAAGAGAGGTTAGATGTGTTATGCTTACGGGTGATCTAATTGAATCATGGCTGACAGTCATTCTATGTTCTAACATGTTGGATTCAATATTTCTCCATTTATAGATAAGATGTTCTGATACTGGTCACCCTGAAGTCTCTCATATTTCCTCTCAGAGGCAAAAGTGCACGGCCGAAGAGTGAAAAATGGCCTGCCATCTGCATCATTAAAAATGACCACTCTTATCCCTGAATGTCATACACCAATGGACCTATAATGGTAAATCAGTGCACTACATTTTCATTAACGCAATAAAAATCGAGATCAACTTCAAACTATTACCCATTCCATGTGGCAATTCCCTCCCCATCTCTATTTAAATGGGCAAGGTTATTAGAATTGGTAATTGCATCGAGCACATTATACCATGTTAATGCAGTTCAATAGGTACTGTAATTGTTTGCTTGCGGGCACTGAAAGAGAAACCAAACACTTGAGACAGATCAGCTGAGAAGAGAATTAGAGAGTATTGTTCAATGCATCTTAATATTACAAGCTCGAGTCCTCGCAGTGCTTCTCTCCTCACAACACCCAGTCTATTTGCCGAGATCACACAGACAGCCTCCATTATGGAAATGTCGTCTCAGAGCGGCGTGTTTCTCCAGTCTGCTCGGGCCCGGCTCTGCCATGCCCTGAAGATGTAACTCTCTCTATTCACTGACCATAAAGACCAAGCCACTGTTCACTGCACACCGCTCATGCTCTGGGGCAAAACACAGAGCAATTCCCAACTCACAATTTCCAAGGTGTTGAATCTTCCCTTATAGGGATTCACATGAGTTCACATTTCCAGGTGATTGGATTGATGCATGGCAAGCCCCCGGTGCATGACTCTCATCAAGCTAATGCACGGAAAAAGACCATCAGAGAGGCTCAGGGCATGCATTGTGAATGCTGAATGATTGTACCACACATGCTACAACATACACGCTGTCTCTCCGGCACTACATATCAGCGTCTGCAGTGATGTCTGATAAAGGTTGCACTTTCCTCAAGAGCCCGAGTTAAAATGGCCAGATAACAAGCAACTGCACCCACTCAAAAATTGCACTTGATTTTTTTTTCTTTTCCCTGTACCCTAGAGAAAGGTCCAGTTACTGAGAGCGACTTTAATTTAAACATTCTGACTTTCCAAGCCCAGGGCTGCTTTGATCTATCTCTGATTTGTTCTTCCTTTTCAGGCCTGCATGTATGAGAATGGCCAATGGACACAAAAAGCTTATTTAATTCAGAGAGACCACAATATAGCAAGATATGTTCATAACTAATAATGCCTATATGTTTCTATATCCATAACATGATTTACACAAGTATAACATGCTCTGCGATCAACATGCTTTACTAGAACAATGTTTGTGTCAGTCAGTCATTTCTCTTATTTGCGGGGTAAATTTGGGATAGATTTAGATTTTGGCATCTTGACCCAGAAAAAGAAAGAAAGAAAAGCGTTATTCAAAGAACGTGTCCTACTTGTCTAAATCATTGTGTATATTCCTCATAGTAATACCACATTTCATGACATGAGATTCAAGCTTTCCTTGACTATCTGGGCCCGTATTCACTAAACATCTTAAGGCTAAAAGTAGCTCATAACTGAAGCATTAATTAGCTGAACATATACTTGTTTAATTAGTGACAGCCTGCATTTTATATATTTTTTATTTGAATAATGCAACATAACTTCGGCGCTCTACAATATTTCTATGAATAAATCTCTGACAGAGACCCCTCCCCTATCAGCCAATCACTGTGTGCATAGTTAGTAAGCATGCTGACATCATCCATAGCAACGAGGTCAACCCCGCCCCTTACTCTTAGCTTAAGACTTCTCTCTATTCCGCAGTAAAAGTGTCTCAGCAGCTTTGTGAATGCGTTTTAAGAGAAAACTCTTAGCTAAAAACGTTTACTGCTATTTAGGATAACTCTTAGTGGTAATATAAAATGTTTTGTTAATTTGGTCCCGATCCTAATTTTAAGTAACTGCATTGAAGATGCATTAGTGATGGACATGATTGACCAACAACTCAGGCATTGATCGCTGATGAAACAATAATTGCATGATGTTGTAAAGGGGTCATGAAAAGATAAATCAAAATCTTTTGATATATAATGTTATTGTGCTATAAAAACTTTCTTGGCAGTCTAAAAATAGCTTATATTGAAGCCAATCTGCCAAAATGACAGCTTGTGGAATATACCACTCTATGATGTAATAGTGTGGCTAAACCCCGCCTCCACAGAAGATCATCAACGCCTGCTTCTACAGCACTGCCTGTTTAGCCCCGCCCACTAATTCACATGTAGTAGGTAAATGACGAGAGAGGTGAACACAGGTCTTCACAGAAAACAAACAATAAACGTTCTATTAATGAAGTGCCAGAACGCGTCATTAAGAACTTGGATTTGTTTACAAACAAGGCAGAATTCGAGGCAGTATTTTTAGAAAGATTGAAACTAAAAGATGATGCTATGCCAGATATATTGGATCTGATGGTGCACCACACACGTGTGAGTAACTGTTTTCATTACATGATTAACATTGCTTTGTTTGGTATTACATATAATTTCATATGCACTGAGTATTTATGTGTTTTTTAACCTAAAACTCAGCAGTGTCCATTTAGGAAGACTGTCAAGCATACACTACTGTTGTGTGATGTTATCAGCCAGTTATGCAAAATAAAATGTGGCTTGAGAAATTGAAAATCATACATTCACAACCAGTGCATACAGTTAAATGTATGCAATGTGTCAGCAAATAAAACAAGTCTTACCTTATTTTGCTACAAATGTGGCTTTGCACTCAGGAGTGTTAAATCATATCTGAAAATAAAACTGTAAAACTTTATTATTGAATGCAAAAATAAATACAAGCTACACCAAAAATATAACAAGAGCAAAGCGACATTTGTAAACACTTGTAATTTAAATATGCATTTAAATATATATATATATATATATATATATATATATACACTCATCGGCCACTTTATTAGGTACACCTGTTTAATTGCTTGGTAACACAAATTGCTAATCAGCCAATCACATGACAGAAACTCAATGCATTTAGACATCTAGATGTGGTGAAGAGGACTCAAACCGAGCATCAGAACGGGGAAGAAAGGGGTTTAAGAGACTGAACGTGGAATGGTTGTTGGTTCTAGACGGACTGGTCTGAGTATTTCAGAAACTGCTGATCTACTGGGATTTTCACACACAACCATCTCTAGTGTTTACAGAGAATGGTCTGAAAAAGAGAAAATATCCAGTGTAATAACTTCCACAAATACAACTCATTATATAAATCATAAACACTTTAAAAGAGACAGGCATATAGATTTTTGTGAAAGATCATTTCTCAGTTTTGGAGGGATGATCATTTTTAAATCATACCCTATTTACTGCACCAAAATGTGTTAATACTTTACCATGGGGTGGATAATTTTATCAGTTGCTTATTATTCATGCAACAAATACATATTACTGTTATAGTTTTCATTAATAATCATTGCTGTATAGATGATAACTTTGTCTAGTGCCCTTAATAGAGCATTTGGGTAAAGCTGTGCAGGTGTCTGTTGATTTAGCTTTGGATGGCGGTAAAACGTTTTGCAGAGAGCAAAGCAAAGGAGAGAGAACAGTGTGCACTTAATATTCAGCATTTATGAATGAGCATCTGGTCCATTACATGCTATGGGGCTAATGATGCTGTATTATGTGCTGATTCCCGTGAGCCTCGGGCTTCTTGTGTTTCAGTGTGTTCAGGTTCGGCTCCGTGATGATGTCTCAGACTCCTGTTGAAATACGCTGAGCATCATTATAGAGTCTGAATGCAAATAATACACAGTGAGATGTGCTGTTGATTGCAGTGTTTACTGTTCTTCTGCTGCACCTGCAATCTTTCAACAACTTGTTAATTCTCATGATGTCAGCAAATGCATTTAATATGTGTAATTATAGGCAAAGAAGTATCACTTGATATCTTGGAGGATATATTAGCATCCAAAACTTCTTTGCTTTAAGTTTGAACAAGTTGTTATGTAAAAGCAGTTGTACTTTTAACTCAGGAATTCAATATTTGACTGTGTTGGCTTTGTTTTCCAAATTACAGACTTGATCTTGTTGGATGTGATTAAGTAGATGATTGAGTATATGCAAATTGTTAATCTAGAGGGAGATAAGATTCAATTACACGTGAAATGCATTTAGATGTTTAGGAGGGATTCACTAAGAATGAATTGCACCCGCTGATGGTGGTGTGCATTATATGTGCTGTCTGTTGTTGTAGCAATTCACTAAAAATATATGCAAATCACACAAAGTCTGTGTTGAACACAATTTGCACAGTGCAATTCCCAGTCTTCTGGGTCAGTTGTGAGTGATACATTGTAGAGTTGGCAGCAGACTACCTTAATCTGGCATAGTTTATTGGGTTGAACACTCCACCAGTTCTTTTTATAATGCTAAAAGTTTGCTTGTGCTTAAATACTACGCTCAAAAATGGTGCAGGTGTTTTCTAAATTGGACATTTTTTGGGTGACGCTGAAGAATTTCACCGTTCTTCGTCAGAAATCATTTATTTACATTATTATTCATTTATTTGAAAATCACCAAACATTTGACCCTATCTATTTTCTAATTGCATGAAAAAAATGCTTTGACCTTGTTTAATCTAAATGTCAAAACTGGACCTTCTGGTGAAAACGAGAGATTTCTGGTGATGTTTACAGGACTTCATTTAGTCCGCTTAAACCTGTCACTACAAGCTTACGTTCATCTGTCTACACTTTCAATGTCCTCAAAATCTAATCAACAACCGGTGCATAGAACCAAGTCTCCTCCCTTCGGTTTCTGTTTTATGACAATTCATTACACTCAGAAGAACATCACAATACGGGAGAAAATATCTGTCGCTGCTTTCATTTCATTGTGATTTTAAGATAAGAGACTAATCAGAAGCTAGCACAAGCACATAGAGTAAGGGTCTCAAACTGCCAGGCCATTAATTATTCTTTAATCTGGCCTGGAAACTAATTTATCAGATGTGTTTTCAGGTGATTGGTATCCTATTTGTAGCTGCAGCTACTCTGTTCCCTTTATTTTACCTGTCCCAATGAAATAAACTGACTTTATTTACCAATATCACGTGATTATTGATTACTATGTATCTTAGGCTTTATATTTATATGCAGAATATATATATAAACAACTTCGGACCGTCAAAGACAGACGCTCAGGCATCATTAGTCCACTAACATGCAAAGCAGCAATATGCTAGATATACGCGTGAGATGTGTCAAAACTACTATTGAACTATACTAAAAGACTAGTGATCATGCTTTGAAAGATAACGGCTGGATTTTAATCAGCTTTGTGTTGTTACAATGTCGTTAGTATGTAAATTAACATTATGCACTATTTTTCCATGTTAGCCGCAGCCACATTGCCCGGTTTATTTGTCAGCTAAAGTCTGCCGGATGACGCAAAACTTTTGACAGCTCCAGGGCTTTTGTGAAAACTACAGGTACTGCATTTTGTACCCCCCCTCATGAATAGATGGATAGAGTGCAGTGCATTATGGGTGTCAAAATTGTCCTACCTTTTTGACAAAAAACACAACAGCCCCTAGATTTTCTCTAGTTACATAGCACCGATTTCATTTTATTTTTACGTTTTGTTATTCATTTCTACAGTATAGTTTGCCAGAAGTGAATCACCCCTTAAACGTGTAAGTCCAAACAAGATGTGTTATGTGACGTGTGCATCACTGGTGTGACAGGGCACAACACAATGGGAAAAAAGTGTAATAAACTCAAATGAGAACATGGTTTTCCTCCAAAAAAAAAAAAACTCAGATTAAATGTGGCTTAAAATGCAGTTTTCATGTCTGTTGACAGGATGAAAGTTTATACTCAGCTGGCCACTTGTTACATTTGTGAACTTTTTAATTACCGGTAAATGCTACAGTCCTTGTCTAGACATCTGTCTGCTACATTGTCTTATTAATATCTTAGTAAAGGATAACTGGCAACAAGCCTGAGCGCTCAGTATGTCTCCAGACCCTCTCCAGGTTCTGCTCCAATCCATTGTGCTCTGTCTAGCTGTTTTTGAATGGAAGGGTGCATGCTGTGTGTGAACCAACTTTAATTTTTCCTCTTTGTCTGTTTGTTTTGTACAGGCTATAAACATAAAACAATTTCAAAAATGCTGCTTTAAGAACATGCTCCAGGTGCCTAATTTCCATGCAGATCAGTTCGCTCTATGAACTAATGAAGACAGCGTGTGCTGACCCTCGTGACCTGACGATTTATTGTTCTTTTCTTTGGGGTGCCATCCTGCAATGTTGTAAGTTACTAGCGCTATCGGTTTCACAGCACCGTTATACGAGCAGATGGCAAGGTTATATATTTACTGTCAGATATTATTAAGGCCTGGACATGTGGTCAGCTGAGATAGCAAGCATATGTCTGTGCCACAAAACAGTGCCTTCCAAAGGAGGCTGATTGAGCTGACACCAACAAGGGCAAATTCTCCTTCGTTGTCACTGCCTTTTCAGTTCAGTGCCAGCAGATAATGCACAAGTCTTGACTTCAAAAAGCCATATCCAATGTGCTTATTTAAAATTTATTTTTAAATGTCTACAGATTATAGCTAATGTCAGTCTTTATTTTCATGCCTTTGCATGTCTCTTTCATCCCCAGCAAATCGACCCGTTAGGGCACTATTTTTGTATTTATGATGACGTGGGGAATATTCCCCTCTTCATAGTGTGAAAAATCATATAGTTTTTTCAATCATTATTAAATCTTATTTCGCAAAGCCATAGCAAATCGGGCCATAACTTGGGTTCATTTTACCAAAAGCCAAACAGATGAGGATTTTAAAATTCATTTGATGAGGAAAGGTTAATAATTAACAGAGGATATTTCGAGTGCCATTTCCCCTGCATGGTGCGAATGATTTAGACAGATCACCCTCTTTACTGACTGCATTTGAGCTCAGTTGTTAAAAAATGATTCAATCTGGGATAATTAGCAAAGTGGTTGAGGAGCTCCCTTCTGCTGCAGCATTCAGTGCCATGAGTCATGCATTCAGACGCTGAATATGAAAACGATCTTTATGCGCTGAGAAAAATGTCTCTGACAAATCTGACTGCATGTACGCACGCACCCAAATTCACAGTCAAGATCTCAAGTCTCTCGTGTTCATTCGTACAAACTAAACAACAGAGGAGTTTGACAATAACAAAGGGAGGCGAAGACTCGCGATTTGAGGTGAGCGTGTAAACAGACGTTCCTAAATTCTGAAGAGCAGCTCACCTCCAGACTGTCAGTCTCCCAGGGGGCTTCAGACTCTCAGTAAAGCAAACCACACTCATTACAGCAGCTTCTGTTTTTACTATCAGTACCACGAGGGTCTATTTCAGCTCCAAATGTTTTCCTTCTCGAGCGCTCATGAATACCGGGAGACTGTCGCTATGCGTTGTCTCTTTGAATTTGCTGTATATCAGGAGCGGTGCTTGGCGAAGCACATACCTTTCATTATTGTGTACCGTCTAAAACTCCTGCTACACAGGGCCTATTATGTGGTACCTCCCTTACTAAAGACATAAAACAGTATGTAATAGCTCTCACCTTCCAGGGTCCATTGAACACAGTCCTTTCAGATTAAAGTACAGCTTCTAACGTCTTATATTCAGTGGGGGTGTATTCTTAGAGAAAGAGGTGCAGCGTACAGTGCATTGTGGAATTGATGTAGCATTACCTCTCTCTATAATGTAAGCTGCTATGCGTTGAAATGTTTGACATGTGTGCAGTGTGGCGCAGAGAACGGAGATAGACGCCGTAAATATGATGTCAGGCCCAGAGGAGGCTTTTGATTTTATTAAAATGAGCACAAAGTACAATTGTTATCATGTATGTTATCAGTATTAGGTGTTTTGTCAAGACTAATTCTGAGGGTTTTGCCACGCCATATGAAACATCTGATCATCCAACCATTAAGAGAGGTGAAAAAGTAGGTGGAATATGAATTGGGAGAGATTTAAACTTTAGTAAGATATTCATCTTGATAACATGAATCTAACAGGAATCCAAAGACGAATCCAAATAGTGTCAGTGGTAGGTCCCTCCAGATGGCAGAGTCATTCCCTACTTTCTCCAGAAGTTTAGACACAATTATAGACAAAGAGCTTATAAAGTCTCCATCTACGAAAATAGCCAAGTTTTTAATGACAAAGCGAAACATATCAATAATGTTTAAATATAGATAATAGTAAAATTTTACGGTGACACTTTACTTAAAGCCTTTATGTATAATGCATTATAAAAGTAGGTTAATGCATTAATTATGCCTTGTAATGCACCTTATACAGCATTGTATAATCTCATGAATAATTGTAACCACTGTAGTAAAATTACCAGTTTAATATAGAGCTATTATTTCAGCTCCGGGGATTAGTTATTAAATATTAAATATTGCTTGGTTAAAAGTAATATTAATATTTAACTTAGTTATACTGTATTAAGTGACCGTCCACCGAACACTAGCCTCAGCATATCAACTTCGAGCTTAGGTAGCTTTCTCTTTATGGCAAATAAGGAACAAAACTTCAAATCACATTCCAGAGACAATTCTTTATGAAATGAAAAATGGTTTATTCGTAATACTGCTATTCTAACATAAATGGATTAACTGATAGACACAAAACATACATACACACAAAGACATGCATAAGGGATTTGGTAAGTAATTCCTAAAATTAAAATTAGCCCTTTTAGCTATTTCAACGCTTGACTTGAACGGCAAAGATCACGACAGATGCCCTAATGCTCTGTTACTGCATTCAGATACAATTTTACCAGTTCAATCAGCAATATAGATTTAGTTAGAGTGTACTTGCTTGTTGACAAGAAGCAGGTTGGAAGTTGTTTGTTTCCTTCAAATGCGTTGCTCTGGTCTTTGTGCTCGGGAACCACGTGGGTTGGTTCGTATGCGTCTCGGGTGCTCTCGGTGGAAACACGAGAGATGTGGCTGCTGCCGCGTGACGTCACAGAAAGCTTTCCTTTCGTCCGTAGGCGTTCAGCTCGTTGTTCTTTGATGTTGTGCCTTCTAGCCTTCGAATAGATGGTTGGTTTAGTCGGTGTCGAGACAAAGTTCAGGTAAGAGCGAGCAGGCAGAGAAGTTACGAGCGCAGCTCCAGCGATGTTAAAGAGAGATGTTCCAGAGAGTCACGCCATGTTTCAGAGAGAGCGATTTGCAACTGGCGCGTTGTTTTCAACAGTCCAACTTGCTCCTCCCCACGGGCGGCTTGTCGAATCCGATGAGTTGGGGCGGAGCCCCGCCCATGTCCAGGCTTGCTGGGTGGACCAACAGTTCTGTGATGTCTCATCACTTTTGGGAAGGATAAACTTTATGGATCTTTATACGTGTATAATTATGCAGGGTATTACAATTTAACGGTCATCACCACAGTCTATCACATCTGAGTCTAGCTTTCTTTAGAGATCAAACACCGCATAATAATACACACATTACAGTTTATACCGTTTTAAAGCATGATTAAAATTCCACATTGTCCTAAATAATTGGCACTCGAAATCATCACATCATGCCTATGAGGGAACAAGTACACATTAAATATCCATATATTTATTTTGTGTAGTTGCAATAGTTATACGTGTCAAAAAAGGCAAGGAGTTTGGTTTTCCTTGGTCCGTCCGACGGAGAAAAAGTCCTGCTTTGTTTTAAATGGGGGGGTTTTGAACTATGCTCTGGAATGTAGGCTTGACGGTGTCCAGAACCATTCCCGGAGCCGTCCGTACCCTTTGCACGAGGCGTTTAGTGATGGGGTCAGTTGACCCTCTCCACTTTTGCATGGAAGGGAGGACTTTTGGGTAATAATTCATTTCTGTTGCTGGGTTGGAATTCTCTGTGTGTGTTTTCAGGTCGACATTGTGTTACACATCCCCCTTTTGTGTGGAGATGTACCCGATGGAACATCTTCAGGCACTGGAACAAGAGGCAGAGAGAATGGACACACACAAGACACCAACGAGATCTCTATCACTGACTGAAAACTGGTGCAGGGTAATTTGGAAAGGAACCGTGAGAAACTTGAGAAGACATAGGGCTAGTTTGTTTAGCATCGTTGACAATTGGGTCATTTTGACTGGTTTAATTGTCGGGTTTTCACGAGACGGTATAGGCATGATCTCAATCAGGTTGGTCACATTCTCGGGTTCGGATTCTAGGTCGAGATTACCACGCCGAAAAAGGCGAGGGATGCCTGACGTGCATTTGTTGAGAGACTCTTGAACGACGCTCACTCGCTTGTGTAGGAGGAAGGCCAGTGTCAAAGTCACAACATATCCTACTATAGTAGAGATACAAAGCGCCGTGTCAGCGGCAGACCAGGACCGAATAATTGGCCAGCGGCGGAAGGCGGCGATAGCTTCTAAAGCTGTGTCAACCGGTGTCAGATCAATAAGCTGCGTTCCTTCCTCCTTGATCCTTTCTTCCAATTCTGGATCGAGGACAAAGGAATGCTGCTTGAAAAGGGTGAGATTCGATTTCGGCCTGATACTGCCGTCGGTGAGGTGATACAATGCTAGTTCGTCAATATGGAGGATCGAGCCCTTAGGGACTGTGATCCATAACGTTTGGTTAGGCAGACTAATGCGCCGTGGCGTGTCGTGTTGATCATATGTGAGGGTAGCCGTTCGGGCTGGGGTGTTCACCAGCCATCGGTTTCCGACAATTTCGGCTTGTGTTACCTCAACCTGAGAACGTGGTGTTGCGTCGGCGGGGCAGCTAGCGTCGGGTCTCATGGCTTCTAAGCCACAGATGCCCTCTGTATTATCGCGTACGAAGGGTTTACTCGGGCAGAGGAAGTGAATGTCTTTAGTGAGCGTACACATCTTTAGGTTTGGAGCCAAGTACAACTGTTCGTTGCTATCGTGATACGCGACGACCTCGGGAGTGTGGATTTTGACATAGGTGTTCCTTGCCAAAATCCAACATTCACAACATCTTTAAGCCGATAAATATTATTCGCATCGATAATAGGCAAACTGAGAAGAACGCCAGATCGCCTGCTTCGGGTCTACGACAAGGGAATGGCGCTACCAGGAAAAGGCGAGATGGGTTTGAATGGGGCTAGGGGCCCCTGGTGGCCGAAGTTAAGATGTTCTGGACAAGGCTAAGGGTATCAGATAATGTGGAATCCTACCCATGGCTAGGCTATCGATTGAGGAACTCACTTGGCGTAGCATGTCGGCCATGAGCATAGTTAGGAGTTGCGTTTGGGCTAAATCGCCTTGCACTACTGAGTATAGTTTATTAATAGACTTGATAGTTTGGTTTAGGAGGCTACTATGTGTGTTTAGAACTGTGATCGTGCCATTCAGGGATTTTCCGAAAGTCTGTAGGGCGTGGCTCTGAACTAGGAGCTGTTGTCGTATCCCAGGCATTTCGCCTGGATTTCACCCACATGTCGCCTGACAGTAGCTAGATTAACGGCGTTAGCCGTGTTCATGCCAATGTTGAACAGAGTTCCTACAGCCGCAGCAGCCCCCAACAGGGCCCCCAAAAATCGTTTGGGTCGCCGGTTGTACCCGCTGAGGTCAGCCTGGGTTACAGTTAATTTTTGTAATTGGAGCAGCATGTGGTTCACATCTGCTTGGGCATGGGCAAGGACTTCTCGAGTCCAACGGGCTCCAGCCCAAGAGGTGTGGGTGACTGGGAGGGTGTAGTGAACTCTGTAAACATCGCGGGGATCTAGTCTAACATACACCTTTTGGGTGTAGGTTTTACAGTTCGTTATTAATAACCCCGGCTGTTCATGAGTACGATCCCTGAGGCTGGTCCGGGCGCTGCCACTTCTGGCTGGGGCATGGCCCCAATCACGCAGAGACACAGGGCGGCGAATCGGAGCATCTTCCTGGTGATTGAACAGAAAGAGGCATAATTAGCGGTGACGATCATACTTTGGCGGATTTTTTTTCGATCGGTTAACACCAGTTCTTACGACGACCTTATTGACGGAGGTCGATCTCACTTTCAGGACCTGTATTCAAGGATTGGTTAAGGGGGTTCAAAGTGAGAGAGGAAAGGAAAACACAAAGTGGGACACGAAGGAAAGAAACCAAAAAAAAATTAAGACAAAAATTCAAAATCAAAATCAAGCAAAAAAAAAAAAAAAAAATTTTTAAAAACAAAATTGAGGGTAACTCCTCGCTACTAGATTGGTCCTAGCAGTGCTGTGGAGGAGAGAATATGGGTTGTGTCTAAGCATGGTTGCTATATGTTTTCCTAACATATCAATACTAATGCTTGTGTGGTGCATATGGTGCGTGGTGGTGCATATCGGTCTGTGTCAGTGGGTCTGATCTTCCCCTTTCCATGTCGGCCAGAGCCCAGGGGCCTCTTTATCTGGTTTCGATGGACCCATCAAGGACTGGCTCGCTGCGCCTTGTCTGATTTTGATTCGATAGGCAACAGGTGAGAGCTTGTCTACAATCTCATGGGGTCCCGTCCAGTGAGGTAGGAACTTCTTTGACAGGTGATGGGGAGCATTCGGCCTTGGTCGGGCGAAACTGTAGTACCACACTTGATCTCCGACATTGAGCTCATGGTGAGAGGCCTTTTGGTCGTAGTAGGCTTTTCGGCCTTCCGCGCCGTTGTAGCTGCTGTTGCGCCAAGGCGAGTTGTTCTCAGGTGCTGATGTAACTCTTCCAGGTACTGGTGAGTGTTGTAGGCGGTGACGAGGTTCAGGTCACCAGGTTGGTACAGCAGGTGTAGTGGTAGCGTCATGTTTCTCCCTGTCATCATTGTGAACGGGGTATTCCGGTAGATTGATGGGGTGTGGCTCGGCGCCATCAGTACCAGAGGGAGTTTAATGTCCCAATCCTTTTGATTGGTGGCTACGTATTTTTTAACATGCTGACCACTGTTCTGTTAGCCCGTTCCACTTGACCGGAAGAAATTGGGTGATGGCTTATGTGGAGTTTGGCCTGTATGCCCAGGGTTTCCATACGTCTTGCATAATTTCAGCGGTGAAGTGGGTTCATGTCAGAGTTGACCCTTAAAGGCAATCCGAATCTTGAGAAGATATGGTTCAATAACAGACAGGCTGTTGTTTCTGCTGTATCGTTGGGAGCTGGGAGGCACTCTATCCATTTTGTGAATTGCAGACCACGGTGAGGAAGTATTTGTTGCCCAGCGTCGACCGTGGTAGGGGTCCTACCCAGTCTATTTGGAGGTCCGACCATGGGAAGGTCATTCCTTTCCTTTGCAGTGGTGCTCGGTGGTTTGGATTTGCCGGTTGAACTGGCAACACACCAGGCATCCTTTAACGTATTCTGCTACGCCTTGCTGCATGCCAGGCCAGTATGCTACTTGCTTGAGTGTTTCATAGGTGGCCTTGACTCCGTGGTGTCCTGCGCATGGTGCATCGTGTGCGTGTGTCAACATCATCCCCTTGGCCATGAGGGACTACGAGCCTTGGAGCAGTGGATGGCTCAGGGACATACGTGAGGACACCGTCTCGTAGATGCAGCATGTGCTTGATCGAATGGAGCGCGTCGGAGGTCGGATGATGTTCTGAGGTCCGAGGTGGAAATGGGATTTTCCAAGGGGTCGGACAGGTGTGCTACAATGGACTGTATGGCTGAGTCCGTATGTTGGAGGGTGAGGAGGTCTTCAGCAACGAACTGAGGCGACAGGGAGATGTGGGAGGAGGCAGGTGTGTGCCCACTCATGCACTTTGGCGGGCGGGTCACCGCTGCCACAGTTGGGTGGGTGGGGGGGCATGAAATGTCCAGGACTCTCCCTGTAATGCCCCTGCTTTGGCGAGGGCATCGGTTTGGTCATTTAAGTCTTTGTCTTGTCCTGGTTGACGTGAATGACCTCTGACCTTTTCCAATAAACGACCATGTCGTGTTCAGTGACGATGATGCGGAAGAGTTCCTGGTGCTTGACAGGCTTGTTGTTAGCTGTCTTGAATCCATTCCTCTTCCATCCAGTTAGATGGCATATGAAACTTAGACGGGCATAGTTCGAATCGGTACAGATGAGGAGTTCTCTGATTTTGTGGGTTGCAGCCACTTGTAGTGTGATGAGGATGGCTGCTATTTCTGCATATTGTGATGATTGTGGGCCAAGTTTGAGTTGCTGCGGTGGGCACGGGTCATTGTTGAGCCAGACCACACCCGCTCCCGCTTGTAACTTGCCCTCGCGATTGTATGAGCAGCCATCGACATATGCTGTGGGCATTCCTGTACACACATTCTCCTCAAGTACCGATGATTTGTCGCTATGCGTCGTGGCAGTTCTTTTGGCTCTGCTGAGGTGTCCAGCGTGTCCGTTGAACAGTTTTGGCATGCCGCAAGCCCGTTTCCAGTGAGGATTTGTAGTTCTGGGCATATCTTGCCTCCACATCCCGTCCTTGGAGTGTCATTAGCCAGGTAGCTATGCGTGCGTTGGTTACCACGCCATCTCTGATTCGTTGACTGTTGAGGAAGGTAACTGGCTGGTGGCAAGTTTCGATGATGACTTTCTGTGCACCGATGTAATTAGAGAAACGCTGAATGCCCCACACAGTGCAAAGTAAAGCTTTTCGCAGTGTGAATATTTGCATTCTGGGGAAGCAGCGTTTTGCTGGCATAGCGACCACTCGCTTGTCCTTATCATGGAGCTGGTATAGACCGCACTGAGGCACTGGTCAGAGAATCCCGTCAGATAGAATTCCTTCCTGGGTCTGGGTAGGCGAGGCATGGAGCAGAGCGCAGGCACTGTTTGAGCTGGCTCATAGCTGTGTCCTGGGCCTTTGTCCAAACAAAAGGTTCGTCCTTTTCAGGAGGGAAGTTAGTGGTCGTGCGATGTCAGCGTAGTTTTCGGCGAACTGTCGTGAGTAATTGCACACTCCCAGAAAGCTTCGCAACTCAGAGACGTTAGTTGGTGTTTTTATGCTTTGAATTGCTTGGGCACGGTTAGATTGTGGCTCAATGCCGTTTCTTCCGACGAGCAGTCCAACATAATTCACTTTGGTTTTGCACCATTGTCCTTTGTGAAGGGCGATTTTAGCTCCCGCTGTTGTCAGCTGGTTTAGGACATGGTCGATTTCTTTGAGGTGGTCTTCCACACTTGAACTTTTCATTAAGGCGTCGTCTCACGAGACGAGGTTGCCTCGGACTCTGGCGTCAGGGCATGCTTTGTTAAGGAAAATGTTAAATTCTGCCGGTGAATTGGCATAGCCAAAGGGACACCGTGTGAAGGTGTACTGTCGGTTGCCGAAAGTGAATGCCAGCTTATGTTGGTCGTCGGGGTGGACAGGGATCGTCCAAAACCGGAGGCGACGTCCAATGTGGACAGGATCGTCGAGCCTTTGATTTTGGTATTTCTTGGTCCAATTGGGTCATAGGCCATCGTGACAATGGTACTTGCTGATTCAACTTAGTCGATAGTGGGCCGCCATTTGCCGTTGGGTTTTAGGACTGGCCATATCGGGCAGAATATGTACTGTTACAGGGCCGGATGACCCCTTTTCCAGCATGGAGTCAACAATTTCTTGCACTGGCTCATATGACGCTATCGGAATCTTGTACTGTCGCACAAAGGTGGGTGGTGCATTTGGGTTTGTCGGTATGCGCACCGTGTGGATGTTTGTCAATCCACAATCTAGAGAGTCCTTTTGCGAAAGAGTCCTTGTACTTCAGCAGAACTTCTTTGAGTCCTTGGCGCCCACTTCGTCGTGGAGGGCATCCGCCACTCAAGATCTGTTGAATTTGAGTATTGAACCCGGCGTAGGGTTCTTCTGCCGTTAAGTCATAAAAGGGGCTTTGGGCCTCGCTGGTCACCCGTGTAGGTGGTTCTGTCGCAGGCTGGGTTGAGACAGCATAGACAGTGAGGTGAGTGTCATCCATTAGTTCTGACCGGCAGACGCTTTCTCTGGACACTGGCAGGATTGAGGTGATGGCAATGACTTCATGAGGTTTTGTGAATGTTATAGTGTCATTGTATCCATCTGACATTAGTTGGGCTGGTATTGGGCCTATGACAGGTACCATCAGTTCAAAGTCGTGGAATGCCTGGTTGATGAGCCATCCCAGGTGGCTGGCTTTTGGGGCGTGGATGTCTTGGGCCATACAGTTATTGAACAACACATATATCGCACGAGATGACACTTCAATGAGAGGTGTAGCTTCCAGAGTCAGTCCGAGTTTTAGGCAGGTTCTGGAAGGTTGGAAGAAGCTCAGCTTACTGTTGAGAGTTTGGCCAGGTCGCATGTTGAGGCGGACACTGACGCTTTGCTGTAGGCAGGTATTGTGGCTCCTTGTTCCGTAATCATAGCGCATGCGTCCGGCATGGTTTGACCGGATTGGAGGTTCTTGAGATTGACTGAAGTTGTCAGTTGGTGTGACAGGGAGCCCATATGATGTTGTTTACAGTGTCAATGTGAGCATTGAGTCGAACCATGATATCCGCTCCAATGTAGATGTCATGCGGCAGGTCTGGAATGACGAGGAAGTAGTGACTCAGCTGTCTGTTGTTCCATCGTATGTCCAGAGCGCAGATGATCTTGAGGTGGCCATGGTTGTCGCCCAGGGACTGAGAGGGTAACGGCTGTGCTTAGTGACATGTGGTAGACTTTGACAGCTCTGCTTCAATGTTTTGAATAGCTTCAGGCTGATGGCTGAGTTCTCTGCCCATAGGGCTAGTGCTGCCTCGGACACTGACGTGCCATGAACCTCTATCGCAGTCATGATTGAAGGAGGCCTGTGTTTGGTTCAGGCTCGTGCAGCGAGCAGAGGAGAGGGTCACAGCATTTGTGCTCGGCCCAGACCTGGGCTCTGTTACTGCTTCATCGGTCATTGACTTAGGGGTAGTGTCTGTGACTTGACACTGTGACTCATTGGAGTCTAATGACTTGTAAGGCAGAGGCTCACGGACTTGTGTCCAAATCTTTAGGTGCTTGAAGTCTATTAGGGTTCAAAACGATTAAGCAAATCTTTTCCAATGAGGAGCGGTACGTGTTGAGTGTTGACACGTATACGGGATGGACGAAGTCCATGGGTCCCACTGTTAGATGGATTGGGGCTACATGTTTTAGTTGTAAGCCCGTGTGAGTATGCTTGTACGTTTAGTTCGCACCTTTGGAGCTTGAGGGTGCCATTAGTCCTCTTCGTTAATTCTTGGACTTCTTTGAGAAGTTCTGTAGACATTAGAGTGATGTCGGCTCCTGTGTCCAGAAGGGCTTGACTCTGATGTGTCGTTCGATGATGATGGAGAGGTAGAACTTTCTTGCTATACCCTTTTCAATGAGATCGCCTAGGAGTTGAGGAACTGGAGTTTGGGAGGAAATATTTAGGATGTCAGGGCTGACTTGGCGTTCTTCGGAGGAGTGGCAGATGACTAAGACAGCGCTTTCAGGAACTTGAGGATTTTCAACAGCAGGTGTCTGCTGAATGCTGCTGGAGTTTGGAGTATTGGGTGCTGAGTTAGTGTTTAACTCTGTTGCTGGATTTTCAGGTGGGGCTTCATGTCCATCTGAAGTTAACGTGTTTATTGTACTCTGAGACTGAAGTGAGGTGCTGTTTTCTGTGGCTGGTTCGTTTGTCTTGTCGCTGCTTTCTCGTCCGTCAGCTAGTCAGGCTGAACTGGTTTCCTTTCTTTTCCCCTTCTTATCTTCCTCTTTTCGTTGAAAGAATTCCTTCATCATCATTTCCATCATCTTCTGTGAGTCGAAGTGCGGTGGTGTTTTTGTTCTTGTATGGACTCAGTTGGAGCTTGGTCACTTTGGAACCTTGGTGAATTCCTTCGTCGATTCCTTGGGCTGGTCGCCTTAGGGTGAGTCTGTCGCTTTCCGTTGGAGTTTCCATTGGATTCCCATGAGCGTTGCTCTCTTGGGTTCCGCGATCTCTCCCATTGCCTTTCCTGAGGCCTTGCTTGGTCCCATGACTTATCCCAGTGTCGTCCAGGTGAGCGTTGACGTCCACGTGGTCCATCCCATCGGTCATACCTCTGTTTAGGTCGGGTTCCAGCGTGTGAGTCTCGTTCTCTGTTGGACGGGGGTGCATTCCACTCCTGTGTGGTGGCTTAGCACTGTCTTGGCGTTGGGTGCCCTCCAGCGCCAGTTCTTGGTGTTGAGTGTTGAAATCAAGAACTGCTGGGGTTTTGCGCTCTTTTCTGAGGCCATCTTTTGTTTGCCGTGAGCTTTTGCACCAAGTCTCGCAACTGCTGAATGTTCATTGTTCGTGGGCATGCGAGAACGCCAAGATGGTGGCTTATGCCAGGATGAAGGTTCCTCAGGAAGAGAGTTTTAAAGTTCAGTTCCTCTTCCATGTCAGATTCATTACGAGTTCCAAAATATGCTTGTCTGAGTCGACTGTAGTAAGCTTGAGGAGTGTCGTGACGCCCTTGTCTCGTCTCCAGGGCAGCCACTAAGCCTTGATCGGACTCAGGGTCAGCAAACTCTTTAATTAGGGCCTTTTGAAGCCGTTGATAGTCAGTCTTTGTGTTAACAGGCTGCCGGTCAAGGAAGCTGCGCACTTCAGGACTGGATGTCGTTCGAGTAAGTATAGTTTATCTTTGTCCGTAACGTTAGGTCGCATTTCCAGATGGAAATCAATATCTTGCAGATAAGCGTGGACATTTTGGCTGTTTGGCAAGCTGGGGTTGAATTTTCCGATGTTTCGGGCGAGCTTGTCAAGATCTTTAAGGTCCAAGCCGTGCACCTGACCGCGGCTGGCTGCAGCAGATTCTTTTGGTTCCGTCGTGATATAGCGTTCTTCCGACGGCGCTGGTGAATGTTTTAACACCATCCCTCTATCTTCGGTTCACGTGTCGGTCTATGAACAGGTGATCCAGTCCTGCTTGACGGGGTGCCGTTGGTGCACGCCTGTACTTGACGGCTCACGGCGTAGTTCTATAAGCATGCCTGAGTTCCTCCTGGAGACTTTCAGACTCCTCTGTGACGTAGTCGAGCTGTCGTGTTAGGCGGCTGATCTCATTCCTTGACTCAGCCAAATGACCTTCGAGGGCCTTGATTCTGCTGTTTTTGTCCCTGAAGTCAGTCTTTGCCTTCTCCAGTAGCTTCTCTGCATACTGTAGCTTGTCTGCACAATCAGCGAAGTCCTCTTTGAGCTGCTGCACTTCGTGGCTGGTAGCTTCTAGAGTCTCTTTTAGCCTGTTGGTCTCCTCCTCGGTGTCCTGCTCCACCTCATCGGTCCCTTCCTGTCGTACCTGCGCTTCACGTTCCAGCTGCTCTATGCGTCGTCGCTTGTCAGCTCCTGCTGGCGCAGCGGCGTGCTTGTCGCTCAGTTTGAGGGTGGCGATGAGTATGTGGCTTAAAGAACCGTGATCTTGGCTAATTCTCTGGGACTGTAGTTTTGACTTGGGTCTTGTCCCATAATGCTTATGCGATGCTGTCATCTAGTTGATTCTGTGTCTGATGTTGGAGTGTTTCAGCAGCTTTAGGGAGTATGCTGCCCGTTGTAACACTTAGCCACATTTCCAGTCCTTCCCAGTGACCGACATGTTCTGTTTCGTGAGACATGTTCTGGCGGGTCAGGGGATCTTGGACCGAACTGACACAGACCTTGAATAGGAAACAAAGCAAAAACAAAACACAAACAAAACAAACAGGGGTGTAAATGTGCAGAGTGTAGTGTATGCTAGTGTTGATTGTGTCTCTGTGTTTGTGGTCCTCTGGCAGGTGCTTCTAATTGTAGTCTCTGCAGATAAATTATTGGGCACACACAAAGGCAGCCCGCTGTGAAGCAGAGAAAGAAAACACACACACAGAATGGGTACACAAGGACAATAGCACTAAACAGGTCTCTTTTAATAGCAGATTTTCTTCGTTTCGCTTTGTTAAGTCTGATTTAGAAAGGCGCTTCTAATCAGAGGATTGTAGGCTAGATTTTCTCTTTGTAATAAGACTGGTATTGCTATTCCAATTTTCTCCTTGGAGGAAAATAACAGCAATGACAGTACTTGTCCCTTAATGGCAGGATTTTATACCGCGACGCTGGTCAGCGATGTCACGCGCGTGTTAAAACTTTTGCCGATGTCTATCTTCTCATTGCACCTGCTTTAACCTGGGGAATAGGATTTCACAATAGAGGGTAAAAGGGTAAACAGTTTTGAATGTAGTTCTCAAGTTTCACATACATATCTGTTCAATTGTAACATTTCGCCTATTCGTGATCTTCCCCGCCAAGTCTTACAAACAAGTCAAATTGGAAGTTAGTAACAGGGGAAAAAAGAAAGAGATTAAGATTTATTCCCAAGATTTAAAACTAATACGTTGGCACAAGGTGGTGCTGTTGAGTCTATATGCTTAGGTTGGTTTGGCTGTTTACAGGATAAACCAACTGACCTAGGTTGAGGAAACCTTAACTCCCTTTTGGGGTTTTCTAATTAGAAGGTTACGTTTCATGCTCCAGATTGGTGAAAAGTGATTTTGACTGTGTGGTTTCACTGTCACTTCTCCAACACAACACTAGGGGGAGCACTATCTACTCTCAGGCCTAAGTAAGAGGACTAATTTTAATTTAATAAAATTGTTTTAATTAAATTATTATTAACTTTACTTGAGTCAATCAGCTCACCTAAGGAAATGAAGTATGGCCTACAGATAGAGCCAGACTTGTATTTAAGTTTGAAATTTGGAATTAAAAATTAGAATTTGGTTTCTAATTAAAATTTATGATGTTATAATTAAAATTAATAGGATTCACTTAGGATTAGAATTTACAAATGCAATCTGCAATTGAGTTGACAAACCAATATTGTTGCAAAATGTAAACAGGAAGTGTAATTAATTATTAAATGTAATTAGAATTTTCGAATTCATAATTAATTATTAAATTAATTTACAGCTTCTAAATCACTAGTTTTGGATTCCCATAATAGTAATTCAAATAATTTCCAAACTTAAGCATTCCTCGTCGTCATTAACACCAAAAAAAAAGATTAACAATAAAATAATTAATAACTAATCTGTATCCTACTTGTAAACGAAATTAAAAATTTTCCTCTTGATAACTTAAGGCTCTATTGTAGTGGTCAAATTATAAGGGCGTTTTATGGTTCATAAATGGATGCTATTGTTGCTGGAAGCAGGAATTGAAAATTCCATTAAATGAAATTAATTCAAAATTAATTTGTAATCAATTGTGACATTCAACTAACAATTAAAAATTCCTAACAATAGCGCTTATCCATTGATGTGTTTTAAAATCATAAAAGCCATTATAATTGAATGAGGTCAAACTCACCATATAATCAACAGTATATTAAACCATTTTCTAATAACCCACCAGTTATTAAGCTGGTCCCACAAAAGGTAAAAGACTTTAATCAGCTGTTATATTAAACCAACCTGTGAACTTGTTAACACTGATGATTGGGAAACATTAACACAGCCAACTTAAAACGTGTTAGTCTTTTAAATGAGAGACTAGAGAGAGAGAGAGGAATTAGTGTTAGCTGTGAACCACATTTCCAAACACACTGCATTCAAGCTTTAAATGCTATGTGCTAATCACTAGCCGTAATGCTACCGCATTGCATTTGCTACGCTCTGCTAAACTTCTTTGTTTCAGTTTAGCTTATATGCGGCTAAATCTCCACGTGGCTGAACTGGTCGCTATGACGACTCAATGCCTGTAGGAGAGAGAGAGAGAAAACAGACACAACTGTGCTCCAGACTAACCCTTCAGATTAGTCCAGCATTGGTCAGATTTGAATCTTTACAACACATAATCTCACTGCTTAGGGCGAGATAAATTTATCTCCGGGTTACTTATAACCCAACCAAGCCTCAGCGGGCTATTATGCGAATATTTGTCTGTTCAGACCGCACTCATAAACACAAACACTGATTGCGCAATCTCCCCTTTCTCAAAACGACTGGCCACTTCCTTTGAGCGCCGTGCTTGAATTCACTCGTGAAATCAAATGGCTGAGAATGATTTAAATAGCTTTTTAAACATTCCACACCCGGGATTTGAAAATATAGCGGAGTTTGAAAGTGGGACACGCACAAATCAAACTATACAGGCCTTCACTCAGAGCTCAAACGAGGGACACGCTCATTTGTCTCTTTGATGCGCTTTAGAGCGACTTTTACTTATTTACTGCAGTTTCTTCTCACAACTCGAGTTAAACAAATACCCTTTCTCATTCAAACACACTGTGTTTCACAAACCAGCAATGCAATACCACAAATAACCGCTTTTCCTGTATTTACTCAGTTTTTCCGAATAAAAATTGAGAAATAGACTTTTGTCTCTGGTTTGATTTTCAGATTAATTCTTTAATAATGCCCGCATTCTCCACCATTTGTAGTAAAATTACCAGTTTAATATAGAGCTATTATTTCAGCTCCGGGAATTAGTTATTAAATATTAAATATTGCTTGGTTAAAAGTAATATTAATATTTAACTTAGTTATACTGTATTAAGTGACCGTCCACCGAACACTAGCCTCAGCATATCAACTTCGAGCTTAGGTAGCTTTCTCTTTATGGCAAATAAGGAACAAAACTTCAAATCACATTCCAGAGACAATTCTTTATGAAATGAAAATGGTTTATTCGTAATACTGCTATTCTAACATAAATGGATTAACTGATAGACACAAAACATACATACACACAAAGACATGCATAAGGGATTTGGTAAGTAATTCCTAAAATTAAAATTAGCCCTTTTAGCTATTTCAACGCTTGACTTGAACGGCAAAGATCACGACAGATGCCCTAATGCTCTGTTACTGCATTCAGATACAATTTTACCAGTTCAATCAGCAATATAGATTTAGTTAGAGTGTACTTGCTTGTTGACAAGAAGCAGGTTGGAAGTTGTTTGTTTCCTTCAAATGCGTTGCTCTGGTCTTTGTGCTCGGGAACCACGTGGGTTGGTTCGTGCGTCTCCGGGTGCTCTCGGTGGAAACACGAGATGTGGTTGCTGCCGCGTGGACGTCACAGAAAGCTTTCCTCGTCCGTAGGGCGTTCAGCTCGTTGTTCTTTGATGTTGTGCCTTCTAGCCTTCGAATGGATGGTTGGTTTAGTCGGTGTCGAGACAAAGTTCAGGTAAGAGCGAGCAGGCAGAGAAGTTACGAGCGCAGCTCCAGCGATGTTAAAGAGAGATGTTCCAGAGAGAGTCACGCCATGTTTCAGAGAGCGATTTGCAACTGGCGCGTTGTTTTCAACAGTCCAACTTGCTCCTCCCCACGGGCGGCTTGTCGAATCCGATGGTTCGTATGGGGCGGAGCCCCGTCCAGGCTTGCTGGGTGGACCAACAGTTCTGTGATGTCTCATCACTTTTGGGAAGGATAAACTTTATGGATCTTTATACTGTATAATTATGCAGGGTATTACAATTTAACGGTCATCACCACAGTCTATCACATCTGAGTCTAGCTTTCTTTAGAGATCAAACACCGCATAATAATACACACATTACAGTTTATACCGTTTTAAAGCATGATTAAAATTCCCACATTGTCCTAAATAATTGGCACTCGAAATCATCACATCATGCCTATGGGGGCGGCCCAGGTGACCTTGTTCCGTATTCAATTTAGCCGGCCCCGCGTTCCCGTGGACAGGTCCTCTGCCAGCTGCTCTCCCTGTCGCACAGTTCCTTGTGAAACACTGAGAACATCAGTCTGGGGACGACTTCGAGAGCCCTTATTGATGCTGTTGTCAAGGCGAGGGCGAGAGCAACTTAATCTCTCTCAATTAATACCCCCGCCTGCGGCCAGCGCGTCCCAGAGCTCAGTGGCCCTTTTCCCCCGCACAGCCCCTGAGCTCCACGCTGGCACTCACCTTTCTACTTCTAATGAGTCCCTCTCCGATTAGCTGCCACCGCTCCAGGCCTAAAAACACTCCCTAAATCCCAACACATCCCTGACTCTGTGTATATACCAAAGAGAGGATACTAAGAAAGATTTGCCCCTAAAAGTCTGTCATGGACCTTTTTCACAGATTGTGATGTGTTTTCACAGTTATTAACATCGTAAATAAAGCAGGTTTTTTTTAATATAACTTCTTTTTTTTTACTTCTGCACATTCATAAGACTATACTTAGTGTTATATTACCTTGCCATTAAAGGGATAGTTCACCCAAAAATGAAAATCCTGTCATTAATTACTCACCCTCATGTCGTTCCAAACCCGTAAGACCTTCGCTCATCTTCGGAAAACAGATTAAGATATTTTTGATGAAATATGAGGATTCTCTGACCCTGCATAGACAGCAACGCAACTACCACGCTCAAGAACCAGAGAGGTAGTAAAGATATCATTAAAATAGTCCACGTGACAAGTGGTTCAACCGGAATGTTATGAAGCTGTGAGAATACTTTTCATGTGCAAAGAAAAAAAAATAACGACTTTATCCAACAATTCTTCTCTTCTGTGTCAGTCTTCAACGTGAGTTCACCACAGTGTAACACCTATACCTTTATCTTTTGTGCAAGTGTCACATGAAATGAGGGACCAAACGTACTCATGAGTCAAGTGTATTAAATATGATTACCCAAAACATGCAAATTCAATATGACACAAACAATTGAGAGTTCAACAGTTAGGACCAGAGCATAAAAAACAATCCAGTATTCCAGAACATAGTCCTTGGCTTGTCATCACTTAGACCCTTATACCTTGCTCAGTCTTTGTTGAAACATGAAGTGCAAAAATAACAGTACTTGAATGTCAAGATGATTCTCAGCAAAGTTCAATCAGTAAAAGAGATGTTTGACGTCCAGCGTTGCTTTTAAGCAGTAGATGTAAGTCAGTTCTCCTAGTTCCAGACTGCTCTGATTATTTAGCCACCAAATAATCCATACATGCTCAGAACAGAAACCCTCTGTAGACAAACATTTAAACAAACAAACCATAACCAAGTGCTACAAACGCATTGTTACGAAAGCAAAATATCTTGAACAGTTACTTACGGATGAGCTTAGAACTATAAAGTTCCTCAAACAGGGTCCAAAGGCCCAAACCACCATGAGGTGAGCTTCTCCAACAACAGAGAATTAACTTCCTGCCATTTCTCCTTCTTTGCTACCTTAAATAGGTGAATTCTATGCATTTCTTTAACAGAGCGCCCTCTAATGTTCAGGTGAGTAATGACAGTGCTGCTTCTGGTACATAAGTAACAGAGAAACTGTTACAACAGTACCACGACACATGTTCATGCAGGAGCCGCGGTCTGATGAAAAACCCAGATGTGCGGCACCTTGTTCACAAGCAGAGGAAGATGCACGCTGTACATAACACAATCTGAGATTTTGACAGAGATGATAACTTGCAAGTTTTTGCCCAGCTTTACTTGTTGGACTCAGAATATACAGACGACGAACTACGAGAGATGGACGTTCTACAGAACAAACGCTGAATCCTGCTTCAGCAGCACCTCATGCATGCGTCGTGGTACTGTTGTGAACGCGTGTCGAAGACTGACATCAAGAGAAGAAATTGATGAATAAAGTCATCGTTTTTGTTTTCTTTGTCCACAAAACAAATATTCTCATAGCTTCATAACATAACGTTTGAACCACTGATGTCACATGGACTATTTCTTAATGATGTCTTTATTATGTTTCTGGGTCTTTAATGTGGTAGTTGCTTTGCTGTGTGTGCAGGGTCATAAATCTCTCAGATTTCATAAAAAAATATCTTAATTTGTGTTCCGAAGATGAACAAAGGTCTCACGGTTTGAAACGACATGAGGGTGACAGAATTGTCTTTTTGTGTGAACTAAGCCTTTAAATTACAGTTATCAGTGCTGTGTTTATAACACTACGGCAAATCTCTTCTGAGCAATGGAATCAGTCTCTCAGTATTTATTTCATTGTTTGGAATATTGTATCTAAATGTTTTTCATTTATTTAGCTATTTGTGAAAATTCGCAACTCGGGAGGGCATTGTTTATTGTTCATCTCCATTTTCATGTTTCTTTGTCTTTTTCTCTCCATTGCATAACAGCTAAAGAAACAATTTGTTTGTTGTAGTTTCTATTCACCACAATAGAAGTTTAGCCAACTATGATGACTTCTGTCCAATAGGCCCTTTTCCCATTTCCCAGAAGTTTTTCAGAAGCATCTCAAGAGGCAGAAATGATTGGGGAAAAGTATTTCTAATGAGTTATCAGGTGATTGCACGGTTAATTATTATGGTTCGGTCTATATGAAGGATTTATGACTACCACATTCTAGTCTTTCAGCAGCAGATGTCTAACAAAGTTACTTTGAAAAACTCATTATGTGTAATCTTTAGAATCTACATCCAGCTATTTTCCTGGAAATGTATTAGATATACAGACATAATCGTATAAAATGCGCCGGTGTAACTGTATGTTCATATGGAAAGATTGTTGTTCTTGTCCTGGGGTGAGCGCTGAGATAGTATTCCCAGTTATGTCTTCCCTGCACATCTGCTTTTGGGCACTGCAACTTCAAATTAGGAAACACAAAGTGGGATTGATAGGACAGCTGTCAGACAGGGCCAGCCAGAAAAACTCATCACTGGCCCAGAGCCGCTGTGCTGTTTGATTGGCTCCTCAACTGGAAGCAGGGCTTCATCCAGCCAAACCAATGGCCCATGAGGAACAGGAGGAGAGTGCTGGCAGGACCGCTGGTAATGTTGAGGGAAAACATCCCGAGTCATGTCCTGCGTGCTTTTCCATCATTTTGAATCTGACGCTAACTTTACTGTTCACTGCAGTTGGAGTCTCTTCAATGCTTATCACTGTCAAAAACATCTGACATTGAAATAATAGGAAAAAGCTATTTTTTGTATATATTTTTTTCTTTAGCACAAAAACAACTGCATTGTGGACGTTTAAAAAAAATAGGCAAATGGGTTTTAGCTAGCATTCTGATATCCTCCAGTTCTCATTAAAATATCTGCTGATTATTTCTACATTCAGATTTGGCTTCAGCATTGTAGTTTAATTTCTGCATTCAGTCTTAATCCCACAGCACTATGTGTGCTATAGATAATGTGCAATACAAGTCTGCTGGATAGCAGCATAATGATTACTCTCTGAAAATATATTGCTTGTTTTTTTTGCAATGTAAATGAATGTGGAATCATTTTGTTTTCTGTGACAAGCTTTAGGAATATAAATAAATGTAACAAAATGATTACCTACTATGTGCTATTGTTTTCGTTTTTAGCATTTACATGTGTTATCCATTTTCTTTTTTTAGCAAGGCAGGGACCACCACATCTTTTCATTGTAATCCAACACCTCCTTTAGAAGACGTGCCGTGGCTCTTTCTTGTTCTCAGGTTGTCACGTCATGAGCGCAGACATGAGTCAGAAGGCCAGACACGCAGACAACTGTGTTAATTAAAATGTTCATAGGAGGTTCACCGTCCAAGAGGAGATGCAATTAAGGCTACAATGAAATGAACATGAGTTCAGTAAGTGTTATTTCTGTGCCTTTCATTTCTCTGCTGTTCAGCTGAGTCTTTTCTAAAACATCTCCTGGCATATAGGGGAGAACGGGGCTAGTTGTCACACTTTTTATCACATTGAATACTTCGCAGTGTGGGTTTATTTTCTATGCAAGTTATTTTCTATGTAGACAACTTTAAAGTATTGGCCACAAAAAACTTTTGAACACTTCCACTATCTTTTTCTAGAAAAAGCTTCTGTTCGTTGAAAACAATCCAGCGTGTGTAGAATAGAAACCTTTGAAAGGTAATTGACTATCAATGTGTAAAACATCATTGTTTTGCCCAACAAATATTGTGATATAGTACCGTTCAAAAATTTGTGGTCATAAATATTAGTTTTATGTCTTTGAAAGTCTCTTATGCTCACTAAGGCTGCATTTATTTGATCAAAAATACAGTAAAACCAGTAATATTGTGAAATATTATTTTTAAAATCTTATGTATTCTTGTGATGGTAAAGCATTTTCTTTGATAAATAAAAAGTTCAAAATAACAGCATTTTGAAATATAAATATTTTGCATTATAATATTATTCATGTCTTTCACGTTTGACAAATAATGTCACTTCTAATCAATTTATTGAGTCCTTGCTTAATAATAGTACAAATGTATCTATTTATAAAAAAAAAAAAACTTTGCCAAACATTTCAACGTTAGTGTGGAAATTATGAAGATTTCTAACATTTAAAACAAATGCTACGACTGTTAGAAAAAAAAAAACTAACATTTGCATATTTGGTCTTTTGCTGAGATATAGCACATCTTGCCCATGTGACAACTAAAGTAAGCTTGTGGTATTCAGATTTTTAAATGACATTTGAATACTCTCATAATCACATATTATTACCACCACAGCATTTACTACTTACTAATTTACTAATCAAGTACAATAATCTTAACCTGGTTAATTACGCCGCTGCAGCTGATGATAATTAATGCTAATGTGATGGACCAAAAACCAACACTGAATTCAACACAATCTCAGTGGTGCCGTGGATCATTGTTCATCTTTGAGTGTGAAGTACTGGGTCAAATCCAGCAAGTTTTACTGAAAATAACATCTACACTACAAACAAGAAAACACTAAAGTAAACCGCCTGTTTTACCAGGAGTACAGTGGTGCAGCGGCTAAACATGAGACTGTGACTCACGAAGCTTCAATGCAGTTGTGTTCAAATCCCACAGATGCACTGAATGTCTTTTACTCATCTTAAACCTACATTAAGCTTAACTTAAAATCTAAATGATCCTACAAACAACACCAGTACAGCATCACAGTTTCTGTGGCTCAGTGGTTAAAGGCTTCGATCTCAAACGTCAATGTCCTGGTTCAAGCCCCAGAGTTATTATTCATAATTTAGAACAAATCTCTCAATTAAGACTCGAAACGCTGATCGTCTCCTCAGACTCAGTGACTCAAGAGATAAAGCTTTGTGTTTGAATCTGGGAGATCCGTGTTCAAATCCCTCTTTTGCTTACTTTAAATCGATTTCATCCAACAAAGCTACTCAAATACCAGAACGAACCATAAAATCCACGATGGTCTAGTGGATTTAATATACCCCGGTTTCACAGACAAGGTTTAGTCCTAGACTAAAATGTAAGTCTGAGCTGTTTCAACTGAAAGAAACTTGCATTGACTGATATTAAAACATGTCAGTGCCTTTGTTTTGTCTTAAGATGCAAACCAGTAATGCTTTTTTCTATGGTATGTTTATAAAAATTACATAAATGTCCTAATTGAACTGTGGCCTAATCCTGGTTTAGTCTAAGCCCTGTCTGTGAAACCGGCCCATAATGTTTTTCCGAGGAAACTAACATGCAAATATGTTTTGGAAAACTGTGTTGCCAGAGGTCTAAATTACACTCGTGCTTGCTGCTTTGGCAAACAGTTTCTGTTATTATGAAAGGATTTCAGCTTTTGAAAAGATGCTGGCTGCATCGAAACAATTTTCTGAGCACTGCACATAACATAGAACTGACAATTAGAAGTATTATGTCCACCATCTGTTGCTAATTGTGTGGTAGCTTCATAAACCATGGCGATGTTTGAGAACCATCTTGAGCAAAACAAGTGAATATTCATCCCTGCGATCTGAGAAGTTCATCATTGCATAGATTATGTATTTTGATGGTGGCATATAGAAATTGTCAGTGTCAAAAAATGAGAGATTTTCTTAGTAAAACTACGTAATGATATGTTCTTTAATGTTTAATTTTATTTCAAAAAGTAATTTGACTTTTAAAGTAGTTTTCCACTCGAATGACTATATGCAGTTTAATTTGACGTAACAGTGGGTGACTAATTGATCTACGGTTAGCAATTGTTGCAATTATATTGAATAAAAGGAGTGATATGAGCAATGACATATTTTCAGAAAAGTATGTTTGAAAAGAAAGCTGTCAGCTATATCGTGTGTCCTCAGGTCCTCTGTGCCTTTCTACAGGGAGCAACTTCAGTTCACCTGTCACAGTTAGTACCTGTTAGTCTCGAGCCAGACCACAGGATGTCAGTCAACAGTTCTCAAGTGACAGAGACGAATACTGCACAGTCTCCTTCTGTTCTCAAAGCAGACGCGAGAAAGCTGTCGGTAGGATTTGGGCAACCTTTTCATTTGTAGAAGACAAACCATCCATCAACAGCTGAAAGACAGTTAGATGTCATTTTAAACAATCAAATAGCTGCAAGGTTTTCTAAAGGTCCTATTATTGACAGTATGACATCTTTATATTCTTGACATCTGGATATATACTATCTAGAATCTAAAATAGACATTTTGAAGCACTTTACACTGATTTCTGTTTACATACTTATTAGTATGAAAGTGGGCCATGTTAATAATTACATCTGATAACATTTTTGCATCTGATCACATTCTCATGCTGCAGTATGAGCTTTTTAGCAATGCAAATATATGGCAGATGGGAGCAGGTGCCTTGGGTCGTGTATCCTCTGACTTTCTCAAAGTTGGTAGGTTGCTATGCAGCTTGCGGCTGCAAGAGTGAGACAGACGAGCACTAAACTGTACAATAGTATTTCTAGAACCAGAAGACATTAAGAAACGTACAACTTTTGAGGGAAATGGAATTTTAATGCAACCTCAAAATATATAGTTTTATCCTAAATAATTAAGTTTGAATTAAGTCACAATTGTTAAAATAGTAAAATCTCAATGATAACTCTCTCCGTCTCTCTCTCTCTCTCTCTCTCTCTCTCTCTCTCTCCCTCTCTCTCTCTCTCTCTCTCTCTCTCTCTCTCTCTTCTCTCTCTCTCCTCTCTCTCTCTCTCTCTCTCTCTCTCTCTCTCTCTCTCTCTCTCTCTCTCTCCTCTCTCTCTCTCTCTCTCTCTCTCTCTCTCTCTCCCTCTCTCTCTCCCTCTCCCTCTCTCTCTCTCTCTCTCTCTCTCTCTCTCTCCCTCTCTCTCTCCTCTCTCTCCCTCTCTCTCTCCTCTCTCTCTCTCTCTCTCTCTCTCTCTCTCTCTCTCTCCTCTCTCTCTCTCTCTCTCTCTCTCTCTCTCTCTCTCTCTCTCTCTCTCTCTCTCTCTCTCTCTCTCTCTCTCTCCCTCTCTCTCTCTCTCTCTCTCTCTCTCTCTCTCTCTCTCTCTCCCTCTCTCTCTCTCTCTCTCTCTCTCTCCCCTCTCTCTCTCTCTCTCTCTCTCTCTCTCTCTCTCTCTCTCTCTCTCTATATATATATATAATATAAAATATACATGATATATATAAAATTAACACTATATATTTTTTCATTCACTTTATCAAGTTTTGCTTGATAAAATAATGTTTCAAGGCATATTATTGAACTTTCTTTTATAATTTATCTTTCCAGACAGGCTCTTTTATCCAGTATGTGTGATTCTGTGATTTTATTGTGCCTGTCCATCACCAAGTCACATAACATTTAAATTTTGTTGGTAATTTATTAATTTTTTTATGTCTAAAAACAAATTAGCCAATTTTATTGGTAACTGATAGCTACCAATTTACAAACATTCTATATATGTTAAGCAAATCTATTTAATTCAAAAAGCTTAAGGAAGGTTTCTGCAATTCTCAAATAGTGATTTAGCTTCTACTAAACTTTCTGGAAACCAAAAATCATTAGCAGGGTTATGCAAGTGCACTGCTCTCATTATGGCATTTATCAGGCATTCACCAAGTGCACTGCCCACACTGTTACATTTATTAAGACCTTTGCCTTTCTTTGACATTCTGTACCTTGCTATTCTACCTTTTGATTTATTGGCAAAAATAGTGCAAGATCTTCCACATTTGAACTTGAATTTTATTGTTTTCTGTTGGTTTCTCGAGTACTTTTATGAGGTTGTGATACATCTCCATGGCTCCTCTTAGTATAACTCAATGTGAAATAAATATCGGATTTATGTGGGGTATGCATTCAGAGAAGCATAGCATCTCTCCAAATCAAAGCTCTTTAACGTTTCCCGGTCCTAATGCGGTTCATGTCTGATGGTTTTAACTGTGACCGCCTCAATTAATGCATCTTAAGTCCTTTAATGTATCAGCTTTTACTGGTACTAATACACGCTCTGTGCTCTAATGTCATATTTACTGGAAGCCCGTTAGCGATGAGACGCCCCCATCCATCTCTCTTAGATCCCTCTATCACTCACCCCCAGGGGGCCATTCGGTATCAATACCGTGCATTATAGCGATAGAGTCGGGAGCTTTCTCCTTCATCAGCATGACTTCGACTACGAATGTTAGCATGTTTTGTCAAAGTCCATTATAATATAATGCATTATTAAAAACGCTGATATGGGGTAAAGTGGCTGCTTGCCACTTGCTGCTTTTCTTTGAGCCATTGTCCAGTGGCTGTGTGAAAGCTCTTTTCAGACCAGCTGCTGAAACAGGCTCGTTAGGCACTTGGTGAGATTGCTCATTAGCCGTCGTGAGGTGAGAAAAATGTGGCGGGAATAAGAAACAGAAAGAAAAGGTGTTGTCTATTCCTGTTGATTGTCTCACATAAGAATGCAATCAAGATGGAGTGTTTCTCTTTAGGCGTCGGGAGTGTGTGTGGCAGTGGGGGAGGGTTGAGATGGACAGGGGAGTGGGGGGTGATGGGTATGGTAGGTTATGTTCTCTAGCATTGGAGTCTTTTCTTCCCTATCTCTCCCAACTGAGACGGCACACCAGAAAGTAAGATTGTAGGTAATTGGGGTGACGCTTTTTGTGCGAACTCCTATAGGTAAGCTCATTAAACCATAATCCAGCAGTAACACACTCGGTGGGTGACCTGATAATTGAGCTCAAGTGATAATCAGGTTAGACATGGTGAACCATGGGCACGGATCTGCAATAGGGCTACTGCTCACTCCTTTAAAGAGGACAGAGAGCGTTCAGAGAAAGAGAGAGCACTACGCCATCGCACCGCTTAACGACGAAACCGCAGAGAGTCCACAGGCGAAGATCTTGATTACACAGATGAGAGCATTCCTGCTATGACAGCAACAAATCATACCTACCTGTTAATTATCCACAGTTTCAGCAGCTGAATAATGCCAGCGTCTTATTCGCTGCCAGCCACAATTTGTCTCTTCCTTGTTTGTTGCTGAGTTGAATGTGGAAAATGTTGTAATGTCAAAGTGTATTTGTGTGTAAGAGTAATGTCCATTACCATAATAGCATAATAACGTCCATTAACATTTTCAGAATTGCAACTGGACCAGATAAAACTTCCTAATGAAGGCTTTAGCAATTAGGAAAATGGATTGGCCACCAATAAGATTGTTTACATCGCTGCCTCCGTTAATGAAATTGTTATCCTAGAGGCTGCAAACATTGCCGCTTCTTAATCATTGCGAAAGCAGGGCGCAGGCACAGATCGTCAAACATGAACAGATAACTGATAAAATGACACAACGCAGCAAGTCACGAGAGGGGGCGGCATTTAGGTAACTTTCGCTTCTGTGAAAAACATATGCATTGTTTACACTGATTTAAAAATCAAAGAAGGATGTGAAAAACATCGTATTTTTAAAACTGAATTGGTCTTAAAGTCGTGGTGTACAGGTCTTTTATTTCTTTAATTTTTTAGATCTGGTATAATACTAAATAAAAAATAGATATGAAGCCTTTCTGCTGGACACAATGGACCAATAAAGGGATATGGTTCTTGGACAACCTTTATGAAGGAGAACATGTGGTCTCATTTAATCATTATTACATTTACATTTATGCATTTAGCAGACGCTTTTATCCAAAGCGACTTACAATTGCATTCAGGCTATACATTTTTTTGTCAGTACGTGTGTTCCCTGGGAATCGAACCCACAACCTTTGTGCTGCTAACACAATGCTCTAACCACTGAGCCACAGGAACACAATTGCCAAATAATGACTTTTGGAAATACCTCAAATAAGACATTGTCTCCTTGCGACCATAAAAAATGGCCCTGACCCACCAACGGATATACAACATATCTTTGGTACAATTAGTCATACAAAAGGAGGTTGTTCTGCTTTCTATGCTTTAATTAGAGAAGTTAATGCACTTAATATAAGCAGACTTAAAGTGGCATGGAAAATATATCTGGGGAAACAATCAAGGATGAAAGTTGGAAGCAGGTAGTATCCAAATTGCACACTTGTGTTCGTGAAATTCAATCCGAACTGATAAACTATATAACATTTTGAACAGATGTTACTTGACTCCAAGCAGGATGGCTAGACTCTGGTACTATGGTTCATAAGTTGTATGAATGTGATAAGGTTAAAGAACTGTAGGAAAAGATTGTACAATTTGTTAATAAAATGTTTGGCCTAACACTGCACAAGAACCCTGCTCTCTGTATGTTGGGTATTTTACCAGAAGATGCATGCCTCTCAGGCAACAAAGGCAATGGTGCCGTCTAGCTATGGTGTCTGTGTGTAGAGTCATTCTGAGACATTGGAAATCTGTTACGCCCTCTACGTTTGATGAATGGCTAGAACTCGTGTCCAATATTGCTAGCTATGAACGTGTGATATTTAGAGTCTCAGGACGCCTGGATTTGTATATGAAAATGTGGGGTTCTTTTCTTGCTTTGATTGAGAATATGGTATAACGAGACAAATATAATTTCAATATATGTCAGAAATATATATAAAGTCTAAGAGGCTGTGGTATGTTTAAAACCTAATTAAGTATATACTTTACTTATGTATTTTATTTTATGTATTTATTTTATTTTTACTTATTTTATTTTTGTGGTGGGGGTGGGGTCAATTGTTGGTCATTTGCATGTCATAATGTCATATTTATGACTGTTATTGTTAAGTGTTATATTAAGTCAGTTTTGTTAATTTAAATTGCTTAAATTCAATTTGGAATGTTTTACTGTTCAAAAAAACAAAAAAAACATCAACAACTTGTATTGTGGCACAGAAGTTGTTCATTTATTTTGCAGCCACAATCACAAACAATATAGATGAAATTTATGTTCAGATATATTACAGTTCACCACGGAGGTTTGCTCACAGATTTAATTGCAGCAAACAGTGTAAACGGCTGCATGAGAGGAAACAGACTGTCTGAATTACACTTTCATTTGAGCAAAATATCTCTGATGGGGGAAGATAGGGGGATTTAAACTCTTGACATCTGGCAACATCAAGCATGAAAGCTTGTGAGGGCTTGTTACTAATCCAAGATAACGCAAATGTCAAATACAAATAGAGTTGCTTGAGATTCATTATCGGTAGTTGACACAGTGTCTTGAAAATGAAATGCTCATGGTTAGATGCTCAAAAAAAACTATCAGTTACAACAACAAACGTAGTGTAAATCCTGGCAGCAAAATTACAGTCCAAAATGTTCAGAGGGTTCAAAGAAGGTTTTTCTTTTGTTTCATAAATGATAATGAAGATGAGACAAAATGTGTCATTGTTATTATTGAAGAGGAAACATCTGGAAGATGAGATGTAATTAGAAACGTTGTGTAAGTCATACTGTGAATACAACTACTGTAAATATCATGTAAGTGTTGGGGGTAACACATTACAAGTAACGCAAGTTACGTAAACAGATTACTTTTTTCAAGTAACTAGTAAAGTAACGTCTCTGTTACGTATGTAACCCTCGTTCCCTGAAGGAGGGAATGGAGACGTACATCGGAACTGACCGACGAATTGGGGATCACTTTGGGAGACCAATCTACTTCGAGTGTAAGAAAATGAGCCAATGCACATTGGCATGCGATAATTGCAACAACTGCTTTGCGCTACAGCGAGTATTTAATGAGCAGCAGGTGCATCGCATATTTGCATTTCCGCTGAGGAGCCGAGCTAGTAACTCGGCCCTACAGCAGAGGTACAATGATTGTGTCGATGGGACGTACGTCAGACCCTTTCAGTCGGTCTCATTCGACATACGTCAGAACTGACAGACGAATTGGGGATATCTACTAACACGCCACTGATATACTTGACCCTCGAACGCAAACCGTAGGAATGGCCTGTGTTGGGGAAGATCGAGACATGAAAGTATGTGTCATCAGGCGTCGATCGCTGCAAACCAATCTCGGGGACGGATGCACTCGAAAATGCATTTTTGTGTTAACATCTTGAACGGGAACTTGTGCAGAGCCCAGTTCAAGATTCGCAGGTTCAAGATTGGCCGTAACCCTCCACCTTTCTTGGGCACAATGAGGTAGGGACTGTAAAATCCTGCCTTCATATCGGCTGGAGGGACTGGCTCGACCACGTCCCACTTTGATCTCTTTCCGTAAGACAGGGGTATCACTGCTCCGCAGAGAGGTAAAGTGGATGCTCGTGAACTTGGGGGAACGCCGGGCAAACTAAATCACATAGCCAAGTCTGAATGTGTGGATGAGCCAGCGAGATGGGCTAGGGAGCACTAGACAGGCTCCCAGACACCGTACCTGCAGGATCAACGGAATCACAAACATTCCCGGGATGGGGCAGCGAGGTGAAACACAGGGACTCAACTCAAGAGGCACTGAGGCGGCCTGAAGTGGAGTCTGCGTGAGCTGCGCAACAAATGGAGAGACGCAGATTACCCTGCCAAGAGGTGGGACACAGTTGCATCGCCACAGACCACTCTACTCGGGGGAGCTCCACGTACCCCTTAGCTGCCCCGCCATCGAGGGTAGTGAGGGAGGAAGAAGGACCAGACTGGCTTCGGGCAGAAAAAGGTGCCTTCCACGATTTAGTCACTTCCTCATGCACTTCCGGTAAAGAAAGATACTGAGGCAGAGCACTGGGAACCAGCACAGGCCACCCCACGAAACCAATCTTCCAGCCACGAGGACTCAGGACACGGTGGATGGTTCCACTCGAGCCCGACGCTCGCGGCGGCCCGGGAAAGCACAGCAGCCATCTCTGGGCCAGACTCGGGCAATACTGCCACACCCGAAGGGTGCAGCACAGCCGAATCTTCATCCCCCAAAAGTGACGGCTGGTACCGCACGAGGCGGATCAGCACACCCTTTTGGAAACTCAACTGGTTGCAGTGTCATGGAGGAGTGACATTGACTCGACGTGGTATTCCTTACTGTAACCCTCAGGTCACCTAGGTTATTAAACGAAGTAGGCTTCTTCTGAGGTGGCCCAGAAGAAGGACTAGATCGGGGAATATATGAAGGGGCTCCAGTCTCCTAAAGACACTAGAGTCTCAACCTTAACACTGAGATGGTCATGTTCCCCAGTCAGAACACGTACCATCCATGACCAACACTGTCAGTGCCGTCACACCCGCTCCAGACATGCAGAGGCTCCTTCCCAAACGAGCAGGTCGTCTTCCACAAAAATGACTGGTGTGTAACAGGTCGCTTGCTAAAACAATACAAGCAAGCCTGTTGCACTCAGATTAAAAAATCTATGTAAACAAGTAACATGCTGTAAAGGTAACTGAGTAATGTAATTAGTTACTTTTTTAGAGTAACATAATATTGTAATGCATTACTTTTAAAAGTAACTTTCTCAATACAGAATAACTTAAGCATGTATTTACATTACTAATATAATTCTACAATGTATATTATTATAGTGTTCTCATTATAATATTATTTCAGACAGAGTTTTCATAGTAATGCCAGTCCCATTTATTTAGTGGAAGCTTTCCTTTCCCCATGTTGAGAGAAACATGTAGTAAGTCCAGAGGTGTTGTGTTCATTGTGTAAAGATGATGCTTACTGTAGTTCTAGACTAAATGTGAACATGTATATCACTTGCAGAAAAACTGAATCAGTATTCTTCAAAAAATTGTATAAAACACTAAAATGCAAACTCAGATTATTACGCAAATTTGCAATAATGATATGTGAAATAACAAAAATTACTCTTATGTAGGATGTTTAATCCAATTGTATTAAATAATGTGTTTGGCTGCTGAACTTCAATAATCCTTATTCAATTATACTAATAAGCAAAAAAGACTTTAGATAAACATAACATTTGTGTTTGTAACATTTGCTACTGTTCAGATGTGAATTTGCATTTCCTTCAGCCTGGGGTTTATTCATTTCACTTTTGGTGTGAAAGGGCTTTTACATTTGCCAAAAATATATATGTTTTATATTAAAACAAACAAGCAAGCCTTGCCCAGATTAAAAAAAGTAACGCAAAAGTAACATAACGCATTAAAGGTAACTGAGTAATGTAATTAGTTACTTTTTAGGGAGTAACATAATATTGTAATGCATTACTTTTAAAAGTAACTTTCCCTAATACAGAATAACTTAAGCATGTATTTATTATTACTAATATAATTCTACAATGTATGTATTATTATAGTGTTCTCATTATAATATTATTTCAGACAGTTTTCATAACAAACACAGTTTTCACATGATTTCACATGATTCATATTTATACAAGCTTAAATGAATGTCATTTTTAAATAGTTGGTTAATATTGTAATTAACTGAATGTTTCTGACTAAATTTAAAGGATATTTTCATTAAAAGGTTATTGTATTTTTGATGAATTAATTATTTAAATTGTATTTTCGCGTGTCGTATTCATTAATTCACTTAATGACTAAATCAAAAACTTTAAGACAAATATTCTTGCCTGAAAATGTTTGGCTGTAGTAGCAATGTTTTATTGGAGATGAATTTGAAGATGCAGCATTTACAAGAAGGTTTTACACTGCAAGCTGCCTAATGGATAAAAAGCACAGCATGCAATATCAATATCAATAAAATAGGAAAAAACTCAGATAAAGTTGTCAACCTCATTCACCAGCCATCTAGGCCCTACATGGCCTGTTCCCAACCCCTACCTCTGTAGTTTAGAGTATATAGGCTGTGAGAAAACTTGAACAGTAAATACACTTTGGCACAGCAAGAGATGCCATTCAAGCATGAGAAACGGCATTTAGCATTGCAGCGAGTCTGACACTTGGAGCCATGTCAGAGTGGGCGTTGTGCACGCTTGAGCACTAATGGGCTACCCCAGAGTGCTAAGCCAATTCGAACGGCATCCATATTAAGAGCCGCTGTTAATCACTGGCGTGGCTGTGGCCATATTTCAGCGCTGGCCCTTTCTGCTCCAGGAATCTAATCCCGCCGAGTGTCCGAGAGCTGAGGGAGATTGATGGATGCAGGGGGAAGCCTAACCGAGCAAATCCTGCCAATGCTGCTTCTCCTTCTCTCTCTCTCAGGTTCTTAACACCAGAGGTACGCTTCCGTCCATGGACATCTGCCAAACCCTGCCTTTCCTCCGGTCATAAATGCACGTCTTTACTGCAGGGAACTATCTGTGTGGGGGGCAATAAAGCTCATTCCTTTCAAACGTAATCAGACGCAGACAGAAAGAAATGCCCTCAATCCAATTGACTTGAACAACTGAAGCACACTGACTAATCCATTTCACAGTTCATTTCTGTCTCCCTGGATACCCGGAGCAGCGCAATTACGAGAAATAGAGAAATTATTACAAATGGTTTCTTTTTGGATGGTGCTGTGAAGACATGAATGCATGCAGGAAGGAGAATACAATTCAAAGAGATTAACGCAGCTCAGTTTTCCCAAGCACAATAATTCTCTCTCTGTCTTCCGTGGAGTCACCATTGTACAGTCTAAATCATGCCTTATCAGGGCCAAACAGCCCCCCTGACTCCTGCGGTGTCATCAGCGACCTGTTGTGTGAATCATATATTTCCCTGAGCCGGGGACAGGGATGTCTGCGGGTCGTAGTGGGCAGGTTGAAAGGTAGGGGGCGTGGAAATATGTAATTCCAGCTGGCAGAGAAAGCCGTTGATGACAAACCGGGGTGGGTAATAAGCAAATATTGGCATCTTCTTAATGGTCTACAATTGTATTGTAGTTATTGTTTGGTCCGAAATATGGTTAAATACAGTATTAATCAAAGCTATCAAAGAAGCTAAATGTTGTGTTGTCCCTCTCATATTAAAAGTGAAATATATGTTCTTTATATGACTCTGCCTCTAGTAATTATAGAAATAAAAATAAATGTTTTAAGCTGGCTAACTACACAGACTGGAGTTTAAGTATTACCTACATAGCAATTTCTAGGCCTGTAATTTTGCAATGCATATTCATTTAGCAGTCTGTGATTATTTTATTTTTGCACAAACCCCACCCTTGGCCAGGAACCCTGACCATGACTATTAAATAAAGTGTGTTCTATGTAGTATGAATGTGTGTTATATGAATGTAATCTAGATGTAGGGTAGAGTGGGGGACCCACTCGGACCCCCATAAAAAAGATAGACATCTAGATAAAGTCAAGATACATTTGTATCGTATCTATGAGCTACACTGACAAGAGTGATGTAGAAGTATTCACCATGAAGCTTACACTGGTGATGTACCTGAGAGAAAATTGTGTTTAAGCTTGTTTCTCTGTAGAACATCCCAGTTATATATGCTATGATAATAGTAAGGCCTGTAGATATGGAGCATGTGTTATTTAAAAAATATATAGTTATAATCTCAGAATGACATATTGAGGGCATGGCTTAATTACTGTAGTTATTCTGTTCTGAACATCAAATCCTTTGTTTTTGCATCAAATATAGTTGATTGAATAAAAAAGACATTGTATTTAAAAATGACCTAAAGTCAGCATCAGGTAGATAGTTTTCAAGCCAGTTAGCATCAGCTAACAAAATCGTTCAAATAGGCTATTATAATTGTATAATTCATAATTATTGAAACTGCCTGCACACTGATTTGGATGTAAATGTTTAAAGCAAATTGCTTTGTCAGACTGGGGGGCATTTTATCCCACAAATAATTGTTTTGTTAAAAATTCGATACTTTTCATACTTGGTTTGTAATTTATGTTATTGTCATTAAAACTATGAAAACATTTCTGAACACATTTAACTTTTGTTTCACAGAAGAAAAAACTCTAACCTTCTACATTTGTCAAGTTGTCATTGTCATTTGACCTTACAGCATCAGATGCCTCACTTTACTGCCATTCACAAATCCTCTCCCAAGGCTTCATGGCGTAGCAAAGTATGCATAACACTTCACAATCTTGCTGAAAGTAGTGCCATGCACATGCTTCTTGCCTACTGTGAATTTGGACATACTACTGCTTACTATATAGATGATTTCGGATACAGCCCCATAACTTTTACCTCTGTACTTGTCAGACTTTGTCTTCCTCTGCCTTCGTCTCCTCACCCATATTTGATCCGTCCTGTTCCCCATTATTAGTTGATTAGTCTTCGTCTGTATCTTGATTATGTCCCAGGTGTTTCCAGTTATGTCTCCCTATATAAGTCTGTTCTACCCAATGTTACCTGTGGATTATTGTTAATGTCAGCGTGTCAATGTTCTTACCTGTGTTCCTGTGCCTCCTCCGTTTGTCATCCATTAAATACCCTGTTTGTTTCTATCCTCGTCTCCTCGTTCCTGGATCCCCTGCACCGTGACAGAATAATCCACCGCAAACGACGATGGAATTCGGCCCGGCGTCTCGCCTTATCCGGCGGGATCTCTCATTTGTGGAGTTCGCCGGGAATTCTGCGGGCTCGCCTCGGTGACGGAGCTCCACGACGGCAATCCTCCATCTATTTCGGCTCGGGGCAAAGTACCTGCGCCCTATGGATCTCCCAGACACTACAGGATTGTGTTGGAGAGAGGGGATCTACCGGTGTCTGGGAAGTTACCGGTCCCGAGTCGAAACCAGCCCACGAGTGTCTCCGCTGGCCCCGCCGAGCTCTTCTTCGTCTTCGCTGGTTCTGCCAAGCTCTTCTTCGCTGGTCCCGCCCAGCCTGCCTCTCTGCTGGTTCCCAGCGCCGCCCGCCCGCTTCCGAGCGCCGCCCGCGCCCCGCTTCCAGCGCGCGCCGCGAGCCGCGCTTCCCGAGCGCCGCGACAGCCGCGCTTCCAGCGCCGCCGAGCTCCGCGCTTCCCAGCGCCGCCGAGAACCAGCGCTTCAGCGCCGCCGAGCTCAAGGCTTCCGAGCGCCGCCGAGATCCAGTGGCTGCTCGACAGCGCCCGGTGCCTGCTCCGAGACTGCGCCTCAGTGCCTGCTCCGAGGCTGCGCTCCAGTGCCTGCACCTCGCCAGTGCCCTCCAGTGCCTGCACCGCCAGCCTCCAGTGCCTGCTCCGAGGCTGCGCCCTCCAGTGCCTGCACCTCGCCAGTGCCCTCCAGTGCCGCACCTCGCCAGTGCCCTCCAGTGCCTGCACCTCGACAGCGCCCTCCAGTGCCGGCTCCTCGTAAGTGCGCTTCAATTTCCCCGCTGGTTCCGTCCAGCTTTTCCGAGCGCCCCCGAGAGTCAGCGGCACCCGAGCGCCCACGCTGGCCCACGCTGGTCCCGTCCAGCTCTCCAGAGCCCCTGCTGGCCCCGTCCAGCTCTCCATTGCCTCCGCTGGTCCCGTCCAGCTCACCTTGGCCCACGCTGGTTCCGTCCAGCTCACCTGGGCCTCCGCTGGTCCCGTCCAGCTCACCATTGCCTCCGCTGGTCCGTCCAGCTCACTTGGCCCACGCTGGTTCCGTCCAGCTCTCCAGGGCCTCCGCTGGTCCCGTCCAGCTCACCATTGCCTCCGCTGGTCCCGTCCAGCTCACCTTGGCCCACGCTGGTCCCGTCCAGCTCACCTGGGCCTCCGCTGGTCCCGTCCAGCTCACCATTGCCTCCGCTGGTCCGTCCAGCTCACCTTGGCCCACGCTGGTCCCGTCCAGCTCACCTGGGCCTCCGCTGGTCCCGTCCAGCTCACTTTTCCCTCCGCTGGCCCTGTCCAGCTCGCCTTCCACGGCTCCTGAGCGCCCCCCTGGGATGGGGAGCTTCCCCATGAAAATTTTGGGGGGGGGCTACCCTCCATGGCCACCCGAGCACCCCGCTCCTCCATGGCCGCCCGAGCACCCCGCTCCGCCATGGCCTCCTCAGTTCCCGGACCTCCGTGGCCGCCTGATCCGCCATGGCCGCCGGAATCCCCGGATCCGCCATGGCCGCCTGATCCGCCGTGGCCGCCTGAGTCCCCGGATCCGCCGTGGGTCCCGGAACGGGCACCGCCCTGGAGGTCACCTGTCCGGTCTCCAGGTCCTTGAGGCCTCCAGAGTGCCCACCCCTCCCTTTCGATGTCGGGCGGGGACGCGCCTATTGGAAGGGGGGGGTAATGTCAGACTTTGTCTTCCTCTGCCTTCGTCTCCTCACCCATATTTGATCCGTCCTGTTCCCCATTATTAGTTGATTAGTCTTCGTCTGTATCTTGATTATGTCCCAGGTGTTTCCAGTTATGTCTCCCTATATAAGTCTGTTCTACCCAATGTTACCTGTGGATTATTGTTAATGTCAGCGTGTCAATGTTCTTACCTGTGTTCCTGTGCCTCCTCCGTTTGTCATCCATTAAATACCCTGTTTGTTTCTATCCTCGTCTCCTCGTTCCTGGATCCCCGTGCAGCACCGTGACAGTACTACATTGATAGTAAATCCCAATGGACTGTATTTTTTGAAGACTTTTAATGACAATGAGCCTTGACAATGACTTTTCGGAAATCCCACCAGAATGTAAAGTTTTCAGACACTTAAATGTTTGTTAATTGCAATGAAATGATCTTGGTAGTATAATTTAAAATGTATATTGAATGCAGTCTTCACTGAATTTTGACCCACTTAAGTAGGACTACATTGTTTTTTTTAAACTACAAAGAGAGGATAGCAACACATCATGTCATCCAATAATTTGTTTTGCTCATGACACAAATGTCACTAAGCAACAATAGGGTTGCACTGACAGTTTTTAAGAAATTATATTTAATTAATGGAGCTGGGAGCGGCAAATGCTAAATCCTGGAGCTGAGTGATTATAGACTATTATAGAGAAGACATTTCTGTCCCACCACTCACGTGTTGTATTGTGTTTCAGTCTCTGTTTTGCTTGGTGACATGCAAAGATTGATGCTTCAGCTTCTTTTGGAACTATTTTCATTGATAGAGGAAAATAAATATACACCGTAACTGAAAATATTCTCTGAAAAGTCAGTATTTTTACAGCACTTTTATGGCCTCTATAACTTGTACTGTATATTAGTAAAAGCTGCATACAGTATCTTGCAGATGGTGTAAATACATTTGTGCCATAAAAGAGTATAGCTGTATATTATTATAGAACACTAATAAAATGCTGTATCAGACAGAAATGTCACAGAATTTTTCCCCCAAACTTCTTTGTAGAAATTCTTGTTATTCTCAGTTTCTTTGTCCACACAGGTCCCAGCAAGAACCTCTGTCCGCTGATAAAAGAAACCTTTCGTCACACTCCCTGTTTTCGTCATGCTCACAGCTCTGAGACCCATGCAAAGACTCGTACCTGCGGTGTATAACCTCTGCCATAAACCTGCTTTATTGTTCAGGGTCTTTGTACCTCCTACAGGAGGAAAGTACAGTAAGTGTTCGCTTGAGCCCAAAGAGCACACATCACACACAGTATGAATAAATGCCATCCGTCTATTACTAAAATAGCCAGAAGGACCGTAATTGATTTTGGTATAAATTAAATAAATAAGGACATGCATGCATAAACAAACAGACTCATATAGCCATATGTTCCATCTACGATGCACATAACTTTTCCTATAGCTCTGCTGTTTGATCAGCAACCCTGAATAAATATAAGAACTTGCAGAGAGAAGAAGTGCTGAGAGTTTCTCTTATCTGAGTTTATAGCGTGTTGGATTTAAATACATCAATGGTGAATGAAATTGAATGTTTCCCGATGCCTGTGCTCGGAGGAAATGGATTTCTTGCTTGCTGTCACTATTTTCGAAAGACAGCAGTTTTTTGTGACTGTTGTCTCCTTCCTTCCCAAAGCTTTTAATTTATATGCATGAAAACGAAGGAAGCCCAAGAGACGAAATATCACAATGATAATCGTTTGTATTAATGTTTAATTATCAACCTAATTATTCAGGGGTTTAATAGACCCCCCCCCCCCCAGCGATGCTTCAGTGCAATCAAGTTGACTAGATTATATCCGTGACAATAATGTGCAAATTCGGTTGAATTCACTTCTCACAGATTGCTATAATAACTTCAAGTCAGCTAATTAATTACCCGAGCTGTAGTATGATTCATTTAGCTGCCATTTGGATTTGGATTGTTCTATCAGGTGTGTCGAGCTAAAATGGATGGGTACCTCGTGTGAATAAATCATGGCGTACATAACGCAGGACAAACAAACACAAAGAGCTTGTCATCAGGAAGATGAGATGTCTTCGAGAGCTACTGATCCAGTACTTTGGCAGCCTGCGATTATTGTAAATTATACACTGGAATCCTTGCTGCACAGAATTAGAATTGGTTTGGTGTCTAATTTGGACTTTGCAATCAGAGTTTTGATTAAGCTTGATATTGTGTCTGCAATTAAAACTTCAATGATTCAGAATAAACAAAGGTGCAGAGAAAGTAGTGCTACTTCAAGGAAAGAGAGAAAGAAAAGTGCTAATATTTTCAGAACCGCAATCAACAACATTCCCTGAGTAGATGTGCTCTCGGGCCAAAATAATATTTTTCTTAACCACGGTCTGCTCCCATCAAGCACGAGGGAAATAGGGAAATTGTTTTTAGATTACATTTGGGCGGAGTTGGTTCCACTCCAGCCTTTTTCGCTCTCTCTGAGGTGAGGCCGTGGTCACTTTTCATTAGCTCTGAACTTCCTCGCGCAGAACAAGTGTTAGTGAGCAAACGTGCCCTGACATTATGCCTGATCTGAAGTGTAAAATGTAGCTTTTCCACCCACTGAGAAGTCATTTATCAGGCTGTCTGAAGACTTAGTGAAAGTGGAACATGAGGGTAAAGTTTGATGGACTTCATTAAAGAAAAGCAACACGTCAGGAGTTATTAATTACTCTTATGGTGATTTATCTTAGGGTGACTCCCACGATCCATCTAAATTAGATTAATTTAGGAAAAACTGTCAAGTAAACAAGTTTAATTTGTGTAAATGACCCACTGTTTGTGCATGTATATCAAGTGTTATATCACTTTATTTGTCCTCTCATCAGTTGTTAAGCAGTTAGTAAACATGAGAGGAGGTCGTGTGAAATGATGGGACGTTAACATTGAAGATTTTAATATGCTTATAAATGTATAAACAGGAAACAAGATGAGATCAATCATTGTTTCTGTAATCTGAATAACGGCCACTGGTTATATTATAACACTTTACAGCACATTTCTATGATATCTTCATTTCCCACATTGCTTTTAGTGTATGAGTCTGGTTTGAATATTAAAGTACAGCGGGGTAGAGGTCTGCTACCCGACCCAAACCCAGTATTTCGGGACCCAGCGGTTCGGGTCGGGTTTTGGGTTAATGTTTAATGGATAGCTTCGCTCGAGTCGGGTTCGGGTTTGTAGCTAAACCAAAACTATATGCAGAGGCTTCGCTGCTTTCATAGGCACACACATATCAGAGATCGCGCAGCACGGAAACTTTTATTAGTAAAATAGCTTCGACAGGCTACTGACTATAAGTCACAACATTATATTTATCTGCAATGCAAAATCGCTGTTTTTGAAGTAACTAAGCCTCATTGCTTATAAAGAGACAGCAGGTTCACATGCACGCAACATTCCTCGGTCTCTCTCTCGCTCGGTCTCTCTCTCTCTCTCTCTCTCTCTCTCTCTCTCTCTCTCTCTCACTCTCTCTCAAATAAATGATTAATTCATTCAAATAAATACAATCTTATTTATCTTATGTCTGATTTAAAGTAGACAGAATGCTAACGAGCCTTAACTGACAAAAATGACCATAATTTGCACGGTGGAAGAATTATCTTCTTGTCCATACAAAATTCATAAACTCGGCAGAATGTATGTGCATCACAGACCTGATGTTCACAAACTTTCATAACTGGTAAATGTTTGTGAAATGGCAGAGCCATGATTAATCAGTTTCTTTGCATGCAATCGTGAAATGCAACCTTTTTACTTTTTTGGGGGGTGATTTCGGGTCGGGTTCGGGCTCTAAATTTAACTGTGCCGCTCGGGTCGGGTCGGGTCGGGTCAGACAATCTCGGGTACGGACCGGGTTCGGGCTTCAGTTTTGAGCCCGTGCAGACCTCTACAGCGGGCTATATTATTTTCATCTAAACCACTAGATAGCACAAAAACATGGCGTAGCTCTTTCCAAAACATTCGCTTTTCAAGATGCACGTGTATATTTGCAACCCTATATCAGTGTATCTCTATAGTGGTTATGTGTAACACATAACCAAAGGTAGCATGCTAAGCCCATTGTTCTCTGAAACCTCTGTTTGTACTATAGTTATATTAGTGCGAATAACACTTTGAACATCAAATCAATACTGTTTCATGGAACAAGCATGGTCCTTTCTGACCCATGTAAGGTCAGGTCTTTGAGGTTTCATCTAAAAGCAATTTCTAGCGAGGTCTGGGAAACGCAAAGCCAGCTTTATCCAGCTTGCTCTGGCGTTCTGGTTTCAGTGGAAGTCAAGGCCCTGCACTTTGTTCTCTTGGAGGACATGATATTGATCTGGTTTGGTGTCAAAGTAAACTCGACTGTAATGCGTCAAAAATGAGCATGTGGTTTACTAAGTCAACACTTTCTGCAGTGCCGTGAGAACTTTTGGATTTATTTCGGAAAGGGGCCATACATCTGTAGAGTAAATCAATTGCACCCTGGGCAGGTTATTAAACGCCGAGAAGAAACGCTTCTGTGATTCCAGACATCATCATTATTTCTGCCCAAAAGAAACAAGCATTTGTTCTGGGTCTCTAGGAGAGGCCGGCTCTTTCTGCTTCGCAGGTATATATTCCTTCAGAAACCCAGCACACATTTGTTTTCTTCAGGTCAGCCTCAAAATCATTTTACATCACTGTCCTCTCCCGTCCCCATGTATTACAGCATCTATAGCAATAGATTCAGAGGGGCTACTGAACTGTTGTATCAGACTATAACCATTTACAGGGCTTTAAAGAAATAGTTCAACCTAAAATACCCTCTCTGTCATCATCTACTAACCGTGATGTTCTAAACATGACTTTTACAAAAGGAGATTTTTAGTGGGATGTGAATAATTCATTAGTCGTTTTGTTTCCATGCAAGCTTCATAAAGGATCAAAAAGCCCCATTAAAGTATCATAATAGTAGCCAATACAATGTGTATGTTATATTTTTAACCATTCTGAAACATTTTGTGAAAAACAGGCTGATATTTAAGTCATTATTTCTCTGAGGTATGTCTATTATAGAGTTCATGAGAGAAATGCATTTAATTTGTGATTTATGAATGTGTGATTTTTATTCTTCTGTGTCTATTTCAGTCTTTTCATCACTTTTAAGATATCATATGACTTCAGTCAATTATTCAAATTCCTTTACTGTGATTTTGCAGGACTCGTTGCATGAGAAAGAATGGCCAGTACGTCAAAATGTCTTCCTTCATGTTTCATGAAAGTGATGTTATACAGCTTTGGAAATGACATGGGGTGAAATATAATTTATTTCCCTTTTTCTGGATGAACTTCTCCTTCAAACAGTCTCCAGTGTAGGTTTTAGATGAAAAAATTGTGGGAAACTTGTGATATTCCGCCAAAATGTAACATTTGATTGTGACATGTTTTTTTAAGATAAAAAAACCTGCAGTAGATCGAGCAGCTTTTGCTTGTAAGTGACAAGTAAACAACAATCATACAACACATTACCTTTTTTTTCTTGTGGTTAATTGGAACCTTAATTTCTCGTCTCTGATGTCCTCATTAAAACTCTCTGAACTGATTTCAAACATAACATAATCAACAATTCAGATGGAACGAAACACACCGCCATGGCCTGCCACTGCTTGCCAAAGGGATTGGTTTCAAGATGGTGAAATATTAACGAGGGCTTGTGTTTGACACATTCACTCCCTGGCTGTCATGCTGCCCTGCTGCCAAATGCTTGGTGTGCATGACTGTGGTTCATCATGTTTGTTTGTGTGTGTGTGTGTGTTGGATGTATGTGCGTGTTATCTCTAGTCTGGACAGACTCAGGGCATCGCAGCAGGCTACACTGTGTTCCTGGTAAGCAGACTTGTGAATATAGCACAAAGCTTTGAATCATGGACGATAACAGACCAGTTCACTAACGCACGCACACACATGCACGGCCGTGGCTCATTTCTCAGCACAGTGCAAAAGCAGCAGGATGAGGGAATACATCAGGACACAGCTCCGCACGGCTTTCGTTTACTCCCTAGGCAACAGAGCATGTCATACAGTTAGTGCAAAACTAAGCATCTCCTCCAAGGGCACCGCTGAAAATTAAGTGCAAAAATAAAAATATTAAGAATGTGAAAGCAAATAGTGTGCAAAACTGTTTTCTGAAGTAACACTGTGCAACAGTGACACCGTGTTTCAGAGCAAGGCAGTGACTCGTTAGGTTCCCATTGAGCTCTAAATCATGGCGTGAATGTGGGGGGGGGGGGGGGGGCAGGGGACAAGCAGTGCTCCCACATCACTGTGATTGCTCCGTCAATGCGATATCAAGTTTACAGCAGGTGCACTAATTGGCCTGAATGGGTCAATCTTGTTGTATGGAAGTGCACTGGCTAATTACAGAGTAAACAACTCCCCCACTCGAACAGCATGACCGTTGACTTCGTCCAGTTCAGAAGTAACTTAAAAAGACTGAAAGCATGATCTGTGAATGAGCTGTTTTTATTGTGTGTGTGTGAGCATCCAGATGAGTACATTAATGGTAGGCTACTTGTGATCATCTTGAGCATCTGTTAATAGTAATAATCCTGGAAAACTGAAAAGTATTTAGAAACAATTTCCCAAACACATAGTTACAAAGACAAGCTACATAAGACATGCTTGTTAGTGTATTATTTTTGCATTAAAACAAACATTTAAAACACTTTGTTGCTATTACATGGTTTCTAATAAAAGATGCATCCACATTATGTTGGAATTACACCAAATATGACTCATACTGATTCTAAACTCATACGTTTAGAAAAACTCTTACGTATACCACCTAAATGCTGTAACGTCTATATTGCTTTCTACAGTGAGAAAGTCCTCTCATCTGGATCACGAGAGAAGTATGCACAGATCAAGCACGGTTTACAAGTGAAAACTGTCCAAACTAATATATGTTGGTGGATCAGAGAATACTTGACCATGCCACTCTTGTAAATTAAAAGCCTTTATTATCAAATGCTACATCCGAGAAATCTAAAAACATATATGTTGGTGGATTTTGATGTGAGAGGAGTACAGGCAGGGGATGGAGTCCGGTTGTGTATTATATGTGATGTTTTATCAGCTATTTCAGGATCTGTTTGTGAGCAGAACGTATGCTACATTTCTCAAAATCTGTTCCAATGAATTAACAAACTACAATCGCAATGCTATCTCACGAGAAATGTTATGAGGTGGCTAATCATACGACCTGACTCATTTGATTTCGTACGACTTCTCTAGACCCCGGGGACGGGTAGGTTTAGGGACGAGGGTTGTGTGGATTGTGTCATTGGTGTTTGGTGATGAGTTTGTGTCTCATTTAAAGTCACACCAGAGGTGTTCAGCTGCTTTCTGCAGACCAGTCAAGTTCTTCCACACTGACTCAATCATCATTTCTCTTTGATTCTTGTCTTATACACAGAGACACTGTCATGTTAGAATAGAAAAGAGTCCAGAGTCCTGTTGCTATACAATTAGATTCCCTAGAATATCATTATATACTTAAACATTAAGATTTGTACTCATGGAAATGACTAAAGTAGTCAAACCTTTCATTAGAAGGGGGTGCCAATACTTTTGGCCATATAGTGTATATACACACACACACACACACACACACACACACACGGTGCACAACACAAATGACTACACCCCCTCTGAAACTTGACAAATTCATCAATTACATTTTACTTAGAAGATATGATAGGGTTCTTTAGAGATATAACGTTTCATCAAGTCTGCTTAATCAGTTACCAAAGCTGCATATCAAAATTATTCAGTACAATAAGGTTTGTGTTGCAAAAATCTGTACACCCTCCTGTAAGTTACTGAATTTATCTAAAAACTAAAAAAAGAAGAAAGAAAATGTGTAAGCTGAAGGCAATTCAACAGGAAAGTATGTTGAACCAAAACTTAAAGAGAAGTAATTTCTTGAAAATGAAAAGTGTTATTGCCCACTGAATAATACTCAGACTTAACAGTGGATCCACTTGGGAGAAACTGTCAGGAGACGTATGTCTTAGCACAAAAGAAGACAATGATAACAATTCATTGTTTTAAGTGTGAAAATACAGCAAAAGTCAAACAGAAATTCAAAATCAATGGATTTTTGACAAGGCCCCTGAAATAATCAGGCATTCACTTAAAGCTTACATTTCATGTTTATTTTTTTATTTTAGAAAAACCGTAGGAGAGATATCTAGCAAGTGTCTCGGAGCCAGCAAAAGCTTTGAAAAGAGTGACTGTTTATCTCACAGAGTAAGTACTGCCTGCAGAAGTGACATGCATGCTTGTTGTCCACACTTAAACTACCCACTAGCCAAAGCATGCACAATAAACACATGTAACCTTTTCCAAAGCCCATATTTACAAAACATAGACCTCTGGGAATTCATACTCTGGTCTCGTGAGACCAAGTCAATCATTTCAGATCGTACAGCACTCCAAATGTTATGGTGTTGCTAGAGGAGGAGTACAGTGAGAAGCTCTTATAGGGATGAAGGTGCTGAAGGTTGTGTTTTATCAATACTGCCATGAATTCACACACTACTGTGTGATGTAGTTAAAATATTTTAAACATAAGATGCTACCCTCTCCTCTTTCCCTGCATTGTTGGGCATTTATTCACCATGACAATGACAATATGCATTCTCCCTTCAGTGGACAAGTATTTCACCCAGTCTTAACACTCTTGAGAACCTGTGGGGTTCTGTAGAGATGAGTTAAGCCACACTCCTCATTAAAGACCAGGGCATTTAAGGAGGTCATCCTCCAGGGTTAAATATGTGACAGGTTGTCATGAACTTGTACACTCAGTGTCAAGATGCAGTATAGAAGATGAACGAAGGTCTTACGGGTTTGGAACGACATGAGGGTGTGTAATTAATGACAGAATTATATTTTGTGGGTGAACTATCCCTTTAAATCTAGGGTGTACTCATTTCTACAATCCTTCTTTTAAACAAAATGGGCTTATTTACTTATATCAATGACACATATGTCTCTGTTTTTATTAAGTGTATGTTTAATTCAGCCTCATTGGAGGGTCTTCTAGCATGAATGGACTGTTTAAGATCATTAAGATTTAAGTCCGTACTTTGACTTGGCCACTCCAAAACCTTAATTATGTTTTTCTTGAGCCATTCAGATGTGGACTTGCTGGTGTGTTTGAGATCATTGTTCTGCTGCATAACTCAAGTGCACTTGAGCTTGAGGACAAACTGACGGCCGGACAGATGTAACGGGACACTCACCTTCCAAAAAGTTCAACTTTTGTCTCATCAGTCCACTGAATATTTGGGATACTTGGGGATAATCAAGATATTTTTTGTCACATGTGAGACGAGCCTTTGTGTTGTTTTTGGTCAGCATGGATTTTGCCTTGGAGCTCTCCCGTGGATGTCGTTTCTGCCCAGTCTCTTTCTTATTGATGAATCATGAACACTGACCTTAATTGAGTCAAGTGAGGCCTGTAGTTCTTTAGATGTTGTTCTGGGTTCTTTGATGACCTCCTAAATGAGTCGTCGTTGCTCTCTTGGAGTAATTTTGGTAGACCGGCCGCTCCTGGGAAGGTTCAACACTGTTCCAAGTTTCCTCCATTTGTGGATAATGGCTCTGACCGGGGTTTGCTGGAGTCCCAAAGCCTTAGAAATGACTTTATAACCCTTTCCAGACTGATGCAGGTCATCTATTTAGTTTCTCATCTGTTCTTGAATTTCTTTAGATGATGTGTTGCTCTTTAAGCATGCTTCACTTTGTCAGACACGTCCTATTTTCTATTGAAGTGATTTCTTGATTTAACAGGTCTGGCAGCTTTCTAAAATAATGTTGTTAATCACAGTTATTCCATGATTTAACAGCAGGGGGCAATTACTTTTTCATGTAGGGCCAGGTAGGTCTGGACAGGTTTTTTCCTTTAATAAATGAAATTATCATTTAAAAACTGCATTTTGTATTTACTTACATTATCTTTGTGTAATATAAAAATTAGTTTGTTAATCTGAGCCTTTTACGTGTGACAAATATGCAAAAAATATAAAAAACCTTCACACAACACTGTATATATATGTGTGTGTGTGTGTGTGTGTGTGTGTGTGTGTGTGTGTGTGTGTGTGTGTGTGTGTGTGTGTGTGTGTGTGTGTGTAAATTGCTAAAATTTCATTAGATTTTTACATTTCATAATATTTCCATAAAAACATAATTTTGCATCTGAACAACTCTAGTCCAAAATGTCAGCATGGCTTGACCGCAACAGAAAATAAATAAATTTTTTAAATAAATTGTATTGTACTGCTTTCCAGTTGCACTTGTAAGGTGACTGCATGTGAACATCAAGTAGCACTTGTCAATGAATTTACATTTCAGAAGTTCACCACACACCCACCGATCGACTCCTATCAGCTACGGTAAAGGACACGATCCTCAGATGTTTGCTAAACAGGACCAGATCTGAGACACCTCATTGCATAGCAAGTCCCTTTGAGTGACAGAAAGCATGTCACACTGTTGAACACACACGTGCAGGGTGACACAGGTGATGTTGAGTGTTCAATGAATCAGCAGTAAATGCCAACATTAACCCAAAGCCACGATATTAATTTCCCTGCTAAAAGAAAAGTGCAATTATTTGTGCAGGCATTTTTCTCTCAACCCAGTTGAACCTTTCAACATCAACAAATCAACTGCATGCAATTCATTATGCTTATAAAAGGTTATGGCAGCCTGATAAATGGGAGCCTCTGACTCGTGTATCAAGTCCCTGAGATAAAGCAAAATTATGTCATGAATTATTAACTGCAATTCAATAGGTTGAGCTTCTAATCTCACAGTCCGTCAGGGCGGCTTAAGAGAGAATTCTCAACAAGATGAGGGCGGCACAGGCAGAAAAGCACTGAGAAGCAAATTCATCGCCGTGTTTTAGTGTAAGCATCTGACAGCCCCAATAGCAGGAACCCTCAAACAGGACATGCATGAAGCCAACGACTGCATTTGGGTGTTTTTGGGTGAATAAAAACAGATGTATTACCGAAGGCTCCGGAGGAATGGATTTACTATCAGTGTGACAAGAAAATCTGACACAGCCAGCAGAGATGCTTTGCAAACCTGTTCAGGGAAATTTGTGTATTTATTCTCCCGGTGACACAGGGTAACACTTGAGTCTGGTGATCGGTCAGATGTGTAAAGAATATGTGAAGTCTCTTGTTCCTGAAAAACTGGTCACGCTGTTCGCTGGCAAGCGCTCATATCCCCTGTCAGATCCAGAATACACACAGAGAGAGAAACACTCTCCGGCGCTCTCTTTTGTCCCCTGCAGAGCTATTGCCATGTTATTGAGGTTGAACTGGAAAAAAAGAGAACTGTCATAGCTTCTAAAAATACACAGTCCAAAAGCAGAGCTATAGGCGTATTTTGTTCTCCTCCAAATATTAGAAGTGCATTACAGATTCATTATTCATGAGGGTTGAGATGGATGAGGGGGCAGGGACATATGGTGCACACTGCGTGTGGTGAAATATTAAAAAGCCGTGTCAGCGCTGAGGCCACAGTCACACCAGGTGGGCAGATCTGCCGGACGAAGACAGCTCTCTCCTGACAACGGGCCCCGGCGGACGCACGTCCCGCGGTTCTGTGCCCAGAGACAAAGGCAGAGAGACGCTGCCGAAACATCCCGTAGAGGTCAGACGCGGCGGTCAACGGTGCGACATCTGTGGTCTTGGTGGAGATTGGAGGGGACGGAGGGAGAGAGAGTTAGGGACCAGACAAATTAGAATAAAATGAACAGGTCAGAGGCGTGATTATATGTGCGACCGCAGGTGCATCGTAATCATCCTGCAGTGTTACTGTAGAGTTAGTGCATCCTAATATAACTGACTGGAATGATACACGTGGTCTATTTGAGAGGCGAAAGAAAGAATGATAGGAGAGAGATAATCGTGAGAGGTGCTCTTCACTGTGAAAGTTGGAAATTAACATTAGTGGAGTATGTTTTACAAGAAAATATTATTCTAGTCTTTCTATTTCCAAACTTCGTATTTAATTGAATGTGTTATTTGCCATTTATTTCTAATGAGAATTCACTTGTAATTAATGAGTAAACATTGTTTGAAAATAAATCATTTTCGGTATATGGACATTATCCTAAAAATAATACTTTTCTGGCACGTAGATTATGGGAGAGACATTATATATCAGAAATAAGGGTGTGTTTGTAAGCCGTTGTTTATTAGGAATGAAAATGAGCAGGTTGGTAAATGACCATAATGAATCAATAAAGCCTAGCTCATTTATTGTTAATGGGAAATGTACGCAGATTCATGATGATGGATGCCTGTCCATCATAATCTCATTTGGATCGTCCCCTAACCTGAACGGCGCACGTTGGGCTTCATTGAGAGACAAAGCATGCTGGGTAATTAAATGAGAGCAGTCATAACGTCCAAGACACAAAGGTATTGTTAAGCAGAGATGAGGACAGAAAATGGGTCTGCTTTAATGTAGGCACCGTTTATGTCCATATAGTTCATGCTTATTCTATTTTATAGTTTTGCCAAGCTGAACAATTCAATCATTGGCCTATTGTAGGGACACATCAATATTACAATTATGGCAGATATATCATAATTATTTTTGTGCCCATAACTGACAAACCAATAAATGTGTTTGTTTTTTCTCCAGAAAAGAATAATTTTGTCTTAGAATAGGATGTGTTATATGAATTAAATAGACCTTTGACCACACAAGTACTGTTCAAAAGTTTGGGCGTCGGTAAGTTCTGAAGAAAATTAATACTTTTATTCTGCAAGGACACATTGAACTGATCCAAAGTGACAGTAAAGACTTTTTATAATGTTGCAGAAGATTTACATTTCAAATAAATGCTGTTCTTTTGAACTATCTATTCATTAAATAATCCTGAAAAATTATATCTGCTTCCATAAAAATATGAAACCGATGAGAAAAATCAATGTTACTTGATTTTTCAAGTAACATTGAAAAACATTTTAAAATCAACGTAAAAAAAAGAAACCAAAAATAAATGTAAAGATTTTTTTTTTTTTATTTTTAATTGTAGTAACATTTCAAAATATTACTGTTTTTACTATATTATGGATCAAATAAATGTAACCTTGGTAAAAATAGACTTCTTTCAAAAATATAAAAACATTTTTACAGACCTCCAACTTTTGTCAGATCAACAGATTTGCATAAATGTGACCCTGGAGCACAAAAGCAGTGTTAAGTCGCTGGGGTATATTTATAACAATAGCCAAAAATACATTGTATGGATCAAAATTATAACTTTTTCTTTTATGCCAAAAATAATTAGGTTATTAAGTAAAGATCATGTTCCATGAAGATATTTAGTAAATTTCCTACCGTAAATATATCAAAACTTAATTTTTGATTATTAATATGTATTGCTAAGAACTTCATTTGAACAACTTTAAAGATGATTTTCTCAATATTTAGATTTTTTTGCACCCTCAGATTCCAGATTTACAAATATTGTCCGATCATAACAAACCATACATCAATGCAAATATTATTTATTCAGCTTTCAGATGATGTAAAAATCTAAATTTCTAGAAATATACACTAATGACTGGTTGTGGTCCAGGGTCACATATGCTATAGCAATGTGAGCTATTTCTTTGTGTAATTATTAGTATATTCCAACAGCAGTCATCGGTCTGGGTTGACCAAAGCCAAACTCACCCTTATGTGGCCTCACCACTGCATTAGAGCTTTGAATATTCCTCAAAGAACTCAAGAAAGAAAAAGAGAGACACATACAGACAGACAGAGACGCAGAAGGGGGCGAAGTCTGTACCCACTCCCTCTGCCAAGCCTTGATCAGACCCTCATAAAAGGCTCTTTCCGTGGCATGCCAGCTTTCATGAATAGCTGATGACAGCCCCAAATTTCCAGGCACAGTGAAGAACTGCATGGGAACCACAGGTGGAGCCTGGCTTGATTAACCTCTTCCATTCTGCTCGTCTGCTGTCGGAAACTGTTGATAGATGAACCCATCTGAAGAGCAGGATCTAAAGAGACTGAGAATGACGAGGTTTAGAGCTCCATCATCACTAGCTGTGTCTTTTATGTTGTAAATGGTTAAAGCCCCAGCAAGTCCATAAGCAGCCCGCGAGGGAGCAGTAAACAGGAGGAGACTGTAACTCAGAGGTCTGGGGACAGATAGAGATGAATGTTCTCAACAGAGAGTGCAAATGTGAAATACCCATGATGCAACAAGACAAAGACAGCTGAGACCCTGAAAATCTCTGAGTGAAATATAAATCTCTCTATTCAGTTTGAGTTTCTGTCTGGCCCTACAGACGGATTCTCAAATATGTCCATTTCAAATGGCTCACATAATGGCTCTGATTCACAAAAGGTTTGCATGAATAAAAACCATGTCAGGCTGGTGAGAAAACGTTTAACTGCACTCTTAAAAATGCCTAAGAGATACATTTTGGGTTCCCCAAAGAAGCTCTCAGAGAAGATTTCATTTTTTTAGTTAATGTGAAGAATATTTTAATGATCCAAAGATTTTTTATACTTTTAAATAACCTTCTGTTCCATGAATGTTAAAGGTTCTTCATGGAACCATATGCCAATAAAGAACCTTTATTTTCAAGAGTGTGTGTGTGTGTGTGTGTGTGTGTGTGTGTGTGTGTGTGCGTGTGTGTGTGTGTGTGTGTATGTTGTTTTTGGCCTAATTTATTAACCTGGACTAAAGATTTTGGCCTTTCAGTTGAGCAAAGTAGCATGCCTTTGTCAGATTCTGTTGGCTTGTCTTAATGAATATGTCATTTAGGGTGCACTTATATAAAAGTGCGATATAAAGAGTGGTGTCAATGCAAGATTAAACTGCAGCCGCGAATCGATTTATCAACCCTGAAAGTCATTTCATAAATGGCGTGTGCAAATTAATATGACCAAAAGGCAGGTATTAATCTGAATGACGTGGAGCATGGCTGCTGTCACTGCACGTGGAGAACAGAGACTACAGTGAGATTCAACAATTAAAACTGTAGAAGATATCAATAATAATAATTAGTTGTATTTATATAGTGCTTTTCTAGACTCTCAAAGCGCTTTACATTGTGAGGGAATCTCCTCAACCACCTGTGGAAATGTGGAAGTATTTCTCATCAACTTTCTGTAATCAGTTGTTTTATGTAATATTTCTTCTAAAACACGAAACCCTTTCTGAACATACATCGTTCAAGGTTCAAGGTTCAAGGTTTCTTTATTCGTCACATACTAAATTATACAGGGTATAATCAGAAGTGAAATGTAAATCAAATCAGGTCCGCTCAGTGGACAGCGCAAATTAATACAAATAACAATTATATAAAAGTAACACAACACAAGATCATATTTATGGTAAAAAGGAGAAATAAGAGTAAAATGTGCAAAAGAATAAAAAGTGCAAAACAAATAAGATGTGCAAAAACAGTATATTGGGACTTAATAAATAGTAATATGAACAAGAGGGATGTGCAAACGGGTTGTACCGGGTATGTACGGTATGTTGTCAGCCCAAGTTCATCAAATTAAAAGCCTGATTTAAACATGGGTGCTAATTGGGCTGTACTGTATGTGCACAGTTATACTTAATTAACCGCAGTACGTTCACAGAGTGCACACACACACACACTTTGTTAGATTGTGCAAGCAAATTAATAACATTTATTTGGGATCTCAGTAAATCAGGTCTTTCGGTACACTGCATGTATCTCTTATTTAGAGATATTTTTATCTTGCTGTGTATGGGTTTTGACTGATTACACTCTCAGGGAAATGCTCATTGTTTTTTGCACTTTTAATTTACATTGTAATTAGAACAGTGCAATTAATTAACCTCCACTAAGTACCACTTAATAATCCACATGGAGTGCTGTTAATTACTTCAGTGTGATAATCATAAACCGGTCATTCAGTCACAATGGCGATTCTTTTGTCCCAGATTTGGAGAAAACGAGATTAAAACTACCATCTACGGTAAAGCTCTCTGAGCACAGAGACGAGTTATTGCTGGGAGGTTGTTCATTCATAGCTCTGGAGCCTCAGTTATATAAGTATCAACTTCCCAGCTCACAAAAATGTGTTCTAGAACATTTAGCTAGATTTATCAAGTTCTAATAATGTTGTATGTTCTCTGAATGTTCAAAACATTTAGAATTGTGTTTTTCAATGTTATGCAAACGTTAACAGAACATTCCAATTAATTATTTTGCAAATATTATGGTTAGAGTTACTTTTGAATGGTATCTGAAACAAATAAAAACATTTTAAAATTCAACAAACGATATAAATCATGTTTTATGTTCATATTAAGAACATTATTAAAGACCAGATAACTTTAGGTGAACATTGTATTAATATTACACTGTAAAACAAACAATTTAAGGCAACCGGCTTCAGCTGATTTTTGAGTTTTCTCAACTTATTTTGCATAAACAAGTTGAGAAAAGCAAAAATGTGCTGAAGCTGGTTGCCTTAAACATTTAAGTTCTCTCAACTTTTGATTTTTTTCCAGCACTGTAAAAAAAAAAAAAGTTGAGCAAACTTAAAAAGTTTAAGGCAACCAGCTTCAGCAACATTTTTTTTATTTTACAGTGTAGTGGAAGAACGTCTCAGGTTACGTATGTAACCATGGTTCCCCGAATGGGGAAGCGAGACACCGTCCCCTAGGGGTCGCTACGGGAACGCCCTCAGCGTGACTCGTCTGAAGATACATATGTAAAAACACCACCTGTTGGCGGCGACAGCCCATGACGTCACTACCGGGCGTGCCACAATATAAGTGCCGCCGGAGAATACATCATCAGCTTCTTCGTCTGAAGCTTGCGTCCGAAGCATGGTCCAAAGCCTAGGGGCGCAGTGTGTCTGTTCCCCATTCGGGAACCATGGTTACATACGTAACCTGGAGACGTTCCCTCCATGGGAACTCGAACTGCATCCCCTAGGGTCGCCACGGGAACGTTATACCCACTTCACCATGCTGAGGGGAATGCAAGCCAATTTCGCAAAGGCGAGCACTAAGCCAATTCTACCCGGCTTGTCAGTGATATTATCCCTTGACCAAAGGCCTGAGCTGCATACCCTAGTACTTACCTGTTAGGCGCCGGGATTACCGGGCCTAGGGTAGACTCAAGGTCTTGGAATCAGAAAAGATTCCTTCAAGGGGATATGGCCAGGCACCTGGCTCACTAGGTCCTGGCCGATCACTCAGGGGTTACCACTTGCTCTCCCAAGCTTACTGAGGGAACTGTCTCAACAGACCTCTTGGTAGTGTACACCCCCTTTCCCTTTTTTTGGACCCAACATATATGGGACAGGGAGGCGGGGCCCAAGGCACAAGCCGGGGCTTTGACCAGCTCAAAAAAGGGCACGAAGCAGTGCGCGTAACCCTACCCTTACGGGATTTTTAGAAAGAACGCAGAATCTTTGATGTGCGGACTTACCACTAAGTGGATTTTAGAAAGTGCCCAAAGTCGCGTGTGCACTTATTAGAACGTTCTATGCCCTGGAGCGGAAAACTATTCCTCGGAGTGAGAGAGGGAACTCAGGACGCTCAGAAGGGAGCGGCACGCTCATAGATGACCCTCTGGTTGAGGGGAGCAAATGCTGGCTCGACCAACAAGGCGGCGACCTATCACAGAGCTCTGGGGGCGGAGTAACTCGGACGCTCAGAGGGGGCGGCATGCTCATAGGTGACCCTCTGGTTGAGGGGAGCAGTAGCTCTACCGGCGGCGGAGAACTCATTCCTCGGAATGAGATGAACTCAGCTACCAATGAGGAGCTCTAGAGCGGAGAACTCACTCCTCAGAGTGAGACCTATAACGAGCTCTGGAGAGTGGAGAACTCATTCCTCAGAATGAGAAGGCACTCCGCCGCTCAGAAGGGAGCGGCAAGCCCCATCATGAGCTCTGAGAGGCGGGAACTCATTCCTCAGAATGAGAGGAACTCCCTCAGCAGGGAGGCATGCTCATAGATAACCCTCTATAGTGAGGGGAGCAATGCTAGCTCGACCAGCAGGAGAGCGACTTATCATAGAGCTCTGGGGGGGGAGAACTCATTCCTCAGGAGGAGACCTCCCAACCATGATTCTCCGCTCAGCAGGGAGCGGCATGCTCATAGATAACACCCTCTATAGTGAGGGGAGCAAAGTAAGCTCGACCAGCACGAGAGATCACAGAGCTCGGAGGAGCGGAGAACTCATTCCTTTAGAATGAGAGGGAAACTCAGACGCTCCGCAGGGAGCGGCATGCTCAACGATGACCCTCTAATGAGGGGAGAAATGCTAGCTCTACCTATAACAGCTCTGAGAGCGGAGCACTCATTCCTCAGAATGAGAGGACCTCAGCTACCAATAAGGAGCTCTAGGCGGAGAACTCACTCCTCAGAGTGAGAGAACTCAGTTCCTCAGAATGAGAAGGAACTCAGACAGCCAGCAGGGAGCGGCATGCTCAAAGGTGACCCTCTAACGAGGGGAGCAATGCTAGCTCGACCAGCAGGAGGCGACCTATCACAGAGCTCTGAGGAAGGAGAACTCATTCCTCAGAATGAGGTGGAACTCAGACGCCCGCAGGGAGCGGCATGCTCAAAGGTGACCTCTAACGAGGGGAGCAATGCTAGCTCTACCTATAACGAGCTCTGGGAGTGGAGAACTGCCTCCTCAGAATGAAAACACTCAGCCGCTCAGAAGGAGCGGCATACTCATAGGTAACCCTCTTATCGTGAGGGGAGTAATGCTGGCTCTACCCTTGCAGTGGTGACCAGAATGATCCAAGATCCAGGAGGATCCTCCAGAAACTCACGGACCATCAGTCAGTAAGGCAGTTCGCAGAATACAGAACCTGCCTGAAATCATCATAGGTCCAGCCTGACTGCAGTTCTTAGTTGGGAACTCATTCCTCAGAATGAGAGCCTTACCTATCGAGCTCTGAGAGCGAGAACTCATTCCTCAGAATGAGAAGGAACTCAGACGCTCAGCAGGAGCGGCATGCTCAAGATAACCCTCTATAGTGAGGGGAGCAATGCTAGCTCGACGCTCGGGAAAGCTACCAGGCGGCTCACAGAGCTCTGAGGAGCAGAACTCCCTCAGAATGAGAGGGAACTCCACCGCAAGGGAGCGCCGCTTAGGCGCTTGGCAGGAAACTTCCACCTAACCTCGGTCGGTGGAGTTTACGGTGGTTACAGGGGAATTAGAGAGGAATGAGAGGGCTTGCCTCTCTTCCGCGCCCCTGTCTCACCCTCAGCCAGGAGGGAGGCATGAGGCATCGATTGCATTAGTTCATCTCTGATCCTCAGACCGAGATGGGTTAGGACCCCTGGTTGTTCGCCTGGCTCAGACCTGGACCTTATCCAGGATCTCCGGTGTCTGGTGCGAACAGCGACGGTCTGACCTGCTGCTGCATATGCCCTGCCATTTAAGCGAGATTCAGGGGCTTAGATGGCCAGGAGGGAGCCTTGAGAGAGGATGTCTCGCCATAGAGAGATAAGCTGGTTATCATCTCTTGCACAGGGGCATCCCCTCATAGCCATGATTCACGCATCCTCAGTGTCAGCATAACTAGTATGCTGAAACCTATGAATACGAGAAAAATTGCTTTTCCCACTCCTTCTCAACCTTCGAGATTTATGAAGAAAGGAAGGCCCCTGAGCTGGTTTATTTAGATTTATTTTATGATCCATAACCTCCAAAACTCGCTCATATGCAGCGGAGCACATTAGCTGCTGCATCTAATGATGTCAGAAAGATCGCATCATCACAATCCAGCAGCTCACTCGCTCGGCCCGACGCAAAAGGGGCGTCCCAACTTATCGCCACATCCAACTGCGAACCCCACGATTTCATTCCCTAGCCTCGGCAAATTACTCGCCAAGTGGCAAGGACCGCTGAGGTCACACGGCAGGTTTCCTCGAAAGAGGGACAGGCGAGCGGATCGAGCTTCCTCAGAGAGCCGCTCACAATGCACGCAAACCGCCTCAAGGACATCGCGTGCTCCATGCCCAAACAAAAGACGCAACAGTCGTGTGTCATCGGGTGTCAAATAGCGAGGACACGGATTCAAACATTTCCTAAACGCTGCTAGTGCTCGCCATAGTAGAAAGAAAACTGTACTCTTACCAGATTCACTTTGCACGCCAAACAAATCAGTAGCCCGTTGATGATGTAATCTCCGGCACTTATATTGTGGCACGCCGTGGTGTCGCCTGTCCAACAGGTGGTGTTTTTACATATGTATTCAGACACGAGTCACGCTGAGGCGTTCGTCGACCCCTAGGGGACGCAGTTCGAGTTCCCATGGAGGGGAACATTTGTTCTTTAACAGATTTCATAAAGTTGTTTAAAGCCAAAATTCAGAGAACATTCTCTATTAGCTGGTTTATTTCAGATGCGTGTAATTCTTTATATTAATATAGATGCAGAGTAGATGATGAAAATTATTTTCTCATCATTCTGTATATTTTATACAGAATTACAGCAGAAATGTGCGAGCTCTAAAAATCACTCTTGGTGTCTGATCAGCCAGATTTGAGGACAGTGTGAGATTGAAATATACTGAAACTCTATAGGAGATGTACAAGTCTTTTCTATCTAGCTGCTGTTGAGGTGAAAGAGTTGAGATATTGAGGAGTTATTGTTTGTGCATTGTGTTTGGTTTTGGCATGTGGACCACTTTAACACCCCCACACTTTATATATGCACTGAAGTTATATCATATCTCTGGCCATATCACTTACATTCATGCAACCCTCGTCACGAGCTCTGCATGCTGTTTCTGCATCTGTGGGCTGTAGTATTGAAAGACTGATCTCAACTTCCCTCTCAGGCCAGTAGCAAAAATCATGCATTCACAAGCAGAAGTGGAAGCTTTGAAAACCTTCACTGTATGCTTTATTAATGCAAGAGCAGCGAAAAGCGAGAGAAAAGACCAAGGAGGTGAGGCACCGGCAGCTGGCGGGGACAGAAGAGCGGTTCCCGACATCAGCACTTCACAGCCACATTAGACAGCGTGGCAGAACCACTTTTCACCATAATGTGGCCGCCATTACACTCTCCTGACTTTTCCCCAGCGTCACAGTGCGGAGGGGCTGGAGCATGTCATTAGAAATTATAACGCAGACACATAGATGCAAACACTTTAACTTATCGTAACGCACACACACACTTGCTCACGCGTACTTAGAATTTGAATGATTTCTAAATGGAGAGGATATTTCTTGCTTTGAATGTGGCTTGTCCAATACAACATAGACAATGTATGAACACATGTGACTGTGCATTCATTAAATTCAATGTCAATGTATCAATTATTCATTCACAGAATGATCTTGAATTGTTAAGGGGCTTGAAGGCGGAGTTTGATTAGTGGTGGGGTATAGATACATTTTTTTAATCTAGATTAATCTAGATTAAATGGTCATTTGAATTCTGCCAAAGAAAATGTAGGAATATGTGTCTGATTGACTAAAAGTAAGTCTTTGAGAACGGGTTTCTCAAGCCAGGTGGCGACCAGGGCTCATCTCCTGTTTCCAAAATGCATCACAAACTTTAATCTCTTCCCGTCCCAATCCCACGAAAAAACTGGAGGAAAATCCTGCTCCACCCGGAAGAATGACTCCCATTCCCTCCCACTCCCGTGTTGTTGTTTTTTTGTTTTTTTTTTGATAACTGTCAATTACAGTAAAATATAGTACAGATCACAGCGTGCCCACCTTATTAGTTGAATAAAACCCAAAATGTCTTTTTTGTTATTATATTGAACTGAAAGCCATCTTATTATGCAGTGTTGCACAGATTAAATTGCAGTTGTAAATCATCCATGCTAACACACACGCCTTCTATTTTTATTTTTTAGACATTTCACTCTATAGATATATTTTTCAAAGACGGAGTTTCAAGTTTCTCGCTCAAGTTCACATGAGACCTAAAGCATCCTGTTTGCTTAAAAGCTCTGCATGCTGTTTCTGCATCTGTGCACATTGAACGTAGAGTCTTTACAGATTCGAAAGATGTATTAGGCTACTTTTATCTGTATGACCAAAAATTACAGAGATTTTAAGAGCAAGTGAAGCTTTGAAACCTTCCTGCAGCAAAAGCAGCAGAAAGAGCGAGAGAGAACAAAGCATGACTGACCGGCAGAATTTTGGCATATTTGAGGTTGATGAATGATAGCTGGAGCTGCCCTGCCGATTGTATTTCCACACAGCACTTCACAGCCAGCCATTAGACAAGACTGGCCCCCAGAACCACTTCGCTAGGCATCCGCTGCAGAATATCAGTGAAAGTCATCATATTGCAGTCCCATGCTCCCAACCCAACTTTGAGATGCTAAACAGCGACCAAGCATGTCATTAGAAATTATAACGCAGACACATAGATGCAAACATTCATGATGTATAATGCTCTATCACAATAGTAATAATTAAATTAAATGAATTAAGAATTGAAATGTAACTTCACTGATAAGTCTTTGTAAAAGGTTAACATGGAATATGAATTCCTGGTCATATGTCACAAAGGAATTATTGATACAGTTTATTATTTATTGAACACTGGTACTCGACTTTGCATCCTACCTATCAGTGCCTCTCAATGTATGGCTTTACAGACTGATTATACTCTTATTAAGTGTGATGCATCCAGTCTTGCACCCTGAATATGGAGTTATGTAACTCCATATTCAAATGGCAGGAGGTGGAGAGCGTGCTCGTGTGTTTTGGCTCAGTCTGTGCTAGCAGTGTTGTGCCGTGGCATGACCGTCTGGACTCGACACAGGGATTACAAGCGTCCGCTGTGAAGAGGGATGGGTCTCACAGGAAGTGACACGTGCTGTTCGCACCCCGCCCACTCTGTGCTAGCGGTAGAGTGACTGCTGGAGACGTTAAGGTTACTATTGCTGTTGAAATGTTTACCACACATTTCATCCTACAACAGAAGCATTATCTCTTAAAGGGATAGTTCACATTTGTGTTTTTTCTCTTATGATGCATGTTCCAAACCTGTATGACTTTCTTCTGTGAAATTCAAAAGGAGTTGTTAATCACAGATTTCTACACAGTGAAATGTGATTTTCAATGAATAATCGCTTAAATTTTTGTGCATTTATCACATAAAGAAATTGTATGGCTACAAAAGACATGTAAATGTAGTGCATGTTTGTGTTCTTTTATGGTGTTTTTGTCCTTTACAGGTTACAAACAATACAAGGGTGAGTAAATAATTGTCTATTATTTTTAAACAACTGTCCTTTAACACATGCTGATTCTCCTTTGTTTGTCTCCATGGACATGTTTGTGATGGTAGCTGGTGACAGGCATCCGGTGCGGATGTCAAAAAGCTGTCCCGGAGCCCAGGAATACTTACTGAATCCTGACACTTCGGGATAAAACAGGTCAAGGCACATTTGTTTCAAGGACATATTACAGAACAATTCCCATTTATCAGTGCATGTCCCCATTATCAGGGCTTTAGCCAGAGAAACTTTTGCCCACTGTATTTTACCAAAGTTTTGCTGTTAACACCAGTCGAGAGAGTTTGAATTCAAATCAGTTATTCCTAACATTTCTGGGCTCAGCGAATGCATTTGCTTTATAATGTGGGTCATGTTGTTTGATGATTGAGTCCTTTGCAATATAGTAAGAGTCAATGGGTAGTTCTAACAGCAGTTGCAGACTGAGAAACTTGCTGTGTTGTTGAAGGTGCAAACCTGAGCCGTCTCTGAAGATAAGGCTTTTCCTCCATCTGCAGTGTCTGATATGCAGCTCCACTGTAACAGGCTTTGCGTTCAGAGAGTTTCCAAGCCGCTTTGGTGCCACAGCTGTCAGGGGACATCAGCCGAGGTTTCCTAAATTGATCAGGCGCTGAGAGATTACTGGTCAACAACAACCATTTCTCCCCAGTCTCTCAAATCTCTGTCCACACACACACACCTAATGGAGGATAAATAGACAGGACTTTCTCTCATCATGAGCCTTCCTATCTAGAAGATGCGGAACAAATTATCATATTCGATCGGTCAATCTTCTTCATAGGTTTATGCCATTCCATATATGTATTTGGATTTGATATATATTCAATACTATTTTAACTTTTATATAGAAGAAATAAAAAAATATTCAAAAGGGATGTATTAAATTAAAGACATTTGCATTGTTATAGATAGATAGATAGATGATGGATAGCCCCACCCCCACACACACACACACACACACACACACACACACACACACACACACACACGAGAATAATACTTTGATAATAATACAAAAAGGTTTTTGAGCAGCAAATCAGCATATTAGAAGACTGGAGTAATGGCTGCTGAAAATGTCATACAACAAAAGAGACTGGCTGCATGCTCCAAAAAGGACAAATAGGTTAGACTTTATTTTGATAGTCCACTTTAGACATTCTACTAACTATAAGTAACTACATGTCAACTAATTTTCATTAATTTGCAACTACATGTCTACTAACTCTCTGACAACAGAGTAGACCGTTATATTAGGTTTAGGGTTGGTGAGGTAGAATAAGTTGACACATACTTACACAGTTTCTTACAGTCAGTATGTTGTAGACCCATCAAAATAACATGTTAGAAGATATTGAGCAGACAGTCTACTAATACTCTAATGCAGTGATTCTTCTTCTTCTTCTTAAAATGTATTGGCGGTTGACAAACAACAAAATAGTGTATTTCCGCCACCAACTGGTATGGAGTGTGGATCAAAATGACTTCTACCTTCCCCTTTTTTTTTTTTTTTTTATATTCTCTCCCACAAATTTGTTATTTTAAGGTACTGAAAAATAAAACTATAGCATTCATTTCTCGAGTCATTTTGTAATATGTCTCTAAGTTTAAACTGCATTTTAAATTTTGCATTAGAATCCTTCTTTCAGTTTCGTATTTCTGACAGTACAAAATAACATGTTCCACTGATTCTTCTTGCCCACAAAATTCACCCCTTCCCGTATCATGTTTACCCATTTTATAAAGTGTACTATTTAATCTTGTGTGTCCAAATCTCATCCTTGATATTACTATTTCATCTCTTCTGTTTTTCCCTGCACTTCTCATCTCTCCCACTTTCCTTTGAATTCTGTAAAACCATCGACCTTTTTCCTCCTTATCCCATTGTTTTTGCCACCTTTCCTTCAGCCTTTTCTTAATAATACTCTTGATTTCACTCTTACTTAGATTAACAATTACGTTAATGTCGTTGTTCTTTACTGCTGCTTTTGCTTCTTTATCTGCAGTTTCATTTCCTTGGATACCAATATGTGCAGGCACCCATAAAAATACCACTGTAATACCCATCATTTGAATTCTGTATAACGTTTGCATTATTTCCTAATGCAGTGATACTCAAATCTGGCTCACAAGATCCACGTTCCTGCAGAGTTTAGCCCCAGCCCTGATCACACTCACCTACCTGTGATTGTCTAATGATCCTGAAGACATTGATTAGCATGCTCAGGTGTGTTTGATTAGGGTTAGAGCTGAACTCTGCAGGCAAGTGGATATCATGAGCCAGACGTGAGTATCACTGCTCTAATGACTGCTAGTTGGCATGTAGTTGCAATAAGTTAGTAGAATGTCTAAAGTGGACTATCGAAATAAAGTGTTAACATAAAATGCACCATTAAAGTATCATACAAGTGTTCATAATAGCTCTTTTACAAGTTGACAAATCCTCTGAAGGCAAATTATAGGTTTATCCCAAACCTGTCCTGAAGGACCCCTAACCCTGCACATTTTGTATGTCTCCTTATCTAACTAACCTGATCCAACTCATCATATCGTTAGTAGAGACTGCAAGACATGAATCAGGTGTGTTAGATAAGGAAGACATACAAAATGAGCAGGGCTAGGGATCGTCCAGGACAGGTTTGGGAAGCACTGGCTTAGACGAGCAAAGGCATTGTTCTCCAAAAATTCACTGAAACTCTCCTTCTAGCCATTTATTTGTTTGGATATCTTCATTGATTCTTGTGTGTTTCTTGACGTACCACATTTTCACGGTTTTCTTTAAAGCTCTCAGAATGACAGACAGTATTTGGAACTAACCGTCAAGATTTGGTAAATAACAGAAGCATTTCAGTTACCACAGCCTTTGTTCTCATATAACACTTGGATATATCATTCCCAGTCAACAACAGCCAGAACATCCAAAACATGGATGTCATGAGCAATGTCAGCAAATTCTATTGTCTGCAAGACAAGCAATACATTTTCACCACGTTTCTAAAAATAGATGCATTTTTCTCTGTTTTGGAGACACGTGCATCTTTATGTGGGTCGTGTTTTCCCCGAGCATGGAGCAATCTAATGAGAGTCAGCTCTTTTTCAACTCATTTTGCGTTCTATCGATTTTTATCGGCAGCTCAATTTTCACATCTGAAGCTTAATTGTTCATGCAATCCCTGCATGCCATATTCCAATTCACAAAGAGATGAAGCAGTTGGGAGGAATGGATGTGTAACTCCGAGGGGGCTGTAGCTGTGCTGGTGACAGTGGCCTTGTACCAGAGATTGCAGTGCCCTCTGTTGACAGGTCCTTGAATTTTTGCAACATGCCTGGATGCAGATTAGAGGGAAATGTATTTCTTTTATGCCACAAAACCATGTTATGTCATCCTAGACTTGGTCTGTTTTCGCTATCACGTTGATATATTTCTGGTGCTCTCATGACTCATGCATGAGGGAGAAACAGTGGGCAGTTTACAAGCAAATCCTTCTCCTTCCAGTAAAAACAAGTCCAGCTTTGATACATAACATGATTTCCCTTCTGAAACATGATTTGTGAGGATGCCTTGAACTTGCTTTTGCGTGCACCAGATAAGCAGCGAGCATTTATTTCCTCTTTAATTATCATGCGTGTCGGTGCAATCTGTGGTCAGGGATGCAAAATGAAAGCATTAGGAAAAGAAACAAGCTTTCAGAAGAAGTATTTTTCCTGAATAAGCATCTACGAGAGCATTGACCTGTCAGTCCTTTCCCATGATCCATTCACCCGGGATATTTCATCACAGTCATTGGGTTCAAGCTCTCTAGGTATGGATAAAGGAGGAAATATGATTTCCCCCGCTGTGTATGGCAGACTTATCGACTTTCTTATGTGCTTGAGAATAATGAACCTCCATTCTGGGCTGAGGTTAAGTGGCAGTGTGTTTGTTTTGATCGCATGAATGTCAAGCACTTTTGAACATACAGTGCTGCTTGTGTTCCTGTGGCTCAGTGGTAGAGCATTGTGTTAGCAGCGCAAAAGGTTGTGGGTTCGATTCCCAGGAAACACACATACTGACAAAAATTGTACAACCTGAATGCACTGTAAGTCGCTTTGGGTAAAAGCATCTGCTAAATGCATAAATGTAAATGCTTGAAAGTTTGTGTACCCTTTATAATGTTCTATATTTCTGCATAAATATGACTCAAAACATTATCAGATTTTCATATAAGTCCTGAATGTAGACAAAGAGAACCGAATCAAAAAGTGAGAGAAGAACATTTTACGATCCAGTGTTACATATCTGTGTGTTGCAAAAGTATGTGAGTCTTGGCTTTCAGTATCTGCTGTGATCCTCTTTTGCTGCAGTAACTGAAGATAAAGTTTCTTGTAAATGCTGATCAGTCCTGCACGATAACATGTGGGAGTTTAAGCCTATTCCACTTGTTGGTGTTCATGTTGGTGGGTTTCCTCCCATGAACTGCTTGCTTAGGTCCTTCCATAACATTGTAATTGGATTAAGAGCTGGACTTTGACTCAGTCATTCCAAAACATTAACTTTGTTCTTCTTTAACCATTCTTTGGTAGAATGACTTGTGTGCTTGGGGTCGTTGTCTTGCTGCGTGACCCATGTTATCTGGAGACTGTTCTTAAACAGATGTCCTGACGTTTTCCTTTAGAATCTGCTGGTATAATTCAGAATTCATTGTTCCATCAATAATGGCAGGCCGTCCTAACCAAGATGCAGCAGAACAGGCCCAAGCCATGATAATACCACCACCATGTTTCACAGATGGGAGACGATTCTTTTTCTGAACATAATAGCTTCTCATTTAAACCAATAGGTTCTATTTTGGTTTCATCCATCCATTAAACCTTTCTCCAATAGTCCTCTGGCTTGTCCACATGATCTTTGCCAAGCAATTTTCTTTTTGGAGAACAGTGGCTTTCTTCTTGCAGCTCTGCCATGCACACCGTGGTTGCTCAGTGTTCTCCTGATGCTGGGCTCATTAACATTAACATTAGCCAATGTGAGAAAGGCCTTTAGTTGCTTATAAGTTACCCTGGGAACTTCTGCAACCTCGCAGACTATTACACGTTCTGCTTTGGAGTGATCTTTGTTGGTCGACCACTTCTCGGGAAGGTAGCAGTGGTCTTGAATTTCCTCCATTTGAACACAATCTGTCTGACTGTGGATTTGTGGAGTCCAAACTCTTTAGAGATGGTTTTCCAGCCTGATGAGCAACATCAACTCGTTTTCAGAGGTCCTCAGTTATCTCCTTTATTCGTGACATGATTCACTTCCACAAACATGATCAGACTTTGATAGATCCCTGTTCTCTGAATAAAACAGGTCATGTACTGGCATTAGATAGTCATTGCACTGACTGAAAATACCTCTGCACTCTCATTTCACCTTTAAATTAGCTGCTAATCCAAGAGATTCTCATACTTTTTCCATTCATAGATATGCAATATTGGATCATTTTCCCGAATAAATAAATGACAGAAAATATTTGTATCTCACTTGTTTGATTGGGTTCTCTTTGTCTACTTTCAGAACTTGAGCGAAAGTCTGATTATATTTTCAGTTTCTGCATATGTTTATGCAGAAATATATACAATTCTAAAGGGTTCACAAACTTTCAAGCATAACTAAATATTGCCTTGTAAAGAATGTACCAGAAGGGAGCGAATCAAGGACAAGTCCCACTGTGGGCCATTAGAAATCTAATTAATGAAATGTAGCTTTGAGTTGCTTTCATGGCCCGTCCTAGTAAGTTGCAAGTTGAGTTTCATTTCAATTTTGCTCTCCCCCGCTGTCACTCATGATGTGCGTAACACAGCACTACATAATTGAAAACCAAGCGCTGCATCCCAGAATGTCTCTCTCAGCAGATTTTGACGCTGTAAGCCCTTGACCAGCAGAGAATTAATAATTGTTACATGGGTTCCACTTGCTACAGTCAACCTCTGTTTGAGCAAAACATTTAACCCTTGTATTATAGCATTGCACAAATACACTGCAGAAAAATGCATCTGTTTGACACGTAACATGGGTTTGTGAACGTGTGTGCTTTTCGTTTCAGCCCTTTAATTGCCAAAGCCCTTCATTAGCACACAATATGTAATTATAGTTACATCACTGCGTGTCTCATGCTGATACACTGATGGAAAAACAGACACTGAGAGGACAACAGGAGGTAATATTGCAGTGTGTATACGTGCATGTTTACACATCGGTGTGTGTTGGAGCAGGGTTTATTAACTGGGGACTTGCAATATTTTAGAGAATATTTTTTAAGGCTGTCAAAGTTAATGTGCATTGTGCCCCTAAGGTATTAATGAAATGTTTAACAAAATGCAATATGTTTAACATGTACACAATTTGATAATATTATAATGTCATTGTTTTATAAAGAGTGGTCAGAAATTATGAGATAAATAATGTATATTTTGTTGTGTTTACTCCACTAGTTTATAACTGATCATTCTCAGCCTGCAATAATAATAATATTAAACATAATAAAATAATATTTTAACAATAGGCTTTGGTCCAATAACAGTATTAAAGCCAATAATTTTTGCAGAACACTGAACTCTAAATCAGCATATTTTAATGATTTCTGAAGGATAATGTGACACTGAAGAAATGATGCTGAAATTTCAGCTTTGCCATTACAAGCATAAAAACAGTTATTGTAAATTGTAAGAATATGTCAATATCTTACAATTTTTTGTGTGTGTTTTGATCAAATAAATGCAGCTATGGTGAGCCGGCTGCTTTCAAAGTCATCTTACAGACTGCAATCTTTTGAGTAGTGTATATGGGATTTTAATTATGAAAATATCTTATATTAGGAAGAGCGTGTTACCTGTTATTTAGTGACCCCATGTACACCTTCTTTTCAGATTTGTTTCAGATCATCTGTTCATAAGCGGAAAGAGCTAAAGAGGACAAAAACATTTTATATCCAATGATCATGCAAACCACATCAGAAGGTTGATGGGTTTTAACCTTATTTTTTTACTTCTTTGAGCTTTTTCTTTACTTACACTAACATACTGGCATAAGTAATGCTATATCAGAAACCCTTCCTTCAAAACACAAGTGTTCTCGTCTTAACGCAGGAGTAAACAGCGAGATCAAATCACTCCCTCGTAATAGCAGGTGTAAACAGTGCCTTAGTTAACTTGATGTATAACGCGGAGATCTGGTTCATTTGAAAGTGTTTCTTCTGTCCTCTCCAAGCAATTAGCCCACAGCACACAGAGCTCTTAAAAGAGGTCACAGTAATTGCTAGGAGGTGGGTGATAAAACCGAAACCAGTTAAATGATCATAGGCAGACAGGCCCGCGGTTTGTGACATCAGTTCTTCATCAATAAACTGCCTCTGTCGTTAACAGGGCCTGGGAGGGAGATTGGAGATTTAATACGGGTGTTATCTCTTTTGGAAACCCTACTGAGGCATGTATTGTATTTTAGATATTATGACTTTCCTCTTTCCCGGAGTTATAGATTCATAATAAATGCATGTCTCGTAAATTGAAGACAACTGCTTTGCTTTTCTTGGCAATTCTGTCCGAGCGTTCCTGATGTCCGACGAGATTCGGTACGAGTGAGTGGCGTCGTCTCAGCCCCACAGTTAAAGCAATTTAGAGATTTCAATAGAAAGCAATGGAATGACAACACGGGCCGAAAGATGCTGAAAGCCGGGGAGCGGAGAGGTCTATCTGAGTGGTTTGAACATGGCAGATAGTTTCATAAAAATGTTGTGGTCATTTCTCCGGATCCAATATTGTGAGATGCGCATGAACGCACTTTATCATCAAACACAATGCCTGACAGAGATCAGAGTAGAGGAATCGAGTGTGATGGAAGGGCCATTACCGAAAGCTGTTCTTTCTAACACGGAGAGCTTCCTTCACGTAAATCAAAACAAAACAAGAAGCAGAAACATGCTGTCTAGCTCAATATGTGTGGAAAAAACTCCTAATGGTTGCGTTTGAAGTCTAAATTGTCATCTGTACAGAGTCTAATGACGGGATTTGCCCAACTCAATCAAATACTATAGTGTGGATTATTTTCATAGGAATGAACAAATCACCACCGTAAAATAACCTCAGGATTGTATATTTTCAATGTATATGAGAGTTGACCAATGTAAAGGAAGTTTATTGATCAGCTATATCATATTGGGGCTGCTATAAAACAAAAAAGATTGATTTCGTGCCCATGCTTTACGGCACCGATTGCTTCTCATGGGTGAAATCTTTATATAGCTGTTTATGAAATGCCATGCCGGGGTTTTATAATGCTTTTTCTGTTCTCTTGTTTATGGAGATGTAAATCTTGTTATTCACTGACAGGAATAATCAAATATTAACTATCAGACCCCATTTGTTCAATCCACAAATTGAGTCTATAAAATGTGAAAGCGTTTGATACTGAGACAGCAGTAGAGTTGGGCAATCCAGTTTTAGTTTTTGTCGAGGCCTATGCTCGTTTTTTATGGCATTATGAATTAGATAAATCATAAGAGGTCTAATTTTCCTGTAAAGAAGCACTGTTGCTGACAGCTGTGTGGGCTAGAGAGGTCTGATTCCTACAGGGCTCGGCAGTGTCTGTAGTTTGCGTTTAGAGGTTTTGAAGAGCACTATGAACTTGGAGGTGTCTCAGAAACTGTCATGAATTTGAGCTTGTTAATTTATGAGCTCGTCGTAGAAGAACTCCACCAGGCATAATGTGCCACGCCGTTATAGAGCATTTCATTGATCTGCTCACATTAAATATGTCCAAGACTCTCCGTCTGACAATTGATGAAATTTCACTCACAAAGAGTCAGTTTGATCTCTCTTGCTTTTCCCATTTAAAATCACACAGCCTCTTTAATTAGACAGGTCTGGCTCTCCTGTGACATCTCGCTTGTCTTTATATTATGCAGACCTCTTTTCTTTACCCCAGGATGCCCCAAATCAACAAAAAATGTTGGCATACATAAATCTTTCCTGCTGGACTTGAGTCACTCTTTAATTCATGCTACTAAGCTCCAGCGCCGCTAAAAGTGTTCACTTGCTTTCTGTCAGCAGAAAATCTTTATTTTTAACCTCAGAAACACCTTTAGCAACAAGCTTTCCACTGCTTATGAATCATTTAACATCATTCTCAAGCTCTGCCATTGACAGATATGTATTTTTATATACAGTATATGCTTATTATCCCAGCACTGGTCTGTAAAACTTTACTTAAAGGAATAGTTCATGCAAAAATGAAATCTTCGATTATGATGTGGCTACAAACCCCTGGAATATAATGCATGGCTCATACGGTTTTATGCTGCTTTTTGTTCTTCAAAGCCCCTGTTTCCAATCCACTTTCATTGTATGGAAGAGAGAAGCTCAGATATTATAATAAACTTCTCATTTAGTGTTTCATGCAAGTCATACAGGTTTGGAACGACATGAAGATCAGTGCATTTGTGTCTTAACTTTTGGAGGAATTATTTAAAAAAGTAAATAGAGATCAAAAATACTCTATGTACTCTAAAATACATATTAATAAGTGCATTTATTTATTTATTTATTCTGATTTTAAAAGAATCTCTTATGCAAGGCTACATTTATTTGATCAAAAAGTCAGTAGAAGATAGTAATGTTGTCAAATACTACTACAATTTAAAATCTAATGTTGTCTATTTGAATATATTTGATGGCAAGGCTGAACTTCCAGCAGCCATTACTCTTTTTTTCATTGGTTTCAGTATTCTTTAAATATAAAGCATTTATTTGAAATAATGTTTATAATTTACTCACTCATTAATGCATCCTTGCAGAATACAATGATTAATTTCACAATCAGTGTGTGAAATACTCAGTAGCAAAGTACTGAATGCATAAGTTTGCGTGTCAACTCAATGTAAATTAAGTAGAAGTCTTTTAATTCTTCCCAATGCTATTTGGTTTTGTGTTCTTCCCTCCATGTGGACATTTAGACTCAGTGTATATTAAAGATGATTGTGTTTGAGGTTTATGAGACAGTGCCACTTCCTCAGGCTGTAATTCGCTTTTCATTTGAATCTCGACTCATGCGTAATGAAATAACATGCACTCGTATGAAGGATAGCACAACAAACTGCATCAAACCCTTCTCTTAACTACCATAATTTCTCTACTTTCTGTTGTTGCTAGGCTACTTGCAAGAAGCACAAAAATAGCTGCAACAAGTATCCTATGTAAAACCGCTAATAAACCTCATTAGTGCATTAGTGTAGTTTACGACTTCTGCCGAAGAGAATCCGATGGCTGCGCTCCAAACTCACACACTATGTCAGTGTTGCGGTTGGAAAGGCATGTGATAGCTGTAGCCAGAGACATCGTGATTGTGGGCAAAACGTCCCATATTTACAGCGCGTTTGAATAATCCAAGGAAAGCTGAAACCGGTAAGCTGTCATGGAGCGAGCTGCAATATTGAAGCTGACAACTTCTCTGAAGGATTGCCTCGGGGGAAATTGCGGAAGTGCCACTAGAGGTCTGTTTGATAAATCAGAGGCCTTAAACCCACGCAGCTGACGTGTGCCCGCCAGCCACTGTCAGAGGCGATTCAGACAGAGATTAAAGAGTCTGATTACAGCGCTGAAAGAAGCAAACTTTAATTAGGAGAACATGAGTTTCTCCCTCTGTTTCCGCTGTCCCAGTCCCCATGCTGTCAATCTATCCCCATGCTTGATCACTGCATCAATAACCCAAATCTCAGGCCATGCCATGTAACTTCGCTCTTACAGAATATCTGATTCTTATGAACAACGTGTATACATGGCCAAATTCCCCCCACTGGCCCTTGTCAATCATGGCCTCCTAATAATCCCCATCCACTTGATTGTCTCTATGACTCTCTCTTCTCTCCACCTGTAGGTGGTGTGTGGTGAGCGCATACACTTGATTGTCTCTATGACTCTCTCTTCTCTCCACCTGTAGGTGGTGTGTGGTGGTGAGCGCACTTGATTGTCTCTATGACTCTCTCTCTCCAACTGTAGCTGGTGTGTGGTGAGCATACACTTGATTGGCTCTATGTCTCTCTTCTCTCCACCTGTAGCTGGTGTGTGGTGAGCATACACTTGATTGGCTCTATGACTCTCTCTCCCCTCCACCTGTAGCTGGTGTGTGGTGAGCGCATACACTTGATTGGCTCTATGACTCTCTCTCCTCTCCACCTGTAGCTGGTGTGTGGTGAGTGCATACACTTGATTGGCTCTATGACTCTCTCTCTCCACCTGTAGCTGGTGTGTGGTGAGCGACATACACTTGATTGTCTCTATGACTCTCTCTCTCCTCTCCACCTGTAGCTGGTGTGTGGTGAGCGCATACACTTGATTGTCTCTCTCCTCTCCACCTGTAGCTGGTGTGTGGTGAGGGCATACACTTGATTGGCTCTATGACTCTCTCTCCTCTCCACCTGTAGCTGGTGTGTGGTGAGCGCATACACTTGATTGTCTCTATGACTCTCTCTCCTCTCCACCTGTAGCTGGTGTGTGGTGAGGGCATACACTTGATTGGCTCTATGTCTCTCTCTCCTCTCCACCTGTAGCTGGTGTGTGGTGAGAGCATACACTTGATTGTCTCTATGACTCTCTCTCTCCTCTCCACCTGTAGCTGGTGTGTGGTGAGCGCATACACTTGATTGTCTCTATGACTCTCTCTCCTCTCCACCTGTAGCTGGTGTGTGGTGAGCGCATACACTTGATTGTCTCTATGACTCTCTCTCCTCTCCACCTGTAGCTGGTGTGTGGTGAGCGCACACTTGATTGTCTCTATGACTCTCTCTCCTCTCCACCTGTAGCTGGTGTGTGGTGAGCGACACACTTGATTGGCTCTATGACTCTCTCCTCTCCACCTGTAGCTGGTGTGTGGTGAGCGCATACACTTGATTGGCTCTATGACTCTCTCCTCTCCACCTGTAGCTGGTGTGTGGTGAGCGACACACTTGATTGTCTCTATGACTCTCTCTCCTCTCCACCTGTAGCTGGTGTGTGGTGAGCGCATACACTTGATTGTCTCTATGACTCTCTCTCTCCTCTCCACCTGTAGCTGGTGTGTGGTGAGCGCATACACTTGATTGACTCTATGACTCTCTCTCCTCTCCACCTGTAGCTGGTGTGTGGTGAGTGCATACACTTGATTGTCTCTATGACTCTCTCTCCTCTCCACCTGTAGCTGGTGTGTGGTGAGCGCATACACTTGATTGGCTCTATGACTCTCTCTCCTCTCCACCTGTAGCTGGTGTGTGGTGAGCGCATACACTTGATTGTCTCTATGTCTCTCTCCTCTCCACCTGTAGCTGGTGTGTGGTGAGTGCATACACTTGATTGTCTCTATGACTCTCCTCTCCACCTGTAGCTGGTGTGTGGTGAGAGCATACACTTGATTGTCTCTATGACTCTCTCCTCTCCACCTGTAGCTGGTGTGTGGTGAGTGCATACACTTGATTGTCTCCATGACTCTCTCCTCTCCACCTGTAGCTGGTGTGTGGTGAGAGCATACACTTGATTGTCTCTATGACTCTCTCTCTCCACCTGTAGCTGGTGTGTGGTGAGTGCATACACTTGATTGTCTCTATGACTCTCTCTCTCCTCTCCACCTGTAGCTGGTGTGTGGTGAGCGCATACACTTGATTGTCTCTATGACTCTCTCTCCTCTCCACCTGTAGCTGGTGTGTGGTGAGTGCATACACTTGATTGGCTCTATGACTCTCTCTCCTCTCCACCTGTAGCTGGTGTGTGGTGAGCGCATACACTTGATTGGCTCTATGACTCTCTCTTCTCTCCACCTGTAGCTGGTGTGTGGTGAGCGCATACACTTGATTGACTCTATGTCTCTCTCTCCTCTCCACCTGTAGCTGGTGTGTGGTGAGAGCATACACTTGATTGACTCTATGTCTCTCTCTCCTCTCCACCTGTAGCTGGTGTGTGGTGAGAGCATACACTTGATTGTCTCTATGACTCTCTCTCCTCTTCACCTGTAGCTGGTGTGTGGTGAGAGCATACACTGATTGACTCTATGTCTCTCTCCTCTCCACCTGTAGCTGGTGTGTGGTGAGAGCATACACTTGATTGTCTCTATGACTCTCTCCTCTCCACCTGTAGCTGGTGTGTGGTGAGCGCATACACTTGATTGGCTCTATGAGTCTCTCTCCTCTCCACCTGTAGCTGGTGTGTGGTGAGAGCATACACTTGATTGGCTCTATGTCTCTCTCTCCTCTCCACCTGTAGCAGGTGTGTGGTGAGCGCATACACTTGATTGGCTCTATGACTCTCTCTCCTCTCCACCTGTAGCTGGTGTGTGGTGAGAGCATACACTTGATTGTCTCTATGTCTCTCTCTCCTCTCCACCTGTAGCTGGTGTGTGGTGAGCGCATACACTTGATTGTCTCTATGTCTCTCTCTCCTCTCCACCTGTAGCAGGTGTGTGGTGAGCGCATACACTTGATTGTCTCTATGACTCTCTCTCCTCTCCACCTGTAGCTGGTGTGTGGTGAGGGCATACACTTGATTGTCTCTATGTCTCTCTCTCCTCTCCACCTGTAGCAGGTGTGTGGTGAGCGCATACACTTGATTGTCTCTATGACTCTCTCCTCTCCACCTGTAGCTGGTGTGTGGTGAGCGCATACACTTGATTGGCTCTATGACTCTCTCCTCTCCACCTGTAGCAGGTGTGTGGTGAGCGATACACTTGATTGGCTCTATGACTCTCTCTCCTCTCCACCTGTAGCTGTGTGTGGTGAGAGCATACATGATTGTCTCTATGTCTCTCTCTCCTCTCCACCTGTAGCTGGTGTGTGGTGAGCGCACACTTGATTGTCTCTATGTCTCTCTCTCCTCTCCACCTGTAGCAGGTGTGTGGTGAGCGACACACTTGATTGTCTCTATGACTCTCTCTCCTCTCCACCTGTAGCTGGTGTGTGGTGAGGGCATACACTTGATTGTCTCTATGACTCTCTCTCCTCTCCACCTGTAGCTGGTGTGTGGTGAGCGACACTTGATTGACTCTATGACTCTCTCTCCTCTCCACCTGTAGCTGGTGTGTGGTGAGAGCATACACTTGATTGTCTCTATGACTCTCTCCTCTCCACCTGTAGCTGGTGTGTGGTGAGCGCATACACTTGATTGACTCTATGACTCTCTCCTCTCCACCTGTAGCTGGTGTGTGGTGAGAGCATACACTTGATTGTCTCTCTCTCTCCTCTCCACCTGTAGCAGGTGTGTGGTGAGCGCATACACTTGATTGTCTCTATGACTCTCTCCTCTCCACCTGTAGCTGGTGTGTGGTGAGGCATACACTTGATTGTCTCTATGACTCTCTCTCCTCTCCACCTGTAGCTGGTGTGTGGTGAGCGACACTTGATTGACTCTATGACTCTCTCTCCTCTCCACCTGTAGCTGGTGTGTGGTGAGTGCATACACTTGATTGGCTCTATGACTCTCTCTCTCCACCTGTAGCTGGTGTGTGGTGAGCGCATCCACTTGATTGTCTCTATGACTCTCTCTCTCCACCTGTAGCTGGTGTGTGGTGAGGGCATACACTTGATTGACTCTATGACTCTCTCTCCTCTCCACCTGTAGCTGGTGTGTGGTGAGAGCATACACTTGATTGTCTCTATGACTCTCTCTCCTCTCCACCTGTAGCTGGTGTGTGGTGAGGGCATACACTTGATTGTCTCTATGTCTCTCTCTCCTCTCCACCTGTAGCTGGTGTGTGGTGAGCGCACTGGCGCCGTTGTCCTGTGGCAGCCGTCGTATCATCCAAGTGGATGCTACACATTGGTGGTGGTTGAGGAGAGACCCCCCCCCCACATGATTGTAAAGCGCTTTGGGTGTACAACAATACACAATAAAGCGCTATATAAATGCATCATTCATTCATTCATAAAAAGTAGTATATTGTCATTGACAAGTACATGTTCTGTCAGAATTAATATGGTGCAATCACGCTATGGACTTGTGCTCATGTACAAGAACGAGGGCAGTAATGAAAGCAAATGAAGTTTGTCCATTCAATCGTCCATCTTCTGTATCAAACCCTGTATCTTCTCCTGTATTATCTTATAATTATAATATGTTTGCTTTTGAAAGATGCATTTTTACATTTGACAGATCTCTGAGAATCTCTTGGATGCATGCTCTTACGTCAGTCTATATTTCACATCTCAATTTGGCTAAATTTGGCTTCTTGACCTGGACATTAATTAAAATAAATGTGCAGCTTATTCACAATATTGTGCAGGCTCTTTGGATATTATCTGTCCATAGTTTTCAATCTTGATAATTAGCTAATTCTAATTGGGATCACATGGTTCATGTGGTAAAGAGAGCAGGATTAGTCTGCAAAGCCTTATTGTGACAGATTTAAAGAGTGCTTGTGTAAAGGCCTAGCAATTCATTGATTCTCTTCAACTGAGCTATAATGATTTACATCGTTAATCATGAATATACAGTTGGTTACTCATGAATTACATATGGAAAATTTGCTGTGCTAAAAATTTTACAACCAAATACATGCATTTGGTTTTGGACTGAAATGCTTTGCCTGATCTGACACTTACGTCAAGACATCAGACAATAGGTTTGAGTTTAATTTATTTTTCTATTACACAAAACAGACTAAACCAAAGCTAAATTAAAAAATCTAAAGTTTAACTAAATGATTCAAGTGTGTTGAATGTAATGTTCAAGTACTGAATTAATTCATTGTAATTGCTTTGCGGTGTAAGTATCATAATGAATGTATTTACACCAGACAGACATCCTTGCTCTGTCTCTCCATACACTGTGTTCTGGCCTTTAAAAGGTTAAAAAACTGGTTTACAATTAGACTAAACTCTCAGAAATAAGGTGCAAAAGCTGTCACTGAGGCGGTGCCTTTTCAAAGGGTGCATGTTTGTACCTAAACAGTCCATTTTGGTACCTTTTAAGGTACATATTAGTACTTAAACTGTACACATTAGAACCTAAAAGGTACAATAGTGTAACTTTTGAAAAGGTACCGCCCCAGTGACAGCTTTTGCACCTTTATTTCTGAGAGTGTACATCCATTCAATAGTTAATAGTTGTGGTTTGTGATTGGTCCAAGAACACATTATCTACTGTCACCCCTTTGTAGCCTGTTATTCTCCAAACTGCAAATTGCCCAGGATTGAACAATTATAAAAAGTCAGTTAATGTTATCCGGTGATGTAATTGCAGATCTTCCTCAAATCTCACACCAGCAGCTAAAGGTTAATTTGTTCGCCTCATCAGCATTTCTGCAGCCCTGATGTTAAATGATGAAAAGTTCGGGTGCCGAGTCAAACAAGACTTCTGAGGTTTAATCCTCTAGCAGAAGAAGAGCGCGTCTTACGGTCTCTTTTTGATATTTAAATGTATTCCCACTGAAAGATGATGTTTGACTGAACTAGGACAAGCCAGTGTTGTTTAGAGGAGTTCTGGGAAGGACTTGTGGAAATCGCACAAATAAACAGCATCATGTGCAATCAGGGCATATGCTGCGACTGGCATGTTCCAGCGGGGATGGATGATAAAGGCTGATGGCTGCGTGGTTGAATCTTCTTGTCAGTGCACGACGCCGGCCAACCGCTTGAATGAGTGTGTGCATGAATAATGGAGAAAACGTGACTTTGGTGACAAAATGATGATTTTGCTGTGAAAACATCCTCCGCTCCTCGGTGGTTGTATGCAGTGTGATATTCTCATTTTGTGGTTGTTTTGGAAGTCAGATTAATGCAACAAATGTGAGGTTGTTTTTGAAGCTGCGCTGAATTAAATATTGCTTGGCACGGTTTGTTTCTTCAGAAATGGTGCAGAGAAGGTCTATTTTTGCATCTGGAACAAAACAAATGCATTATGAATCAGTTTGGCACTGATATCGTGAGAGGATGGAGAGAGTACATGTCGTCCACTGGCAAGTGTTTAACAACCTTGACATAAATCGCATCTACTCAAACAATATTCATCTCTTCCAGACAGTTGCTCACTATTAGACAGGTTTATGGCTTTATATGTACTTCATGTGTGTGTGGTGGTGGGGGTGAATATATGTACAGTATGTATTTATATATATATATATATATAAATTAATTAGTATGTAATTTTTAGTATTAGTATTTTATTTTATTACTGCCCCCAAAAAAGGTATGTGTTAGTTAGAAGATTTTGAGATGTAATTAAAAAATGATACCAAACTACTTAATCTGTGTTTTGTTTTGTGTTTTAAGAACTTAATTTTAGTTATTTATTTTATTATTACAAAAAGTAACAGTTAAAGTTAAATTAATTTAAATACAATTAATTATTTTTAATTAAATTCTGAAAGTTTAAAAAACTTTCTTGAATGAGTTTTTATATGAATTTGTTATGATTTCAGTGTAATAACAATAATTGTAACTGTTATTTTGGTCAGGACTGTTACCATGGCAAAAGCCTCCATGCATCTGTTTTATTGACGTTCGGCTTTTCCCTGTTTTATGTTTTTGCTGAGATCATTTCTAAGCCATGGCCTGCAGCTAACATTTTGAGCAAATAAATAAATAAATAAAAATGAGCATATCTTCCATCAGGCATGTCGGGTGAATTATGAAACCATATGTCCATTAATCAGAAACATACCGTGCTATTTTCCCATTGTGGCAGGTTTATTGTGGTTGAGGGGCATGTTTGTAACAATCATATTAATCCATATGAAATCCAGTGCCAGGGTTTGTGTTTGATGCATATGGTTTCCCAAGCAACATTTGAACACTTTGTACATGCTGCCAAAGACGAAAACGCTTTGAAAATGGCGTCTTTTGTTTCTTGTCATTGTACCTTTGTTCTTTCACACTGGTGCTACAACACATGTTGAAAGGCATGCGTGCGGGATAAGACCTGCTGTGGAAATCGGTTTCCCGCATCCGATCAAGTAAGTAGAGCTGTAACAGAGGGGTGTCTCTGAAACACCTGTTAACAGTTCTGCTGTATCGCCGCAGGGAGGAGGAACATCAATAAGCCTCCGAATATCCTCAGGCAGATCTTTAAAACAACAAATCAACAGGGGTGGAGGAAGAGAGGTGTGTGTGTGTGTGTGTGTGTGTGTGTGTGTGTGTGTGTGTGTGTGCATACGTCGTGTATGTGTGTGTGTGTGTGTGTGTGTGTGTGTGTGTGCGTGCGTGCGTGCGTGTTTGTTTTGCTATACTTGTGAGGACCAATTATTGAGAAGACACCTGTTCTGTGAGGACATTTCTTGTTGTGAGGACATTTTGGGTGGTCCTCACAAAATAATGCTTAAATGGCCTCCTGAGAACCAATACATCATTCTGTGTAAGTTTCAGCAAAAGTCCTCATAGCAATAGTAATGTTGGAAATCGGTGTGATTGCGCTCCCCTACAGTACACACTGTGTACCGCGCCCTCCGTATCGGGAGGAGGAGCCTGAGCGAGCGTGATTTTTCTGATTGGATGTATCCTGCCTAGCTGCTGGGGATTTTTCTGATTGGATGTATCCTGCCTAGCTGCTGGGGAATTGTTCTGATTGGTCACTTCAGTGGGGAGGGGATGGTTTCCACGTGGGGCTGAATATTATATATTATATTTAAAAATATTTAACGCCAGTAATCTTGTTAACTTTTATGAAGACGCGATGCGCTGAATGTTTAGTTACTGTAAGATTGAATGTAACCTTTACAAACTAAACATCATTAAAAACAGCTAAGACTCAAGCTTAAATTATTGACCTCTGGTTTACTCAAAAATGTTTATAGTGACCGTAATTTGTGTCAGAAGTTATGAAAAACGGAATCCATACCTTTTGTTTGAAATATGAGCATCAGCTGCATTTGTCCAGAGAAAATCTCCTGTGATCGTCATGAAAACACTTGACAAAACAACATCCCTTGGGGCTTTTAGTTCAAAAGCGTGCACATCTGGAGTTAGGCCTATTAATTGTAATGATTTCATTTTCCCGGTGACTCAAACAACGAATAAATTATATAGAGAAATCGAGCAAAGAACACACTGAGCTTTTTGAAACTCAGAATCAGTTAACCATTGCGTCGCAAAATGATTCGCTGTTTCGAAGCGCTCCAATTGGATCGCGTTTCGCGAGTCATTTGAATCAGAACAGGACTTCAGAGCTCGTTTCGCGAGTCATTTGAATCAGAACAGGACTTCAGAGCTCGTTTCGCGAGTCATTTGAATCAGAACAGGACTTCAGAGCTCGTTTCGCGAGTCATTTGAATCAGAACAGGACTTCAAAGCTCGTTTCGCGAGTCATTTGAATCAGAACAGGACTTCAAAGCTCGTTTCGCGAGTCATTTGAATCAGAACAGGACTTCAAAGCTCGTTTTTGCGAGTCATTTGAATCAGAACAGGACTTCAGAGCTCGTTTCGCGAGTCATTTGATTCAGAACAGGACTTCAAAGCTCGTTTCGCGAGTCATTTGAATCAGAACAGGACTTCAAAGCTCGTTTCGCGAGTCCCCACCGGAGATTAAAAAAATAATTCAGCAGAGGCATGATTATATTAGATAATATTAGAAGTGTGACACAATATAAGGGCACTTATGGTCAAATAGAACAAACATCTGAAGTGAGACAATAAACTGCCATTGCTTTCAAATGAGACCATATGCTTTTAGTGCAAAGGCTTCATTAACTGTGCCTGTTTTAGTTTGGGAATACCATTTCATTTCATTTGGATAAGAAGGAGTGGTGGCAATGCTTGCATTCTCATGATGGGTATCAAAGGAAGTATTGGAACTAGTATCTTACATTTTTATGATACTCCGCTCTAGTAAGCAGATATTTTTAGCATGTTTTATGTTTTATGGTTGCATAAATTTCATCTGGTTCTGACTCCATTTCCTCTGCTCATTCCAGTTGCTAAGTTTTACTAACCTCTCGTCATTCCAGACCCTGCTATTTTTCACCTGCCTACCAGTTGTTATCAGCGTTTTTTCCCACCCAAGCCCATCATCTATAGTCTCCAGCCCACTGACCTGCTCCCTCCAGTATTGACCTGTCTGTGTTCATGACCTCTTGCTTGTTTTTGTTCATCTTTACCTTCAATACACCTTTTGTGGGTGTATTCAACTGCTTTCCCAACTCTAGTTTTTAACATTTACACATTTACACATTACACATTAACACAACTCTAAACAACCATATTCAGATAAATGCTAAGATAAATAAATCAGTTTGTCACTTGAGAAAGCATGAACCTACCCCTCTAAAAGGCAACAAAAAAGTATTTTGACAAGTACAGATTGTCAAAGTTAATGAACTGTGTTTACTCTGCTAGGGGCATCTGTGTGAACTCCACAATTCTGGATATTCCAGAATTGAAGGACATTTTCTGTCCCACCCATAAAATTTCAAATAATCCATATGCAAAATACTAAAGCATGCACTTATTGTGTAAATTATACTTGTCCTGAGACAAAATACTGTTGTAGAAAAAGTGGTTTCAAAATATTATTTGAAATATCAAATAGGTCTCAAGCAGCCCCTAAAATGACAACTTTCTCTTGTCCCACCTTCTTGATGACCAACTTACATGTCAAATATAACAGTTTAAATACGTTCTGAATGTACTTTTTTGGGGGGTTTGATATTTGATATTGGTGATGTATATATCATGTAATTGTCAAAATAGTTTGTTTTATCATCAACAAGATTTAAATAATAGTAACTATGCACTGAAGTTGTGTCCCTTTAGCATGTATTTGCTGTTACTTGCAACCATTACTACAGGGTTGCACTAAAGTAAATGGGTTACAAAAGGGACAATCTATTATCTATGATCTATATTTTCACTAGGTTAACATTTTTACAAAATGTAAATTGATTTATAGAGTTCATGCACACCACTGAGTGCTGATGAAAAGCAGAGGTGCTACATTGCCAGGCTTAATGCTGATGAACAGAGGAGACAGTACAGTAGACAACTAGAGAGATGTGGAGGAAAGAAATCGGGAAGAAAAAAGGTCTAAAAGACTGCAGTGTGAGAGTGCAGTGTGCCCAGAGAGAAAAGTGAAAAGAGGCTCAAAAGAGGAAAAACGATGATGGATTAAACACTCCTCCAGTCAGGCTTGATCCTCCAGTGAGTTCTCAATGTCATTTTCAGCTTTATTTATATAGCACATTTAAAACTGCCAAGGTTGACTAAATTACTTCACAAGATAAAAGTACAACAATAAAAGCATAATTAAAATACATAGTATATCATATGATATAAAACGATAAAAAAAGCTGGTGGGAAAAAAATGTCCTTAACTCAAAAGAAAAGCCAAAGGAAAGAGATGTTAGAGTGTTAGAGAGTGGGGGCAGTTCTAATATGAATGGCAAGCTAAGGCTTGGTCGCCTCTGGTTAAGAGCCTGGTTTTAAGCAGATTGGCCGATCTCAGCATTCTAGCTGAAGTGTGAACGTGAAGAAACTCAGCCAGGTAATATGGTGCCAATCCATGAAGAGATTTAGTTAACAGTAAGATTTTAAAATCAAACCTGTAATGAAACCTGTAGGGTTAGGGTTAGGCCATGAGTATTTGGGCTGGAAGTCCCAGGGTCAAAATGGAAGACACATCCTAGGGTAGTTGAGAATAATCAAGCCAAGATCCTGTGGGACTTCAAGATCCAGACTGACAAACTGGTGATGGCTAACCAACCAGAAATTGTATTGATCAACAAACAGCAGAACATGGCAGTGGTGATAGAAGTAATATATATATATATAGATAGATAGATAGATATGCACATATACATATACGTAAATACATACAGTATGTCACAAAAGTGAGTACACCCCTTATATTTCAGCAAAAAAAATTGTATAATTTCTCAAGGGACAATACCGCTTAAATGAAACTTGGATATATATTTTAGTGTAGTCAATGTGCAGCTTAAATAGAAGTACAAATTTACTGTCCTCTAAATATAACTCAACATATAGCCAGTATTGTCCAAATAACTGGCAACAAAAATGAGTACACCCTAAGTGAACACGTCAAAACTGTGTCCAAAATGTCAATATTTTGTAGGGGTACCATTGTTATCTAGCACTGCCTTAATCCTGCTGGGCATGGAGTTCACCAGAGCTGCACAGGCTGTTGCTGGAGTCCTCTTCCACTCCTCCACACTGACATAACGGTTGTGTTTGGGGTGGTTATGTATGGAAAACAGTTTCTGAAGGGAGGGCATCATCACAGTCTCAGTACGTGTTGGAATCCATGTGAAGCTCCCCAGTACCAGCAGCACTCATGCAGCCCCGGACCATGATGCTACACCACCATGCTTGACTGTAGGCAAGACACACTTTTCTTGGTACTCCTCACCAGGGCATCACCACACATGCTGAACACCATCTGAGCCAAACAAGTTTACCTTAGTCTCATCAGACCACTGGACATGGTTCCAGTAATTCATGCTCTTGGCCAGGTCGTCTTCAGCAAGCTGTTTGCAGGCTTTTTTGTGAGCCAGCTTCTGAAGAGGCTTCCTTCTGGAACGACGGTCATGCAAACTGACTTGTTGCAGTGTGTGACGTATGGTCTGAGCACTGTCAAGCTGACCTTTCACTTCTGCAGCCTCTAAAGCAATGCTGGCAGCACTTATGTGTCTGTTTTTTGAAGCCAGCTTCTGCACCTGACACACAGCACAAGGACTCAACTTCTTTCCCCGTCTTGGAAAACCTCTGTATGACCCTGGCCACTGTACTGTAACTCAGTTCCAGGCTGTTACTGAACTTCTTATAGCCTAGGCCATCTTTGTGGAGAGCAACAATTATAATTCTCAGATCCTCAGAGAGTTCTTTGCCATGAGGTGCCATGTTGAACATCCAGTGGTCAGTATGAGAGAATTGTACTCAAAGCACCAAATTTTAACTGCTCTGAAACAAGATACACAAATTTGTATAGTCCTGTCAAGCAGACAAAAACGTGAACTTGATGAATAGGACATGTGGCTTTGCATGGTTAAACGACGTATTCATGGGTTCCAAAGACGCTATGCTCACCACCATATTTGTGTCCGATGTGACAACGTGCACAGCACATCTCTATGAGATTTAATAAATAATATTAATATATCGTAATAATAAATTAACTTTTACTACCATTTCCCACACTGATCCCTGGATGTGATTGTATTTTCAGGACAGCAAGTGTAACAGTTAAACCGTAATGTCCTGATTACTTGTACATTTAAAACTGACATCAGCTCATAGCACTTTTTAGTCAATGATAGCGAAAGTAGCTGCTCGATGAAGGCTTTAAGAGCTTGAAGAATCCTCTCCTGGCTGGTTGCTCCTTCCCTTCTCTGCCCGTGTTTTGATTTCAGCAAGTCAGTTTTGGTAAATGCAAACAACGTGATTACTGATCATGATCCCAACATCCAGCAAGCCAAGAAACATGCAATCTACCTGAGAGAAGACGTCTTTCACTTCTAGTGTATTCTTAAACCTGGATTTCATTATTGAAGCACAAATCCAGGCACCAAAAGCAGCCCACACCAAGTTCTCTTTGATTAAAAATATGCATTTTCATTTATTCATGGCTACATGGCTGCAATAACATTTAGGTTTAAAATTTTGACATTGTAAAAATGCTTTACTGACTGATGATTCAGACTTTCAGTTGTTATGCTCTCAAAATGTCCTAAATTATTACACCACTTGTGCAGCCAGTACATTCACAAAGGTAATTTACATTTTTTTTTTTTATGACAAATTGAATAATATGATAAACCAGTCTATAAGTGTTTAATATGATTTATACACCTGTAAATATATATATATATGTACACTTAACTGCAGACACAAATGACATATGTGGTACAATACAAATATTTTAGCGTCCTTTATTCTCCTATAAAGAATCACAGTGGTCTCTTATCATCCTTTTCTGACCGTACGTTAGCTGCCAGTGGTGCCTTCTGATTGAAGCCAATTTATTCCGCTGATCTAACCTCTTTGGGATCGAATAAAATTGTAGTTTGTGGTTTTTCTGATGACTCTTGTTACAGCACAACATATCCCGGGCATATTAAAACCTTTTGAACCTTCTGGGAGTGTTTCGTTGATCTTACTCTGGTAGTTGTGATTTGGACACAAAAATGATGGCGATAAAACACAGTGACGTCACATGAAACCTATGAATAGCTGTTATCACTTAGGGTGTACTCAGTTTTGTTGCCAGCTTTTTTGTCAATAATGGCTGTATGTGGAGTTATTTTTAGAGGACAGTAAATCTTTACTGCTATACCAGCTGCACATTGACTTCTCTAAAATATATGCAAGTATCATTTCTACAGTATTGTCCCTTGAAAATATATACTAAATTGATTGCCGAAGTGTGAGGGGTGTACTCACTTTTTTGAGATACCAATATTTATATATATATATATATATATATATATATATATATATATATATATATATATATATATATATATAACTAATTATTAATAAGCATTAATTAGGAGTTTATTGAGGACAAAGTAATAGTTAATATTTAATTAATAGTGAGAACTGGACCTTACAATGACCCTTTATTTCTTACTATGTGTTGTTGTCTCTGTGTATTGGAAAGTTCTGTCACCAGAACAAATTCCTTATTATTTGTAAACATACTTGGTAATAATGCTCTTTCTGATTCTGAATCTCTTAAATATGATCTAAATTGAACTTATGTAAAAATGATTTTGCACAAATAATGTAACATAATGCTATAAAATAGAATGTAAAACAATATTAACCCCAATTAAAAATAAATAGTGTGAAACAAAGTGTAAAGGTGTGTTCACTGTGTTGTGACAGTGCTGTCAGTGAATGTAGGCCCTGAGATCAGAGATCACTCTCGCCTGATCAGAGCTGGAGAGCGGGGGAGGGGGGAGGGGTGAGCGAGCGCGAGCGCGGGAGAGAGTGGGGGAGGGGAGGCTGAAGATGGTGATGAGGAGAGCGAGCGCGGGAGCGGGGGGGAGGGGTGAGGGAGCGGGAGAGAGTGGGGGAGGGGAGGCTGAAGATGCAGTATTTTGAGTTCCTCCAACATGAAGAATTAAAGTTGTATAATCTTGCGCGGAGTTGAAAGCCTGATCGATTAGGAACATGACAGAGCTCCGAACATCACGACGCTTACAGAGACTGAGGGAGCATCACGATCAATGTGCTCGGAGATATGAAGAAACACTATTACTAACCCAGGTAAGACATTTAACTTTACCTAAACTAGGATGAGTTGTTTTTATAGTCTGGCCTAGCCGTCAGGATTGTTCAGTGACTGTTTAGCATTAGTTTAATTAACATTAAGGGTTCATACATGTGCTTGAAGTAACTTACTTCGATTTGCAACCATTTTGATTATCAATCAATTATTCTAGTCATTGTTTAAGCATAAGTACCTTCTGAAGTTCGATGCTTTATTGTGTTTTGATATTTTACACAGATTTGTTTTGGTTAGACAAGGCATTGGAACACGTTACCTAGCTACAGACAGTAAATCAGATATGAAAAATGTAAGCTATGAGCTGTTTCTGTTCTCATACATAAGTACAGTACTGGTCAAAAGTTTTGGTACTGGTCAACATTACTATTTTTAAAGTTTTTTTAAAGAAATCTCTTATTATGCTAATCAAGCCTGCATTCATTTGATAAAAAATACAAAACAAGACAGTAATATTGTGATGTATTATTACAATTAAAAATAATGGTTTTCTTTTTTTATATACTATATAATATATTTAATATAATATTTCTGTGATGTAAAGCTGCATTTTCTGAAGACTGCATTACTCCAGTCATCAGTGTCATATGATCCTTCAGAAATCATTCTAATATGCTGATTTATTATCAATGTTGGAAACAGATATGCTTCTTAATATTTTTCTCTCTTTACCTGTGATACTGTTCTCAGGACAAGTAAAAGAAAAAGGGGGGGGGGGGATAGGCGGGGTTTATTTAAAATACAAATAATTCTTAACAGTACTGTTCAAAGGTTTGGGGTCAGTGGTTCTTTAATTAATACTTTAATTCAGCAAGGATGTGTTAAATCAGGGGTGTCAGACTCAGTTCCTGGAGGGCCACAGCCTGCAGAGTTTAGCTCCAACCCTAATGAATTACTTGATATGTGTGTCGGAGCTGCGGCCCTCCAGGAACTGAGTTTGACACCCCTGTGTTAAATTGATAAACAGTAACAGGTAGGGTTGTCACGGTACCAAAATTATTACAGACTGGTTGTTCACGCAGGCATCAGAGAAAGATAGAGGACGAAAGAGGGTGCGAGAGCGACATAGCCCAGGCCAGACAGAGAGAGCAGGAGATGACCAGGTGAACATTTCAACTATGAGTTTCAAAGGTAATATGGTTGTCAGTGCAGTATATTACAGACTGGTTGTTCACGCAGGCATCAGAGAAAGATAGAGGAAGAAAGAGTGTGCGAGAGCGACATAGCCCAGGCCAGACAGAGAGAGCAGAAGATGACCAGGTGATCATTTCAACTATGAGTTTCAAAGGTAATATGGTTGTCAGTGCAGTATATTACAGACTGGTTGTTCACGCAGGCATCAGAGAAAGATAGAGGAAGAAAGAGTGTGCGAGAGCGACATAGCCCAGGCCAGACAGAGAGAGCAGGAGATGACCAGGTGATCATTTCAACTATGAGTTTCAAAGGTAATATGGTTGTCAGTGCAGTATATTACAGACTGGTTGTTCACGCAGGCATCAGAGAAAGATAGAGGAAGAACGAGGGTGCGAGAGCGACATATCCCTGTCCAGACAGAGAGAGCAGAAGGAGATGACCAGGTGAACACAATTTTACATTTAGTCATTTAGCAGATGTTTTTAGCCCAAAGCAACTTATAAATGAGGACAACAGAAGCAGTTAAACTAACAAAAGAAGAGCAGTATGCAAGTGCTGTAAACAATTCCCAGTTAGCCTAACATTATACACATAGATCTTTTTATTTTTGTATGCATAAATAGACAAAGAAAGTGCGAAGAAATAGAGTAAGATAGTGCTAGAGCACACACATGAGACATACAGTAAACACCTGTGATGACCGGCCTCTGTCAGAAGCTATTTTTTTTATTATTTTTTTTTTACAATAGTGCAACTAAAATGGAAATGAATAAAGGAAGACCTCATACAGTGAAATAATTAACAAAACTCCTTAATTTAATTGTTTGTTTTATCTCTCTGAAAATATCTGTCTTGGTGATGTAAATGCTGTTTTTAACCTTGGCAGTTAGCTGCTTACTTTTGTACCATTCAAAGTTTTTTCACTACACTGCAAAACCCAACAAGTTAGGGTAACTCAAACTGTTTGAGTAAACAAATTTCCATTTGTTTAAACCATGTAAATTTAAAAAACTTGCAGTTAAGTAATTAAGTGATTAATTAAGTGCTGTTTGAGCATTAGTGATGAACACCTGCTGTTAACAAACAGAATCACTGAAGAAAAGAGAAACACAATCGCCTTAGATGAAATCAACTGAAATAAAATGCATTAAATCTCTCAAAATCTGATTAAACAACCCCACAGACCACATCACCAGCTCCACTTATTAATAACCAGACTGAGACATCTACAGAAGATCTTATTGAGAATTAACTAAGGTTTAGATGTTGATTTATTGTTTCATTTGAAGTAACCATGTTAGAGATGAGTGTCTGCTTTAGTTGGGCTCTTGACCCTTGACATGTGTGGTAGTTTTTCCCCCTCTGGCTGATGTAACTGTCTTCCTCAAACATATTTGTTGCAACTCAAAAGCCCAGAGAAAATGATTGGTAGTTGGTTGTTATATATTTATAATGACAGTCATCTATTAGTGAACTGATCTCATTGAGAGTGAACATAGACTCGTTATGTGTCTAATCTCTGGTTAAATAGATGTTGTATTGATTATAGTAAAAGTGATTTTAAGAGCCAGTAGTTCAGTGACAGTCAGTTAATATGAAAGACTTTCCAAACAGTTTGTCCACAAAGTTTTCCTCTATGGTAGAAACTAGACTCACATAGACATCAAGAATCAGCGTATGAACCTCAACAATGACCATTAAAAAAAAAAACTCATGCAGCAATGCATGCTGGGAGCCACTGATGAGTTTTGTCCTATGCTAGTAACCAGCATGCATTGCAACATGATTATTATTTTATTTTTAAATGGCCACCATTGTTGAGGTTCATAAGCTGAGTCTTAATGTCTGTGTGAGTCCAGCTGATAGATTAAAACTTTTTTGTGGACAAACTGTTTGAAAAGTCTTTAATAACTGACTGTCACAGAGTTGCTAGCTCTTAGAATCACTTTCACTATAATCAATACAACATCTATTTAACCAGAGATTAGACACACAACGAGTCTATGTTCACTCTCAATGAGAATCAGTTCACTAACAGATGATTATCATTATAAATATATAACAACCAACTACTGATAATTTTCTGGGATGTTGAGTTGCAAGAAAACTCAAGAAACACATGGTTACAACAGCCAGAGAAAAAAGAAGAAAAATAAACTCGGGTCAAGAGCCCAGCTAATGCAGACACTGTTCTCTAACATGGTTACTTCAAATGAAAATAAATCAACATCTAAACCTAGTTAATTCTCAATAAGATCTTCTGTAGATGTCTGACAGAAATAAAGTCAGTCTGGTTATTAATAAGTGGAGCTGGTGATGCTGTTTTGGGGTTGTTTAGATCTTGAGATTTAATGTATTTTATTTCAGTTAGTTGTTGTTCTTGTGTTTCTCTTTCTGTCAGTGATTCTGGTTGTTAACAGCAGGTGTTCATCACTGTCAATCAGCACTTAATTAATAATTACTTAGTGAACTCAACTGAAATAAGTTCAGAGCACTCATAAATGTTAGTTTTAAAAACTTAAATGGTTTAAGACAATAAGTTTCCTCAAACGGTTTGAGTTACCCTAACTTGTTGGGTTTTACTGTAGACTTGAACTACTTATTTTTTTCAATAGAAACTATAAAAATGGGGTGTTATAACATTTTTACTGGTATTGTATGTGTTTAAGGCCCCTTGAAAACTAGATGGTTCACCTCAAGGGGTTATCCTTTAAAAATTGTCAAACCATAAATAAATAATTGTCAAATAAGGACAATTATACATAGCATTAAAATCTAATAAAGTGCGAGTGATGTCTATGTAGATGTAATATACACTCACGGCCACTTCATTAGGTACACCTGTGCAATCCAATACAACAGCTCTTCCATAAATTCTACTTTAGTGAAGCAAATACATTTTTGTTTTGTTGACATTGTCAGAAAGTGATAAATATATTTTATTTTTTGTTATTGAGGTTGTAGTGGGTGGGGAGGCAAAAGAGCTTTAGTTCTTAAAATTCTTCAGTATTGCTAAAAGATAAGACTGGAACTGGCATGAGGTTTCCAGCTGATTTGATTGGATGTTCCGAACTGAAACAATTGGACTTTGTTTGTTTTAACAGAGTCTTGGTGGTACTGATGAATCAGAGTCAGATTCTGATGATGGAAGTGAATATGTGCCTACACCAGCCTCCTCCGACAGTGAAGACTGCAGCTTGGGTGAAGGTCCAGATTTTCCAAAAGATACTGAAATGCGAGTGAACAAGATCAACACTACCTCAACTCAGAAAGTTGATGAGCTCGAAAGTGACTCTAGCGACCTGGAACTTGCCCCAGACGAGGTAGATGACGGGAAGGAAGAGGGTATGTCGAAAATAACAGTGAAGTGGAAATGATTTCAATGCAGTTTGTGCAAGTGCGGTCACAAAACCGGTCAGTTCCAAGTAGGGGTGGGCGATATGGCAAAAATATCATATCAATTTTTATTTTTTAGACATTTCACGATTTTATCACAGTTCTTTGTCATGTTAGTTTTACCAGTTTGTCTGAGCAGTACTGCCAAACTAATTTCCCTATTATAAAGACAAACCCTTTCAAGGAAACAAAATATAAATCAGAATGGTGGATATTTAGGCCAAAGTGGGCGAAGATAAAAAATCTTTGTCATTATTTTATCTTTGTTATGAAAAAATAAGAACAAAGATACACATTACAACTACACATAATATACAAACAGTGTTTAATTATCAGGTACAATAGGCATATTTAGTAGGAGCATTCAAGAAATTGAATGAACAATTAATAAAAATAAAACACTATAGATTGATTCCTATTAAAGTAACTGTATTGTTTTTTTCAGTCAAGAGTAGCGAGTTATGTTTTCTCTATGGTTTTGTTGTTTTAACATTAAAGAATAAATTCGGTCATCTGTCTGTCGATTCTGTCATAGTGTTTTATATTAATACCATCATTTACTCACTCAAAATTAGTTTTAAACCTGAGTGAGTTTCTTTCTTCTGCTGAACATACATGTTATTTTGAAGAATGTGGAAAACCAAACAGTTGCTGGTCCCCAGTGAGTTCCATAGTATTTTTATATCCTACTATCAAGTGGACCAGCAACTGTTTGGTTACCCACATTCTTTGAAATATCTTCTTTTGTTCACCACAATAAATAAATTAATACAGGTTTGGGACAACATGTGAGTGAGTAAATAATGACAGAAATAACATTGTAGGGTGAACTATCCCTTTAATGACAGTCGGCTGCATGTTTAATACTGTCCCTTTAAGAGCTGCATCTAATATACAGGCACGCTTCGGTTCCACTCACGGTTTAATTTCATTTTAAACATAACCAACTGAGTCTATATGTAAACCTTGTGTGTTTTGACAGTATTGGCTCAAAAGATAACTTAGTTGAGTAATCAGGCGCTGTTAGACAGGCTTTTTAGTTCGCGCGTTTCGGGTGCACGGGCTCAGAAAAAGCACACTTTAGACCAGCGCGCGAATGAAAAGCTTAACCTGCTTTAGCTCCCGGTCACGTGGCACATGCTGTGCAGTAATTCTTGAACGCGTTTAGCAGAGAACTGTAGAGGTCGCACCACAGCAATTATTTGCACTCGCACAAATGCTCCCAAATATATTTTGGAGTCGCACAGATTACATTTCGGGAGCATATGCGACCAAAATGGTCGCAATTTCGAGCCCTGCTATAGTGTTGCAAGGTTGTTCGGGAAGTAAATTGTGTTTGCTGTGAAAACTGATTGCCTTTTCCTCTGACATTAAAGATCTTTCCAATAAAGATGTGACTCCTAATGTCTGATTTCCTTCTGATACAGAATTATCCAGAAGACCGAAGCACAGACCTGATCCAGATGAGCCTAGTGATTCAGACAAAGACTCAGATGGTATGTAGTGCGATCATATACAGCTTAGACTTTCTGGCATGCCGTGTAGGGCTGTGTGATTAATCCAATCGCAATCGCGATTTGAGACGTTGCGATTTGCTAATCGCAAAGCCTGCGATGTGGACGCGATATTACTCTGTTCCAGAGCATATGCATCACTGCCAGCCTTGAGTGACAGTCTCACTAACCAACAGAGTGAGCGCACCTCCGTTCTCCCGATCAGCACTGCTCTAGATGTTTTTATTTGTAGGCTACATGAACCTTATCTTTATACATTTTATCTCCCCAACAGAATAATTAGAAATAAGTTTATAATGCATGTTCGCTAATTCAGAAGACCCCACACACAGCCCGTGTCTCTGAATGCTTCTCACACGCAGTCTGTCTCGTAATGCTCTTGTATACTCACGGTCTCGCGCCCGGTTCTGCTCCGTAAGTCTCTCACGAGCGCATCTGGCAATATGGACGAGGCCTGACTAGGGGTCGACCGCTATGTGTTTTTCAGGGCCGATACCGATACCGATTATTACAGATCAAGTAGACCGATAACCGATATACGTGTCTGGTGTAAAAATGAAAATGAATGCCAAAATTAATAATAACAAGAGCTCTGACAAAAAAACGTTCTTTAAATGCTTTTAAACATGTCTTTAATTCTAAAAACTGTTAATAACAACAACATTTCCGATGGTTTTAATTTACAGTACAGTGCAAATGAAGGCATAAAACATTAATTTAATTTATCTTTTAATCAAATGAGAGTTAGACTTTATTTTTGGCAAACAAATGAGTTTACTATTACATTTAAAACATGGAAGAAATAGCGTATTGTGTGATTATTCTCAACAAAAGTTGTAATAATTGTTTTAGTTGTATTACGTATACAGTAATATATTCGGCTAAACCGAACTTATATTTTGACAGGTTGCCATGAGGACCTTTTAAGTTTCTGTAGCCTATGTATATATGATATGACGATCATTTTACTCAAATGAAACGGTCAAATGCTCATGAAGTTACTCTCCGAGCAGTTCTGGGGATGTTGTTCATGTATTTATGTCCTCATTTAGTGAGGCGGCAGATGCTGAAGTCACCGCGAGCAGCACGCCGCTTCAGTATGTGTGTGTAGTAAATGAAACCGCACGCCTGTCATTCATTAACAGAGATGCAGAACATGCAGGATTCATATTTAAAGTGTTTTTGGGCTTAATATTTATAGATACTAGTCCATAGCGCGAGTCGATTTAAGTGTACTGACCTACTTTTGATTAATTCATCCAAACTTCGACACATTCCGTGACATTCCGCATACGGTAAATTCCATTATATGACTGCATTTCGCCCGCATTTTCCGCATCGGGGACATCATAGCAGGGTTCGTACGGTCATGAAAAACCTGGAAAAGTCATGGAATTTTAAAACCGCATTTTCCAGGCCTGGAAAAGTTTTGGAAAAATGAATAAACCCAGAAAGTTTTGGAAAAGTCATGGAAATCTATTTTACAAATCTTTGTATAATACAATTATGTTTATTCGGGGCCTGAATTTCGGTACGGGATAGCGCATGGGCTATATCGCATATTTATACTCTTTCCCGCAGCTTTCGACTTTAAAATGATGGATATTCACACATTTATTCAATAGCCTATAGCTTGTAGGCTGATGAGTAAATAGATCCACACAGAATATCAAATCGGTCATTTGAAAACGGATTTATCAGCTGTGTTTTCTCTCTTTGACCTTCTCTTAAAGCACGTAATCAGCGCATCTCGTCTGCACTAAAGAGCTGCACGGTGCGATACAAGTCTTTCTCTGGCATTTTGGTACAGTTGACAGAATTGTCACCTGCCTAATCGGGTCATTGTTGCATTGTCACTAAAATGTAGCTTATTATTTGTTTGCTCGTCCTTTTTAAGCCGTTCTGTACTCGCTGGCGCTCAGAAGCGGTTTCTGCTGCACTCAGTCATGTCCAAATGGCGTCCGTATAAAGCCGCCTTGAGCACCAAATTGACTTTGATACCAAACAAGCTCAGTAGAATCCTGCAGGGCCTCAAACATACGCCCAGTCCAATCCTTGTCCAGCAGATGATCAGAATTACCTTCGAGTCCGACTGGAGCCCATGTCTTTCTTTCTCTTCCCCATTACACAGCTGCTGTTCTAGCCATTAAAATAGTTCAGTTTCGTTTTTAATGGCAAAGCGTATTTTCTTTATTAAGTTAATTTAGAAATATGTTTGGAAAATTGATTTGTTTATTAAATTCAAGTTTTTGTTTTTAAAGTATCTTTTGAGCAATCGGCCAGCTGCAGACAGTGAGTTTGGCTATTATGTTTGATCAATTTAGCCTTCTTAAATCACCACTTGACTAAAATTAAATCTATATAAAATACTTAAAAAAGCATATCACAATGTTAGTTTAAACGTTTAACCTAGACAAATGTGTGCTATTAGACAGGTCGAGCTGTTCTTGTCAGTCGCGGTATTGTTTCCACGAGCGGCTAATCCTTTTCATCACCATAATAATTGATGGATTTCTAAAATACAAAAATAAGGAGGAATCCTAAAAGAAGCCCGATGCCCGGCCCGCGTCTGATGTGAAAATTGTCCCGAAGCCATAAACTAAAAGTCGAGGCTGAAATATGGGGCTCTAAAAGTGCAGCTTGTTGCGTTTAAGCGGCAAAATTACACACAAAATGACATTAAAATGGCCATCCTGGTGAGCAGGGTGCGAACTACGGGGGAGCTAGGGGCTCCCCTTAATAATACATGGGCTCCCCTGAAAACATGATTTGTGGAAAGTAGGCTAATTTATTTTTTGGGGGGTGGGTCTCAAAAAATATTGACTGTTATTTTGACGTGCAATTTCAGTTTTGTGTACTGTGATCATCGTGGATTATTATGTGTAAAATTGCAACAACAAAAATCGTGAATTAATGCTTGACGATTGCGATTTAAACCTAACTCACTTCAATAAAGATAATTATAGGCCTACATGAGCATCTGCTGTCCTCGACACGCAGCTCTTGTTTAAAAGTCTGCTCTGCCTCAGCGGCAAACAGCGCCACAATGTCAAAGTAATTGAATTCAAATCAAATCAAAGTAGGCGGAGTTTAGCGTCACAGATGCTTGAGCTAGCGACGAGCGTCAGATTAATAAAAGAGAGCGAGGTAAGATGTTTAGTCAACTGTTTTACGAAAGAAATGTTAAATGACTGACAATTATATTCAGTGAAGCAAACTACTCGACTTGTTTCTCAAATATGCCCATTTTAAGAGTGACAGAGAAAGAGAAGAAATGTGCATGTTTTAATTATCTGCATCTGTTTGTCCCTACAAACAATGAAACTGTGAATTTAGTTCTACTTTAAAAACACGTCTACTACTACTGTTGAAAAATAATACAACTTTATTTTATTAAGACATAATCACAAAATATTTTATTTTTAATAGTAGGCTAAATCCCCTTTATTTTTCAACATGTAAATGTTTAATTTTCATTCATTAAAATATAAATTAAATCGATGTTTCATGCCTTAATCTGATAACCAGTCAAATTTAAATACACAACACAGAATTTCTGAGGAAAAATAACAATTCATAAGGCTACTGTAAGAGTAAAACAATTTTTGTATGCATTCAAATAATCAGATGAGCTAAAACAGAATTTGGCAACAATAAAACATAAGGTAAGAAAAAAATATAACATTTCATACGGCCATAAACATGTCATTTTTGTTACACTTTTAATAAATTAAATTGTATAAGTTTCATGATTTTAATTAATTAGACATGCTTTTTGATAAATACAATTTAATTTGATCATTAAAAAGGAGTCTATAAAATGAAAACGGAAAAAAACGGAATCTAGAAAAATTGAAACGGTAAAAAATGAATTTAGAAAAAAATTAAATGGAATTTGGGAAAAATTAAAACGGATTTCATAGGGCCCTATATATATATATATATATATATATATTGCAAAACGAAATTCTGGCCCTGCGTTTAACTGAGTTAAATAAATGATAATAGTGATATGTTCTCTGTGTGGAGTAAAGGTCCTCACACACCGAGTCAGAAATGTTTGTATGCGTTTTTGCATGTGAAATTTCGGACTGCAAGGACCTTCACATCTGGCGTAGTTTAAGCTTGTACTAAAGCAAAAAAGCAAACAATAGTATTAATAGTCATTCATTTTAGTTAAAATGCTATGATAATTTGAACAGATTTTTATTCTTATTGTAAAATAATGTGAAATTAGGTCATGGAAATTGTCACAAAAGTCATGGAAAAGTCATGGAAATTTGTTGGTAAAAATGTGTACGAACCCTGTCATAGGTTATATTGAGGTGTTTTGCAACTTCAGTGTAGTGGATTGTGATTTATTGCAATCGTATTGTACCTTTGAGAGACAACTGATGCGTGATCACTGAAGCAGCTCCAGTTAGCAAGTGCTCTCGGTGTGAGACTGCCTTCAGTTTTCCGCGTTGATTGGTCGGACTCGTGACTCTCTACATATCAGATGAGCGGTGGGCGGAGATTGCTCTCAGAGATTGAGAGATCGCCTCACTCTCACAGAGTGTTGAGCTCAGACAGGCTGCATCGAGCCAAATAGTGCATTTAAACATTAAATAATTTCACCTGTAAATAGTATGTTTGTTTGCATAATAATAATAATAAAAAAAAAAATTATCGGCCAATCTGTTTTGAAAATGGCCGATATCGATAATCGGTAAAATGCTTAATATCGGCGCCGATAATCGGTCGACCCCTAGGCCTGACACACGCGCGCAACCTGTGTCCACTCGCGCCTGGCTCCGCGTTTAGAACCAATGTAAATTAAGTTTAACTGCTTGCTAATTGTACTTGGATGAAATGAAACATTCAGCACATTTCCCACTTGTTCTTAAAATCCCAAATACTTAAAAATTAATGAATCAGCCTGCGTAACATGTAATACTTTAATAATTGACTGAAGAAATACAGTTCTTTATTTATAAAAAATAAACAAATCGTTCCTGTGAAATTCAGTAATTCTGTAAAAGTAGTAATACCATTATAATCTTCCCTGCAGGAAAAACAAAACAAACAAAAAAACAGTAGAACCCCTCCCAAAACACCATAGAAAATGTAATGGATTTAAGGGTTATAATGGGAATTGTATTGGTTTTAATGTAAACTGTAATGGTGTCTTCTGGTATTTGATGCATTCTATTGGTGGGATGTTATCTAGCAGATGGCAATCAATAGAACAACAGTAATTCCTATTAGAATAATGCCCAAGACAAAAAGGAATTTTGTAATGGTTTTTTATGTAAATTATAAGAATTTCTGTGACGGTTTCTATTGGCTTTTTTTTTTTTTCAGCAGGGTAACAATACTCATACTGTACTGCACATTATTGACAATATTGAGCTGAAGCGTGACTTTGCAAATTTAAAATCGCAAATCAAATCGCAATCGCAATATCTGTCAAAAACATTGCAATTAGATATTTTCTCCAAATCGCACAGCCCTAATGCCGTGTACAGTAAAGTTATAATTTAGTTTGTGTATATATCATGAAACATCTCTCCTCTTCACCCACAAGGCCCTGGCACACACACAAAGACTAAAGTCAAGAGATCGTCCAAGACTAAGAGAAATGGTAAGCTTTTTTGATGCAAGGTTGTTCGGGAAGTAAATTGTGTTTGCTGTGAAAACTGATTGCCTTTTCCTCTGACATTAAAGATCTTTCCAATAAAGATGTGACTCCTAATGTCTGATTTCCTTCTGATACAGAATTATCCAGAAGCCCGACGCACAGACCTGATCCAGATGAGCCTAGTGATTCAGACAAAGACTCAGATGGTATGTAGTGCGATCATATACAGCTTAGACTTTCTGGCATGCCGTGTACAGTAAAGTTATGATTTAGTTTGTGTATATATCATGGAACGTCTCTCCTCTTCACCCACAAGGCCCTGGCACACACACAAAGACTAAAGTCAAGAGATCGTCCAAGACTAAGAGAAGTGGTAAGCTTTTTTGTTGCTAATATAGAACCACCTTGTACACCCTAGCACAGTGATCCTCAATTGGCGGACCGCGGTCTGGTTCCGGACCCTGGCTTGGGTCCATAATGACAACGGTAGCACTATTTTGTTTCTACAGTATGAAGTGAGCATGTTTTTGTCTAGAGCCAAACATGCTTTATTCAAGCCCTTTCCGCTTTGATTTTTTTTTGCAGACCCTCAGATTCCAGATTTTCAAATAGTTGTATCTCAGCCAAATATTGTCAGAATCAGAATCAGAATGAGCTTTATTGGATGTTTACACATACAAGGAATTTGTTGTAGTGACAGAAGCTCCACAGTGCAACAGAAAGACAGCAACAGGACAGGACACAAATAATACAAGAAAAATATACAAATATCCAAATAGGCAATGTACAAAACAGCAAAAACACAATATAATATATATATATATAAAATATAGACAACTATGTATGTACAGGTCAAGTATGTGCAAATTAGAAATGAGAAAATAAAAATAAAATAAGTGAGTGTGGTGAATGGATAATGTATTATAGTTGTGTGTTCCATAGAGCTGGGCGGTATGACCAAAAATGTATATCACAGTATTTTTCTAAATTATACCGGTTTCACGGTATATGACAGTATTTTTTTTTTCATGCATGACCTGGTGTTAACCACATTTTCTACTGACTGAGGAAAAACTGCAGTAGATTGACTCAGAATGCCATATTTTAGTGTCATGACGAGTGAATATTGTAGAAAAAGTCCACACTAAATACAGGGGTTAAAGCAAAAAATAATATTTTGACTGTAAATATTTCCTCGGCCAAACCCATTCCACAGCCATACGGCTACAGTCACACACACAGTTTAAGAGTGGTGCTTTTCTTCTTGTAATTAGGAGCGCTTGTCCTCCTAATTAAAAACATTTAGGAGTACCTTCTGATCAATAAAAAAAATTCTGATAAAAAATTAGCCTTCCGAATACGAGGTGACGTTTGACTCCTTAAATTGACTTACAGGGGTATTTTATTTTAACCTGTGCAATGGCATAATTTTCATCTACTTCAAATTCAAAAATGTATGTTTATAAGCTTTTTAAAATGTATATTTAAAACAATATAATAAGTACAATACGACAAGTAAGTTACCAATCATGAAATTAGTATTAATAAAAAAATAATTCGTATAATTTGGCACAAAAGAACACAAAAGTGGCTTGTACGTACATTTTCAGACGTTTAATGAGGCTCAGGGGTGGCATGAGTGCAATTAAATTCATAGATTCATGTGGACATTAATGTTTTACATATAAATTTATAAACATATAACATATAAACAATTTGAGAAATGTAAGCGTATTTACGGTCTTAAAGTTATGAAAAGTGAATTTAAGAAGGCGGGAACCCTGCAATTGACGGGAATCCGTCGTATCGCCGGAGAACTGTTGTGTGTGAGAGACGCAGGAGCTGATGCAGCGGACGGTGGATATTTGTGGCGGTCGATGTGGATATTGTAGATGACTTCTTCTCTCTCATCACATTCTACTAGTGCTTCAGTTTCAGAACTTTCACGCTTAGTAACACATACAGCTGTATCCTCGCCAAAATGCAATAGTGAAAAGAGACCCCTCTCTAACAGTGTCGCGTTTCAAACGTTATTTAAATGACACCGGTATTGCGGTATTTAAAAAATTCATATCGTAAGAAAAATAAACACCGGTATTCGGTATGAACCGGTATACCGCCCAGCACTAGTGTTCCACGTTTATTGTTGAGTGTTCATGAGGTGTATTGCCTGGGGGAAGAAACTGTTCCTGTGTCTGGTCGTTCTGGTGCTCAGAGCTCTGTAGCGTCGGCCAGACGGTAACAGTTCAAAGAGGGAGTGTGCTGGATGTGAGGGTCCAGAGTGATTTTACCAGCCCTTTTGCTCGCTCTGGATAAGTACATTTCTTGGAAAGTGGGAGGGTTGTGCCAATAATTCAGCAGTCCGGACTACTCTCCGTAGTCTTCTGAGATCAGATTTGAGCTGAACCAGACAGTTATAGAAGTGCAGAGGATGGATTCAATGATGGCGGAGTAGAACTGTTTCAGTAAGTCCTGTGGCAGGTTGAACTTCCTCAGCTGGCGAAGAAAGTACAACCTCTGCTGGGCCTTTCTGACAATGGAGTCTATGTGAATATCCCACTTCAGGTCCTGAGAGATGGTGCTGCCCAGCAATCTGTATGACTCCACTGCAGTCACAGTGCTGTTCATGATGTTGAGTGGGGGGGAGAGCGTGGGGGGGTTCTCCTGAAGTCCACGATCATCTCCACTGTTTTGAGCGTGTTGAGCTCCAGGTTGTTGAGACTGCACCAGACAGCCAGCTCCTTAACCTCCTGTCTGTAACCAGACTCGTCACTGTCCTGGATGAGGCCGATCGGTGTGGTGTCATCTGCAAACTTCAGGAGCTTGACAGAGGGGTCTGTCGTTTAGATGTGCAGTCGTTGGTGTAGAGGGAGAAGAGCAGTGGGGAGAGAACGCAGCCCTGAGGAGCTCCAGTGATGATCGTACGAGTGCTGGATGTGAATGCCAAGCTTTACTAGCTTCTGTCTGTCATGAAGCTGTTGATCCACTGGCAGACGGAGGTGGGCACAGAGAGCTGAGTTAGTTTATTCTGAAGGGTGTCCGGGATGATGGTGTTAAAAACGGAGCTGAAGTCTACAAACAGGATCCTCACATAAGTCCCTGGTCTGTCCAGATGCTGCAGGATGAAGTGCAGTCCCATGTTGACTGCATCATCCACAGACCTGTTTGCTCTGCAGGCAAACTGCAGGGGGTCCAGTGGTGTCCTTCAGATAAGCCAAAACCAGTCTTTCAAATGATTTCATGGCTACAGACGTTAGGGCCACAGGTCTGTAGTCATTAAGTCCAGTAATTTTGGGTTTCTTTGGGACGGGGATGATGGTGGAGCGTTTGAAGCATGAGGGGACTTCGCACAGCTCCAGTGATCTGTTACAGATCCGTGTGAAGATCGGGGCCAGCTGGTCAGCACAGGTTTTTAGGCAGGCTGGTGACACACCGTCTGGGCCTGGTGCTTTCCTTCTTTTGTTCTTCCTGAAGACCTGGCACACATCTTCTTCGCTGATTTGAATTGTAGTTGTGGGGGAGAGGGGGGTTGCTGGAGGTGTGAATGGTTGTGTGGAGAGGTGTTCAGGGCGGATGTGGGGTGAGTAAAAGACATTCAAATCGTCTGCCAGGTATTGATTCTCCAGAGTGCTGGGGGATGGTGTCTTGTAACTGGTGATATCTTTCATAACTTTTCACACTGAAGCAGAGACACTGGAAGATAATTTGTTCCTTAGCTTGTCAGAATAATACCTCTTTGCCACTCTGATCTCCTTTTCCAGGGTGTATTTGGCCTGTTTGTACAAGACTTTATCCCCTTTCTGTGAGCATCTTCTTTGGCCTGACGGAGCTGTCTGAGTTTGGCAGTGAACCATGGTTTGTCATTGTTGTAGATTAGATGAGTCCTGGTAGGAATGCACATATCCTCACAGAAACTGATATAAGATGTTACAGTCTCTGTGAGCTCATCCAGATCGTTTTGCAGCAGCTTGAAAACACCAAATATACCCCTTTGCACCAGCAGGAACCAGGTGCTAGTTCACAGCCAGTGCTATTGCGGTTCTTAGTTGGTTCTACTGGCGAGCCCTTTAAGAACCGGTTGCTTTTCCACAGTCTAGAGAGCCAATCCAGAGCCAGGTGTTACATCACCGAATACATCTCATTTTACCAGCAACGCTAACGCGAAAGCGCCAAACACAAACATACCGGCATGAACAATGGCAGATGTTGCGTTATTGATGTTGGCTTTGCGAACCTACATCGGCATCCAAACCCGCGAATCCAACGTGTTCGAGCAGCTCGCCGTAACTTGTATAGACGGAGATTTCAAGCGAGAATAACGGTAAGTAGATAACACATTTTTTTTGTTAACATCGAACAGTAACATCGCAATGTTAGCCTCAGCATGTACCCTCCTAGCATTGAAAAAAAAGTTGTAAACATTGGTGGAAGAAATATCCAGAAATGTTATTGTTAAAACTCCACTCCAAACCACCCCCGCCCCTGACGCAAGCGGTTCTTCCTTCTAGCCCAGCAATGTTTTGGTGCTACTTACGAACCGCTTTTCCTGGTTCGGAGCTGGTGCTTATGGTGTCGAAAAACAAAGAACCGGTTTGAAACTAGGCTCTGGCTCTGAACCAGCACTGGAAATGCTTTGGTGGAAAAGGTGTATCAGTGAGAGAGAAACAGGCTTGTAGATCCCGCTCTGTTCCATTAGTCCATCTTTTAACAGTTCTTAATACAGGCTTTGCATATTTAAGTTTCTGCCTGTAGGTTGGAATAAGATGAACCAAACAGTGATCAGAGAGTCCTAAAGCTGCTCGTGGATCCGAGTGATATGTGTCCTTTATTGTTGTGTAACAGTGATCCAATATATTACTGTCTCTGGTGGGACATGTGATGTGCTGTCTGTATTTTGGCAGTTCGAGAGATTTGCTTTATTAAAGTCCCCGAGAATGATTAAAGCAGAGTCTAAGTGTTGTTGTTCTGTGTCTTTGATCAGATCAGCGAGTTTCTGTAAAGCTGAGCTCACGCGCTTGTGGTGGAACTGATGTAGAACTCCATGGCGAATAGAGCGGCTTGCAGTTAATGAAGAGCGTTTCTAGATCTGAACTGCACATCTTCTTTAACACAGTTACATCTGTACACCACAGTCATTGATGTAAAAGCACATCCCGCCGCCGCGTGATTTCCCTGTTGATTCTGCGTCCCGATCTGCTCTGATCAGCTGATAATTAGGCAGATGTAGCACACTGGTATGTCGCCGTTCAGCCAGGTTTCCGTGAAACACAGAGCAGCAGAGTTAGAAAAATCCTTGTTTGTTCAGGAGAGCAGGAGGAGTTCGTCGGTTTTGTTGGGTAGAGAGCGGAGATTCGCTAAATGGATGGTAGGCAACACCGTTTGAAATCCGCTGTCTGAGCTTCACGAGCGCGCCGGCTCACTTGCCCCGCCGCCTGCGCTTCCTGTAGCGTTTGACCAGAGCTACGGCTCCACCGACTACAATGTAGCAAAACGTCCGAAAAATCAAAACCCGGTAAAAGATTTTGTGGTGTGTTCTGCCGAATGTTCAGCAGATCATCCCTGGTAAAACTGATCGTATTTGAAAAACAAAAAACAGGAAAAACAAACAAAAACGGTACAAAGACTGAAGAGCAACGCACAATAGGTTTAAGTCCTATCATAACAAAACATACATCAATGGAAATCTATTTATTCAGCTTTTAGATGATGTATAAATCTCAATTTCGATAAATTGACCCTTATGACTGGTTTTGTGCTCCAGGGTCACATATATACTATTATATACCACACATGCATGTATACACATTTTTACTGTAGGTATTGTTTGTATGGTATAAACCTATATAGAATCCTAAGCATACAGTATTTATTCATATATACTGATTAAATCAACCTGCATATATAAATGAGACATTGTTTACATATATAGCATTAACATACATTACATTATAAAATAAATGTGTGTTAATACTAATTTTACTATAGATATTTATGTGGTTTAAACCTATAAAAAAATCCCATATAAACATACCAAATTTTTGCATATATGTTGCGTAAATAAACTTGCATATATTAAGTAGACATACAGTAAATTGTTCATATAAATTGACTTAACATAGGGTAACTTAAAAATATATCATATAATTATATTCATTATATTTATATACAGATTTTTACTATAGGTAATTTAGATATGGTATAAACCTATATACAACCGATATGAAATCCTATATAAGCATACAGTATTTTTTTCATATATACTGATTAAATTAACCTGCATAAATGAGACATAGTTAACACACTTTATTTGGCATTAGCATACATTACATTATAATAGTTTCACTATGGGTATTTCATATATGGGATAAACCTATAGAAAACCTCTCTAAAATCATATATTAGCAAAATGAATGTTTACATATGATCTGTAAATAAACTTGCATATAAATTAGGTATATTTTGTTAACATATATGGTTTTAACATACTGTACCATATAAAAAGGAATCAAATAAATATTTGTAATATATGCACATATACTATGTTTATTATGGGTATTTCATATATGGTATAAACCTATAGCAAATCATATGTAAGCATACCGAAAGTTTGCTTATATATTCTGTGAATACATTTGTATATAACCGAGACATATATGCCTTAGACTTACAGTTCCATATGAAAAGACATCATATAAATAATTTTAATACATGTATGTAATTCTATGGGAAATTTATACTATAAGCTTTTATTTTCATATATCCTGCGGATGTATATGATAACAATATATTGCCTTATACTGCACATGTATGACAAAACTACTCAGGACATATATGTACATGTTACATTTCTGTATTGGCTCTTTCCCTCAGAAACTACAAAGTCTGAGCTTTCAGGAGAGCCTAATTTGTTTTTGTATTCAAAAGGATTGAGGGTTCTTGTTAAAGGGTTAACTCCTTTAAATTCCACTATACAAACTACAACAGCAAATACTACTGCAACTGTTACTGCAAATGTTACTATCACTACTACTGCAACTACTGTCTATTGTTTCAACTGCTAGAAAGACTAAAATAGAAGACTATTGCCACTCATATTAGAACCACTATTTTCACAATTGTTACTAGACCTGTTACTGCTACTTCTGCAAAAGCTAATACAATTACTGCTACTGCTGCTAAAATTACTACCACTTGGTGTAGTTCATTGCACATATAAAATAATACAATACACACAAAAATAAAGACATGCATACATGGTATGTAAAAGTGAGTAAGTAGATGAGTCAATATCAATAAAATCACTAACTATACTTACACTATGCTTGCATTCATTCTATGATTAATTGACTTTGTGTTTTTCTGTTAACGGTTTATTTAGGTTCTGCCATGCAGAAGAAAGCAGAACGAAGGCCCTGGAGTGATGGGGGATAAAAAGCTGTTTGGGAAATTAAATAACTTTAGAGAAAGTTCCTGGCAAAGAGAAATGCCTAGAGTGCATAGAGGCAGAATCTCCACTTGAGAGGAGACACTGGATGGACATTAAGAGTCATGTACACAACACAATTCAATCAAGAAAAAAGAAGATGCTCAGTTAAGTTGTTTGTTCTTGTTTGCTGCTGTATACTGATGGTAAAGGGTTAGTTCAAATCTGTCATTAATTGCTCACCCTCATGTTGTTCCAAACCAGTAAGGCCTTCGTTCATCTTCAGAACACAAATTAACAGTCAAGAAAAAAGAAGATGCTCAGTTAAGTTGTTTGTTCTTGTTTGCTGCTGTCTGTGCAGGGCAAGAAGCTCTCGGATTCCATCAGAAATATCTTAATGTGTGTTCTGAAGATGAACAAAGGTCTTACGGGAACGACATGAGGTTGAGTAATTAATGACAGAATTTTCATTATTTGGTGAACTAACCCTTTAAGTGTTCTGCAGGTTTTGATAATCCGTTTGTGGATTTGTTTTGAAATATAGCATGCAAATTTGTTTAATAAACAACTAAGTCTGCTGATTTCTAATTTTGGAGTTTGGATTGTGATGGATGTCAGAACTTTCATCTTAGCTGAGGTAAAAAGTCCTATTGGATGGTTTAGTACATGACACAGTGATTCTAGCTATGAGTTTATCAAATCATATTAAATATCATGTATATTAAAATAGAAATTTTGAAATAAGATGAGGTAGATATTGACTTACAACACACTGTAGTGTTGACAGCAGCTTAAAATATTACAAGTTGATGAAAAAATATAAAATGCATAAATATGCAAGCAGTAATATGACCAGGTATAAGAGTTTAATAACCGTCACTTAAAAAGAAAAGGAAAATAAAATATATAAAATATAAATTAAAAATGTTATTTGGTCTAATAGGATCAGCACTTATGATAACTCTTCAAAACTGCCCAAAAGCCTTAAAACCGTTTATGTTAACAGTTTTTTCTGCCTAGCAACCATCTGGTCCTCACAGCACCACCAACTTCACGGGTTTGGTCAACATCAAGTGTGTAAACATTTGAAGTGATTTTCTGTTTGTCTACTCCCCTTGTGGTAAAACAATTTTTTCATTCTCCTAGTATTAGCAGAAACAGGGTCCTCTCTGTAGTCATGGTCGTATAGCAAAACACGTATGTGTGTGTGTGTGTGTGTGTGTGTGTTCATTAGTGTGTGTGTGTGTGTGTGTGTGTGTGTGTGTGTGTGCGTGTGTGTTGCGTGTGTGCGTGTGTGTGTGTGTGTGTGTGTATGTGTGCGCATGTGTGTGTGTGTGTGTGTATGTGTGTGCGTGTGTGCGTGCGTGTGGAGGAGGAACATCAATAAACTTCCGAATATCCTCAGGCAGATCTTTAAAACAACAAATCAACACGTACATACGTACGTAATGTGTATGTGTGTGTGTGTGTGTGCATGCGTACGTACGTACGTGTTCATGTATGTGTGTGTGTGTGTGTGTGTGTGCATGTATGTACCTATGTACGTACGTATATGTGTGTGCATCGTGCGTACCTGTGTGTGCGTGTGTGTGTGTGTGTGTGTGTGTGTGTGTGTGTGTGTGTGTGTGTGTGTGTGTGTGTGTGTGTGTGTGTGTGTGTGAGCATGCGTGTGCGTGCGTGCGTGCGTGTGTGTGACAGAGCGCTGATGAAGCTCTGGAGGACGGCGCTCCTGTTTTCACGCTGATGGGAGATCGAGTCCCCAGCCATCTGCTTCTTGGCCCACTCCAGGGACGCCTGTCTAGCTGATTATGCTCAGCAAGCAGAAAGGGATACGCTGTGGCAGCACTCGCCCTCTCAAACCCACCGCTACAGCGGCGCATGAGCCAGGTGACGGGCGACGAGGTGGCATCCGTGTGGGGGGTGAGAGGGTGACTGTCTTGGTCTGGCACGGCTCCATGAGATCACCATAGCCAAAGAGCTGGCAGGCACATCCACACACACTCATTCATAAAAACACACAGATGTACACTCACAGGTGCTGTCTATCTGTCGTCTATGTGACCTTTACGTGTGGTTTTCTTGTAAGCAAACTATAGTGCATTGAGATTTCTTGGATCAGGGTTTGATGAACCCAAGTAAATGCCAGTATGAAGATAAATATGAAGATCGTATTCCTTACTTGGTGGTGCTAGACAATATTCACCTTTAGATTATAATTTTGTTTATTATATTTTGAAGAATGCAACAATATTGAACCCAATTCACTTTCATTATATGAACAAAACAAATCATGAAATATCTTCTTTTGTGTTCCACAGAAGAAAGAAACAGAGGTTTGGAAGAAGGTGAGGGTGAGTAAATGACAGCAGAAGATTCATTTTGGAGTGAATTATCCCGTTAAATTCTATCAACAGCTTCTGTGGCACACGGCCATATGGGCATTTGGCCAAGGGGGTGTATGTGCAGGGCCCTATAAATATCCTCAAACCGCAGAAGATGCTGCAATACAGTGACAGGATTGCAACTGAAATAACACATTTGACACAGTCACTGTCACTGATTATTACCCCCAATATATTAATGCATCAGTACAAACATGTTATTTCATTTTTTGTAACAATATTTTAAGAATGTTAGATTCTTTTAGCACACTTTTTTGCTGTCCTTGTGCAAATTCTGGGAAAGTTAATGGGTTAAATGTCTTTTTTCAGAAGTCGAAATATTGAAAAAAAACATAGCATAAGTTAGTAATTGTTTCTATCACACTATAGTCTCATATATAAACATGATGTTAAAGCTGTACTTTCTTGTGGATTTTAATATGTCTTACCTTTGGAATAATTACATTCATTGTCAATGCATTACTGTTGAGTTGAGACATTTTAGTTGTGTTTGTTTTGAATTTATTTCATTTATTATTTCCTATTTAAACATAAATCAGTATACTGTTGGCGGATCTACTTTAAGGTCTGCATAAAATTTAAATGTGTATTTTTTATCTGATACATGTTAGAAATATTATTGTGAACAATTTATACATTTATATGTTTGTTTAATATATATATACATTTTGATAATGCAATATTTAATCAAAATGACAAGTCAGTCTTCAGACTTCTCTCTGGTGACATGCAGCACTTCTAAACCTGCTCCTTTTTTAATATCTTGTATTATTTTAGGAATGGACCGCCCATGTCTCAAAATCCAATCAGCAGGCAATGGACCGAATCAAGTCTATATCCTATATTTATCATTTTTGATAATCCGTTTCACTTTGGGACGTATGTCACAATACAGAAAGAAGATCTGACACTACTTGCAACCACGCATCTGGAGCAGTGCTGGGCAGTAACTAGAGTTACCAGTAACTTAGTTACTCTAATAATATTACTTTTGCAGTAACTAGTGTAACTCATTTCTAATAAGATTTCAGTAATAATATTACAGTTACTATCCATAAAACAGCGTGGTTACTTTTGATGCCTCAACTCCGCTGATTTAAAATCCAACAATTTAATAATTCCTGGATTTATTTCATAATTTTCTCGACTCGTGCATGAATATGATGTTGAGTGCAGCAGGCAAACTGGAATATGGAAAAACATACATTCAGCAGATAGAAATATTGCATTATATTGATTTTACTGTTGTGTAAGTTGTGGCTTTACGTTACTCTGGCATTACATCCCTCTGATCAGCATGTGTTACATTATATTACTATAATTAAATATATTTTTGGAAAATTAAAGTGTTTATTACAAACTTATGTGATTTAATCAAATACATAATCAAATATAATCATATATGGGTAATTAGCTTCAAGCTACACATGATAATTAATGAGATTAATACAACACTGTCACTATTAATAACTATTGAGTGTTTGTAATAACTTCTGACTGCGATCCGATGTTTTGATCAAATGATGAGGCAGAAATATGTTATTAGTAATATTCTAGAATAATTTGATGTGGAAGATACACAGTTACTTCTGTGAGGCGTGAAGAAACAGTAATGTAACTAGTACTAATAATAATAATAATAAGAATAAAAAAAGTATTTGTTACATTTAGGCTATATAGTGCTTTTCTAGGCACTCCATTCACTCTACATTGTCAGGGGGTATCTCCTCATCTACCACCTATATATATATATATATGTATATGTATAGTGTATAGTATAGTTATCTATTATAACTGTTGCCAAAGTAAAGTAACAATATTACTTTTGAAAGGAGTAACTAGTAATGAGTAATATATTACATTCTTTGAGGAACTAACCCAACTCTGTTCTGGAGACACCGAAACTCGTCCAGTGTTTGTTATAAAGCATTTTGATAGTATTTTTTGATTCATGATCTCTACATATCCATTTCCATTGAAATAAATGATTCAGGTTTGTGCCGGCCGTGTGGTTATTTCAGCTGCAGTGGTATTTCACCCGCTTCCTCCTTTCATTAGAATTCCATCCCATCCGGTTCCCTCTGATTGTCTGATGTAGACACAGACACCTAAAGACTAAAGAGGATTCTGCTCCACCTGAAAGTAATTGGCAACTGCTATGCACGAACGAGCCAGACGTAATACACTGATGGCTCTGCGTGTGTGTGTGTGTGTGTGTGTGTGTGTGTGCGTGCGTGTCTGTGTGTGTCTGCGTGTGTGTGTGTGTGTGTGCGTGTCTGTGTGTGTGTGTGTGTGTGTGTGTGTGTGTGTGTGTGTGTGTGCATGTTATATGGTTTATGAGGACACAAATTTGTATAATAACATGGGTATGACATAGGTATTACAAGGAGAAGGTGATTTATGAGGACATTTTCAGTGTCCCCATAATTTAAAATGCTTATAAATCATACAGAGTGAGTTTTGAGGAAATAAATGCACCGTCTCCTGTGAGGGGTAAGTTTAGGTGTGAGGGTAGGTGTGTAGGCAATAGCACATATATATACAGCTTGTACAGTATATAAAACCATTATATGTGTATGTGTGTGTGTGTGTGTGTGTAAATTGTGTGTGTGTGTGTGTGTGTGTGTGTGTGTGTGTGTGTGTGATTCCATTCAGGACCACAGCAGAAGGATATCAGCGTCCCAGCAGAAGTGTAAGCGGTGCTATCAGGGGAGCTGGTAATGAGAACACACTCTCTGTAGGCTGATTAAAAGGCCTGTCACTCCATTAGCTTAACACTCACATAAATTCACACACATAAACTTAGTAATGCTGTAATAACATGTTGAGAGACCCGTCTCTCTGTATGACGTGACTGATGGTCTTTCCATCTGAGCATGTTCAAGCTGAGCGCCATGTGGCTGCTAAATATTACTATTACAGGATTTGGTTAGTGATTCAGGCAGCAGGAGCGGCTGGTGTGTTCTGCACATCTGTCATACCCAGGGGACTCGGACTTGTAAAGTCCATTAAGTGTCTGTGAGGGTAATAACGGATGCCTGTCTGATAAAGCAGAACGGCTGCCTTTCTCATCTTCTGCTTCTCTAACATCGACGCACTGTTCCGGTCCAGCAATCTTCACAACTAAACAACACCACAGCTGTAGGTCGGCTAAATTTAAGTGCTCAAACCCTTATTGGTTCTTCCAGGTATTTGGATGATATCCTTTCATATCATATATGTGGCTCTGGGCTGTTTATTTTTGTAGGCTTCCCTCTTTGCCCCTCTGAGGAATTCCATTAAGATAATGACACCGCATCCACACTCCCCTGCAAACATGTTTACACCTGCGGGCCGCAGGTTATTGCAAACATTTTAAAATCAGATGATGAGGGTGATTGGCAGCCTGTGGGGGATCGGCGTTATTAAATATCCCATTACACTCAGAGATAGAGTAATGGTGTCGGGATCACAGGGGTGCACGTACGCTCCAATCATTGCCCTCTGAGCTCCGATCTGGTTTGAGTAAACAGCACTATTTAAGTGTGAGGGACTGTGGTCAAATGCAATTTTGTCTATTCCGAAAAAGGACGAAAGCTATTTTGTTGCCCTCCTCCGATCCAGCTTGTTGCCCCGAGGCTGGCTCATAAACACACACACATACGCATTCCTGGCCGGACAGGAGCCGAATAATGCATGTGGCCCCGCATCTATTTTAATGACGGTATGTCCACAAAACACGGTTTCATACATTCATCAGTAATGTACACATGCAATATAAATGTTGATTAAAAAACAGTTTAATTCCCAAACAAACAAGGCCTTTCTTTCCCTGGACGGCCATATTGATGTTATGATATGATAAATATGCAGATATCTGTCCTTTTGTCTGTCATTGTGTCAATCTCTAATCTCTAGTCTCTATTTATCCAGCCATTTTTTTCTTGCTTTATGAAGCAAATTTTGCCACATTTGTCTGATGGCAGTAAGGGGTCTTGCCTCTCTGGTCAAAGAGAATATTAGACACGAGTGATTCAGATATGATCAGCGGTGCTACGTCTTTCCTCCCACGCGTTCTCACGGATACACTCGGATGAGCAGCGACACAGAGCTGCAAGGCCACAGAGATACACAGCAGGCAGCTCTAATTACTGCCTCCGCCAGAAACAGCTCTCGAAGACGGAAGAGAGGTGCGACTATGAGCGTGCTGTTGAGGAGAGCACGCTGAGATTAAGTGCATATACTTACTGTTCCCTCATTCTGGGAAAAGTCTTCCCATGCTCGCTACAACAGTGTGTGCAATGCACAGAAGAGATAATGACGTGAATGTCACAGGTCATTTATCTGGAAGGTCATCTGATTTAACATTTAATTGACTCACAACGGAGATTCATTTGTGAAATATGCCTGGGTTAAGATGTGCATTTACTTAAAGCCAAATCATGTATAACTCAAACTGAATTTTTATGTTACTATACAATATTTTCCTATATCTGAAATATACCATAGAACCTTCTAACTGCCTTTATATTTACATTATTTATTGTATCAAAACAAACTTTGCACTATGAAACAAAAAAATTTAGCCTTGAATTAGCCTTTTCAAAGAAATAAATGCAAGCTTTTCTCCTTAGACGAATCCGAACAATGTGATCGTCTGTGTGCAGTAACCACCTTTGTTGCTCTCTCAAGGTTGTATCACTGTTCTGTTGTAAAACTCTTTTCTTGTATCTAAGAGGCTGGTGACTCACTGTAAGTACAAAGAGTAGCACGTGTTATTTTGCTCCAGACCTTCCATTAAGAAATCATTTAAATGCCAGCATAGAACATGAAAGTGCAAAAAAGATGAGTCATGGCAGCGTTTCATGACAAGCTGACAGTGTAATGATAACATCTGTATTTATGTTCCTGGAGGAGTGACAGGGAGAGATATGAAGAGTCTGCGGGGGGGCGGACGGTTCAGTATCAGGGGAAAGTGCTGCCAGTAGGTGGCGCTGCTCTATAGATGGAGGAGTTTTGGTGGTTTGGAAAACTGTTCCTTATCATCTCACAAAATCATTTTCTTTATTGCTAAATGCCTGTTATTAAACAGATGTGATATATGCAACCACATAATATTTACAATGTACGTGTGTTTTATATAATATGTAATTTCATAACATAATTAATTATGTAAAAATGCAATGATCATACATGTTTGGTTTGGTTAGTGTATGTGGCGGTGTATATGAGGATTGAATTATTATTGAGTATTGAATTATTAATAAGTCTGCATGTACAGTGAAACCAGACTTATCACAGTATCTTATTTCATATTTCTCAAAATAATAGGCTAATTTTGCAGCACTGAAGGTCAGCTCCATTCAAATGTTTTTTAATGATTGATATTTATAATAATTGATTATCTATTAATAAAAGCATTTCCCCATACTAGATACTGTATTCCATTAGAGCCAGAATATTATTCATAAGACAACATCAATGCTGCATATTTGTGTGTGTCTCTTTGACACTGAATTCATCAGGTGACTCAAACAGTTCATATTAGGGCTTGATGAATATCTTTAACTCTTACATCACATGACCCACATTCACTGAGCACTGAAACCCAAACGAGTGGCGCGGGTGTTTTGTGCTCTGCTTCTCTGCTCTTTCCTCGGACACATCGGCTGTGTGTGTGCTGGTGAACACTGCAGAGGGTTTGTGGGTTATTGCATGCCATAAAGGCAGCATGAGTGATTCTCTAGTATTTATTACCCCCACCCAATGAATTGCCAAACCGTTTCATTCGGTTTATAGCTTTATGCTAATGTGCGGGAATCAAATTAAGTTGAGTTTGTTTATTTATTTGATTTTAAGTTGGTTCACTTTGTGATTTATTTGACGTATGAACAAATGGTGTATGATGGATAATAGCTAATAGCACTTGGACATTAAATATGAATACAATTAAAGTACGTTTGAATGTCTTTATGTGTTGCACATCAACAAAATGTTATTAAAAAATCAAAACAGACTGATTTACTTAATTTTATGTTTCTGGATCTTCTTGTGAACACTTTATTCACCTTGTATTGAATATAAATATTATTTCTTTGTGAAGTTGTAAATAAAACCAAGACAATTAGAGCATGTTTCATGTCTTTTTACTTCAAAATGATAGTTTAATTGAAGGTAATACCTGTTAGTATCCATGTTTAGGCCATGCTTTCATTTCATTTCACGTATGATCAAACTTGTTTCAGCTGATTCAGTACATGTATGGCCATAGACTCTTATATTTCATATATTTTAAAATGCAATGAAAGTTAAAGTTACTGCGTGTGCATTGTGTGTAATAGTCACCCAAGCACTTCTCAGTAATGTAAGGCATTGCTGGACATCAGTGCAGGAAATATCATAAAGTTAATTCAATAACTGGAATGTGTAGAGACACATCTATTTGTTTGAAAAATTAAATTAATACTATTTTATGCCAAACAATACGTTAGTAGATTAGTTTTTAAATGGTGTGTTAATATTAATTAAAGAGGCTGACCGCCCCCTAGTGGACAAAAATCATATTTTGTATCAACACACTAATCAAAACCTATTAATATAATAAATACAAAACTATACCAGACTTCCAGAACTGTGCTCTGATCGAATTATCTTCATTGTTAACAAGATTACAAGAATAAAAGTGCTGTGTTTTTAACCATCTTCTGAAAAGGTCATATTTTCATACCAATTTCTGTAATTTTATACAAATAGAATTTGAATTAAAGTTAACTAAAGCCACACACACACACACACACACACACACACACACACACACACACACACACACACACACACACACACACACACACACACACACACACACACACACGCGCACAGACACACACACACACACACACACACACACACACACACACACACACACACACACACACACACACGCGCACAGACACACACACACACACACACACACACACACACACAGACACACACACACACACACACAACAAAGACAGGTTTCATAAAGTCCATTGCTATTTATTAATGTTTGCGTTGTTATTTTCCGACCATAAATTGTCACTTTCGAGGATAACGTTAATAAAAACTGTCTTATGAGAGTAAAAGATATTATAAAAGAGTAAAAGGAAAGAAAGATGTGAACATTTTGATACATTGTTTTGAAATATCTGTCAAATATGAAGAAACTGAACTCTATTCATATGAAATATTCATGAATACTCCAAATATTTTCATGCAGTATATTACACAATATATGATGGGGCATGGTAGAAATGACTCTGAATAATGGGAGATGGCGAGAGAAGCAGAAAATTCAATTCTGTAGAAATATTAACATGTTTTTAACACTACAAACCAAACCTAACAACATTCCAGACACGTCAACGGAATCCCTTCATTAACGCATCCACACTTAATCTAAAGTAGCAGATGTATTTCTGTTACTCGTGTGTGTTTATCTCACAGAATACATGCGTCTGCTCAGAATAATAATGTACTGCAAAAGGTGTGAGCTGCTCAGCACAAGACGTGTGAACCGTGCCGATATAACCCGAATCAAATCCACTTTATAGTGTTCAGAGTGTTTTAAAAGGCTTTCCGAGCACCTGCAGTATTTCCTCAAAGATGAGATATCTGAGGTGTTTCTCAGACATGTTCTCCTGATGTTGACTAACTGAAGATCGTCGAGGCGTCTCTCTTGCTCTGGATGGATCTGATATGAGCAGGAGAAAGAGTTAATGATGAGGTGTCCATATGTGATTAGACTCTTCATCATCAGCTGCTAATGATAACGCTCCAGGGCCTTCCTCTTCGGTGTGCTCTCACAGAAACCGCTCTCCATCCCATAAATGACCTTACTTTAATCATACATGCCATACAAGCATCCAGTGATTAGGACGGTGGTGTCTTTAAAGCTGAGCATGTTTAAATTAGATCTGTTCTTACACTCTCCTGGAAAATAATAATACAAAATACAAATATTATCGGAGAAAAAATATGTTTTTCTACTTAAAAATGTCATGTTTAATTTAAATTGTGAAATAGATTTTTATTCTGTTTAGTATAAAACATGATTTTACGAGGTTGCAAATAAAACAGATATTGAAGTATGATTTACAAGAAAATACTGTTTCAGAGTTTTACCTTTATTTAATGTGTTTCTTGATCTTTCTTGTAATGAATTTGGAAATTTACTAGTATTTCTGAGTAAAAATGCTTTTGACACCAATTTTTTTATGTGTACTGTGTCTCTTTTTATAATTATATTTTATATATTTTAGAATTATATTCTATATTATATTATATTGTGTTGAATTGTATTGTCATACCAAATTCAATCCATAATAACTAATGCAAGAAAAGTGTTTAAAAAACATTTTGCAACAAACCTAAACATCACGTTGTCAATATTTCTGTCATTACTATGATGTCATCAATTTAAAAAAAAGTCATGGAAAATTTAAAGTGATAGAAACTAATTTATGCTGGGACAGCAAAGTAAAAAAAATATTAATTAATTTATTTTTATGTTTAAGAATTCGGGTTAGTTACATTAAAATGTAAATCTTATTCCATGCGTATCCAGTTTAAAATAATAATAATATTGTTTTATTTTATTTTTATGGTCCAGAAATCATGAGCAGCATTTCATCATCAGCGCGCTAGATGGCGATGCTGTAACTTGCCACGTGCTCTCACATCGTGCGCGCCCGGTCTTCCCAGAATGCATTGCGACTGCTAGGGCGGTTAGCCTACGCTGGCCCAGAGAACATACGGCATTATACACACGGCGTCGGGGTTTCCTCAGTTTTATAGTTTGTGTTAAGCGACATGCCTCCGAAAAAGCCAGCTCAAGCTACAGGCAATAAGAAAACCCAAGAGAAGAAGAAAGAGAAGATAATTGAGGTGAGGTCTGCGGTGTTTGAGCTCTCGTGCAGCATGCTCGGCGCTGGGCCTTGTGCTCGGATTCACTCACCGGCGCTGCTAACGACATATACTGCCTACAATCAATGGAGTAACACTGATAAGCGCTTATATATGTGTTTAATTGAGGTAGACAAACTGTCAGCCTGATATGGTCAACATAGTGTTGAATAAGAGGAACTGATGTGCGATGAGACAAAGTCTGCTGCTAGTTTGCCACATTCAGGCTGTGTCTGAAAACATAGTGAGCCGTCCATGTAGACAGCATCTGTAGCCGTCCATGTAGACAGCATCTGTACTAGCCGTCCATGTAGACAGCATCTGTAGCCGTCCATGTAGACAGCATCTGTACTAGCCGTCCATGTAGACAGCATCTGTAGCCGTCCATGTAGACAGCATCTGTAGCCGTCCATGTAGACAGCATCTGTACTAGCCGTCCATGTAGACAGCATCTGTACTAGCCGTCCATGTAGACAGCATCTGTACTAGCCGTCCATGTAGACAGCATCTGTACTAGCCGTCCATGTAGACAGCATCTGTACTAGCCGTCCATGTAGACAGCATCGGGTCGTTTAAACGTGTTGTAATGATTAACAGAGTCAGGGTGCTCGTTAGGTTTGAGACACATCCTTAGTGGTCTTTTATTTACCTAATTTATTATTCAGTCTCGTTTGTGGTAACTTATGTAGGATTATTCACTATTGTTGTATATTAGAATTGGCTTGAAATAATATGGCTGTTAATTTAGGTCTGATTTTGTGAGCATCACATGCTGTTGTCTCGTATAATCGTCTGATTATGTAACCTATTTGTTTTGACTGAATAATGATGTCATTGTTACTGTGGCTTTCAATTGTTTCTGGCAGGATAAAACCTTTGGACTGAAAAACAAAAAGGGAGCTAAACAGCAGAAGTTCATCAAAGCTGTGACACATCAGGTCAAGAATGGACCGCAGAATTCACGACAGGTAACGATTGGGACGCTGATTTCAGTGTGAATTCCCAAGCCAGTGTCCCACAGGTCTGCAATGTGTTTTCTTTTATTTGTAGCTTGAAGCTGAAAAGGGCAAGAAGAAGGATGACAAGAAGAAGGAGCTGTCGGAGTTGAATGAGCTCTTTAAGCCGGTGGTGGCAGCTCAGAAAGTCAGCAAAGGTAACTGGGCCATCGAATAATGGACACGACTTTATTTTAAACTCGTATCATGCACTTAATTCAAATCATCAGGGGTGCATTTTCCATAACATTGTTAACCAGCTGCTCGTAATCAAAGTTTAACAATTCAGCGTTTTTTTTTAAACCAAAGTTTGCAAACAGTATCACCAACGTATTACAGCTTTCCACCTGTGGTTAGAAGCATAGTGTCTTGATAGTATGATAGTATGGGGCAGTTGTGGCCTAATGGATAGAGCGTTGGACTTGTAACCCGAGGTTGTGGGTTCGAATCTCGGCTCCGGCAGGAATTGTCCACGAGGTGAGACCCTTGAGCAAGGCACCGAACCCCCGACTGCTCCAGATGTGTGTGTGTGTGTCCACTGCTCCAGGTGTGTGTGTGTGTGTGTGTGTGTGTGTTCACTGCTCCAGGTGTGTGTGTGTGTCCACTGCTCCAGTGTGTGTGTGTGTGTGTGTTCACTGCTCCAGGTGTGTTTGTGTGTGCTCACTGCTCCAGGTGTGTGTGTGTGTGTTCACTGCTCCAGGTGTGTGTGTGTGTGTTTACTGCTCCAGGTGTGTGTGTGTGTGTTTACTGCTCCAGGTGTGTGTGTGTGTGCTCACTGCTCCAGTGTGTGTGTGTGTGTGTGTGTGTTCACTGCTCCAGGTGTGTTTGTGTGTGCTCACTGCTCCAGGTGTGTGTGTGTGTGTGTGTGTGTGTTCACTGCTCCAGGTGTGTGTGCACTTGGATGGGTTAAACGCAGAGAACACATTTCACTGCTGGTTATACTCTTTATAATTGTGTATGTGACAAATAAAGCTCATCTGGGCTTAATAATAATACAAAATAAAATAATTATAGCACGTGACATGCTTAAATAGACCACGCTTGTGGATTTATTTTTTCTGCGACTAATAAAAGTCTGGTCGACCAAGCCTCTTCTGATCGACTAACGATTAGTCGACTATTAGGGGCCAGCCCTAGATTATATCAAGCACCTGGAAAGTGATACATTTGTGTTTTCATTAATATTATCTCTTACACTATTATTATCTGCCCGAGATAATGAAACCATCCGCCACCGATTAACTTAAAATCTCCCCTCGCCCTACACGTTTGGTACGGCTCGCTCTGTGTGCTCGAGAACTGTCGACACCCTCCAGTGTTTCTCATACGTTCATTTATTTGTGGCGGGCTGCAACAATGTCCACCCCCCCGCTGCCATCAGCTCCCGCGTCTCTCACACACGAGTGCGACTTTAGCGCAATATTGAGCAGCTTTCAGAACATTCTGGCGGGTTTTTTTCCATAACAGGGACATACTGACAAACCTAGCGACTTAAGAAACGTAGCTATGGTTCAGTTGGAAGATGTGTCCAGTACTGCCCCGCGAGCGCTAGTTCTGACTCCCGGCGCAGTGTCTCCTCTCTCGGCGTCTGTTCTGAGCAGCGAGCGGCAGAGCTTTCAGCAAGCCGTAACACAGCCGACTCGTCAGTACATTTACAAAACAGCGTTTCCAAGCACCTGTTGCTTGCTGACTGTTTGGACCTTTAAATACGAACATAATTCATCTGTTAATATACACACAGTTTGTTACTCCGACGCAGGCAGTGCGCTGAATGAGACAAAAGTAATATAGCCAAAACCACCGCATACAGTCACACTTTAGTGTAAGTTAGATTTATATTGATTTTATCAGATGATGTCACGGTTATAAATCAGGATTTAAGGAGTATAGTGACGAGTAATTCCTGGTTAACAAGTAATAGCCTATTAATGGGTCGTGTTTACCATTTATACTTGTTTTATGTATAACAACAGAAAATATAATGTGAACAGCTTTATTGGGCGTTCAGTTGTATTACAGTATGTGACCGTTCGTAGATTAGAACAGATCTGAAGAGCCAAAACTCATCTGCACGCTAAATTGACTCAATGACGTCATGAATATGCAAATGATGTCTCACAAAATCCTGTGGGAAACACTGCAACTCTACTTTCCTTTGGTCTATGTACTCTTTGAGTAGGATTGTGCTGCTTTGATCAGAGCTCATCTGTATGTGTTGTTCTTCTGTTCTATTCTTATTGTCGTCTGTGATCATCATCTTCATGGTTTTTCTGTTTTCATCTCAGGTGTGGATCCCAAGTCTGTGCTGTGTGCTTTCTTTAAGCAAGGCCAGTGTACCAAAGGGGACAAGTGTAAATTCTCTCATGACCTCACTTTGGAGAGGAAATGTGAGAAAAGAAGCGTGTATGTGGATGGCAGAGACGATGAGCTGGAGAAAGGCGAGTCTAATAGTATTTTTATACGGCTGCATATTTAGCACAATATTATGTGCATTAATACATAAAATAAAAAATAATGTACTGACAAAGGTTCCATTGGATTTTGGAATTGACATAAGTGGAACTGTTCCTTCTGATTTTGTTTGATGTAATTAATCTCAGAAATAATATTGGTTGCTTTTATGTAATTGTAAATGTAATTATGTAATTGCAGACACTATGGACAATTGGGATGAAAAGAAACTCGAGGAGGTGGTGAACAAGAAACACGGAGAGGCTGACCTGAGCAAAGCAAAGACCCAAATTGTAGGTTCTGGCAGGAAATGTACTCTTAAATCATCTAGATATTATTATTAATATGAATCATAGAAATGACAAGGCTTAAAGTTCTCCGGCACCGTGCCGGATCTCCGGCGTGCAGCGCTTGCTTGGCTGTGGGAAAAAATAATCCTTCATTTACAGCATTTGAAAAAGCATGCTGATGAACTTTTATCATTGTTCGAGTCCATGAGTTCCCTGAGAGTGGCGCAGCTTTCACTCTCAACCAAACATGACTAGCCATAGGGGCGATATGACCAAAATCTTATATCACGATATGACACATTTTATATCACGATAACAATATATATCACGATAGTGATTTTTTTTTTTTTTTTTTTTTAGGTTTTTATTATATTAAAATCTTTAATGCCATATAATTTTCATAATCCTTGTCACCAATATCAAACTAATACAAGCCTAAAGAGAGAAACTCAACCTCACTGAAGATAATAAACAGTCAGTGATGAAATAAGGATAAGATATCAATGCATACCATATATTCATGCTGATGAACTTTTATAATAGTTTTAGTTATATGGTAACAGAAGTGTTCAACATTAAACCTGTTCTTTTCATCAGTATTTGTGATTTAAATTATGAACAGCAATTCCTGTTTTCATGCTTCACTTTCAAATTCGCGATCTTGGTTTTACAAGTAAAGATAATTGTCTGTTTTGCTTATATCTATACACCTTTCACTTTATAAGAATAAAACAAGATGGATTCATTGCTATTCTTAATTAAAAAGCACAACTACAAGAAAACAGTGTTTCAATGACAAACTGTCTTACGTAATGTTTATTAAGAAAAACAAATGAGACGAGGCATGGGACACATCACATGCTGTATTATATACGGACTAATACATTACAGAATGTTTAGCAAACACTGAGGAATCAAATAAATAATAATATAACAATGTTTATATCCAGAGTCTGCCTCCGTAGAGTAACATGAGGTAAACTGCAAAGATAATAAGCTTTTCTATCTATCGCTGACAGGACTTGCATGTTTGTTCTACAAGAATAGAAACAGGTTCACCTTCTCTGGCTTAAGAAGTGGTCTTTATACTTTAGTTTGAAAACCAAATCCTCCGTTGCGCTCCGTCCACTGCGTGCACCGTACAAACCAGGCTCTACTGAAGTGCTGTGGCTGTATGAAGCAGACCATGCACTCAAGTGTGACCACGTCTTAAAAATAGTATTCAAGTATTGTCTCTTTCTAGTGAACCAAGTGTCTGTATTGTGTCTCATATAGTGCTATATAAACATTTTAGATAAAAATAATTCATAAGGTTTAAATTCTTCATCAAATTTGTCATGATTAAAACTAATATCTGATGATAAACACAGCCCAAAAAGTTAAGGCTCAGTCATCTTTATTTTAAGGTGTGCAAGTTTTTCCTTGATGCTATTGAAAACAACAAGTACGGCTGGTTTTGGGTTTGTCCTGGCGGAGGTAACAACTGTATGTACCGCCACGCTCTTCCTGTGGGCTTTGTTCTGAAGAAAGACAAGAAGAAAGAAGAGACGAGTGAGGAGATGATCTCGCTAGAGGAATTGATAGAGACCGAGGTGAGGAGGAAGAGTGTTTCAGAACATGATTGTGAAGTAACGTGTCATTGAAGCTGATAGTTATCGATCATCTGGTCTTTATTGTAGCGGTCTGCTCTGGGAGCGGATGTCACCCGAATTACTCTGGTAACGTTCTTGGCCTGGAAGAAAAGTAAAAGGCAGGAGAAACTGGCTAAAGCAGAGCAGGACATGGAGAAGAAGAAAGCCGACTTCAACGCTGGCAGAGCGTTTGGGGTGAGTGAAAATCCTGTTTGCCTGATCGAGTCAAATACTGACCTCGAAATCAAACACAAGATGCTGAGCTCTTGAAAAAGGACTTGTTCTCCTCATCTCTTGCCTTCATGTCCTGCAGGTCAGTGGAAGGGAAGTGTTTGAGTTCAGACCGGAGCTTGTTGACGATGATGACGAGGAGGCTGATGATACAAGATACGCTGATGATGATGACGATGATGATGATGAGGTTTATAACGAGGTGAGAAATTAGCATTTTATATTATTTAACACAATGCAACATTGCTTAAATATAAGCTATATAAACATTTTAGATCAAAATAATAAGGTTTAAAGCAGTGTTAATTTTGTCGATTAAAAATATTCATCAACAAAAAAAAATCTGTGACTAAGACGAGACGTTGATTAGCTAAACCTAATATCTGATGATAAAAACGATGGCGATATTTATGCCGCATCTTCGTTAACAAGACGAGATGGGACTAAAATGTTGTTTGAGGACTACCAGACATTCAAAATACATCCTATAGGCTAAATTAAGTGTCTTGTCTTTCAAAATGTGTGTCTGTCGTTGGATAAGAGGCGTTTGTATGCTAGTCTCAGTATGACAGCCGCTACGGATGGATAGGCTACCAAAACACAAACTAGTGATCAGAAACAGTGACCTCAGCACCTGAAGGGTTTGGGACAAAGGAAGATATTCTGAAGAAAGTTTGTAATCAGGCTGTTTTGGGCACCATTGACTTCCACGTAGGATACAAATACTATGATCCAGAACTGCTCTGTTCCCCAATTTCTTCAGAATATATTCCTTTGTGTTCAGCACAAACACATTCATACAGGTCTGGAACGACTTGAGGCTGAACAAATGACAGAATTTCAGCTTTGTGTGAACTGTCCCTTTAAGTGTATCAGCTGATGTTTAATATGTGTGTGTTGCATGTAATACGTTATTGTGATTCATTTATTTGAAGTCTTGAGTAGTGTATCATTGTTAACATGATTGTCTCTCCAGGTGGAGGAAATAGACGATTTTCAGGACATTGATCTTGCTAGATTTGTCCCTAAAGAGGTGGATAATGCGGGTATAACGGTGGCGTCCGCAGACCGGTTCACTGCCAGGGCTCCTGCAGCAAATGACACCGATGGTGAGATGCTTCTGAGTATATTCTTTTTATGACTTTTATTTTGTATGCTAATATGTGAGGTATGCTGTTTACAGGCAGTGAAGTGTAGAATGATAATATGAGAAATTGAATATATATTTGTGACCCTGGACCACAAAACCAGTCATAAGGGTCCATTTATTTTGATTGAGATGTATACATCATCTGAATAAATTATATTTCCATTGATGTATGGTTTGTTATGATCGGACAATGTGTGAAAATCTGGAATCTGAGGGTGCAAAAAATCTTAATATTGAGAAAATCATCTTTAAAGATGTCCAAGTGAAGTTCTTTGCAATCCATATTACTAATCAATAATTAAGTTTTGATATATTTACGGTAGGAAATTTACTAAATATCTTCATGAAACATGATCTTAATATCCTAATGATTTTTGGCATAAAAGAAAAATCAATAATTTTGACCATACAATGTATTTTTGGCCACATCAAAAATAAAAACACCTTTAATATTAGTATTTACTAATTAACCATAGCTATTCAGTTGATTTATTTTCTTTTAAATCGCCATATTAACTTGCAGACCACAGTTTCAGAACCGCCCCTGCTTTACAGTGGTCTATATCTTATGGTGCTTTAATCTTCACTAGCTTAGACGAGTCAACCTTTAATGAGCGTAATAACTCGGTCAGGTCACCGTTATCCATGTCATTCTGACGTCACTGACCTCTGTTTCGTCTCCACAGATAATAAACTGAGCGAGGCGTCCGGCGGCTCTGTGGAGAACGGAGAACACAGCGAGGACGGAGACACCAATGAGGACGAATCGGAGGCGGTGCCGGTCGACGAGAACCTCTTCACCGGCGAGGATCTAGACGAACTAGAGGAGGAGCTCAACACACTGGACCTGGACGAGTGAAGACTGCATCATTCATGAACTACACATGGCTTGATGTGGAGGACTATTTTCACCAAGAGCTACAGAAGCCGCTCTGCTGCAACATGCACCCTCATCACTCGATGTCCCGGGACGATACAGGAGAGACTGGAGTAGATGTGGCTCTTGTTCTCTCTATGATTTATTTTGTTTTTTTTAATTTTTGTAATTCTACCCCAAAAGCACAGTGAGGTGAGGGTTTGTTTCTTCAGCAGGAGCATACTTCAGATATTTATGAGGCTGTTGATGATTTGATATTTCTGCGTTCTCTTTTGAAAGATTTGATTACATCAGTCTTTGTATGGTCATGCCTACGAAGCGATCCAGCATAAATCAAACACTGCTGGTTTCCTCATCTCATGCTGCTTTAATGAAAACACAGGTTCAGTCGTTTCAGTTTGAACATGTAACCAGCTGCATGTCTGTCTCGGGATCAGATTGAGATCTGTCGGATACAGATGTGGCATCTGGCCTTACAGAAGGAGATGTGGATGATGACTTCATTACTAGTCAGAGTAGATTTTTGAAGTGTGAGCGAAAGAGAGATGAACTAGTAACGTGTCTGTCCTTTTGTATTCAATTGTTTTAAATTGCCCTCCCACCAACACATCACGAGAAATTGTAAATAAAAGGATCTCAGATACTGACTTTGAGTTGTAACTTTTCATTAAGTGTGGGTTTATTTAAGCTTAACTAGAGATGACATCTGTTTCGGAAACACTTAATCATGCAGTCTGGTCTAGATATGGACTAATTTGTCCTATAGCAAAAATTAGTTATTGAATTGTGAATTATGGGTCTGTATCAAACCCATGTCCATTAAGTGTGACCCTCTCTGAAATCCAGACTAAAGTCTCAATCTAATTATGAGATAACAAGCATCAATGTTTGATTTCTACCATTAATTACACTGTTCAATATTTGATATTAAAGATATAAAGGTTACATTTTCACTGAATGTTCTTTACCATATGAAGAATCCCAAAATAATGGCTTTAGCTGGGTTTTCACCGAGGGTCACAATTGTTACCTGAATACAGATCCGCTGTTATACAGTCGTGCCGTTTTTAAGACATGGTTCACATAGTTCCACATAAAGCTTAAGATGTTAATCAAATTAATTGCATTTGCCTGTAATCACAATGGTTTTATGATTTTCACTTTTTCCTGTAACCAAAACACTGATCTAAATGTTTAATAATCTTCTATATTGTCAACAGAAATTAAGATGCAACGAAACACAACCGTTTTAATTTCAACACTGCAAATATAGAAATAAATAACACCGCAAAATATAAATTCACTGAGATGGTTTTTAGAGGAAGAGTAAAACTATAGGTTAAATTAATATAAAGGTAAAAACAACAGCATTTAGTCAATATATATATATTTTATGACAATATACACTACTGTTTGAAATTTTGGGGTCACTCATTTTTTGAAGTAATTAACATTTATTCAACAAGGATGTGTTAAACTGATTAAAAAAATTAATCAAAGTAAAGACTTATATTGTATGAAAATATTTCTGTATTTAAGTAAATGCTGTTCATTCTAACGTCTTATTCATCCAAGAATACTGAAAAAAATATGAAGCAGCACAATTATTTCCAACACTAATAAATAGAAAACTTAAAATTGTAATATTTTTGATCAAATGAATGCAGCCTTGATGAGCAGGAGAGACATCTTTAAAAAAACTAAAAATCTTACCGATCCCAAACTTTTGACCGATACATTGATCTTCATCAATAATGCCATTTGGCTCTTTTTCTCATTTTAAATGAACTGTAAATCAGCAAGTGCGTATGTCCTTCATGCTGCTGATTGTGTTGCTGTGGACTTTGTTCTGAAGAAGAAGGAGAAGTCAGGAGGAACTGACTAAAGCAGAGCAGGACATGGAGAGGACAGCTGGCAGAGGTTTGGGGTGAGTGATGATCATGGCACTGATGTGTGTGCAGCGGTGATGCTGTGGTTTGACCTGCAGGTGGCAGTAAAGCTTGTGATCTCGATCCTGTGGTTGCTGTGGATCCTGGATCTTCAAGACTCTTTAAGGTTGTTGTCTGTTGTGTTTAATGACATGTCCTGCAGGTCAGTGGAAGGGAAGTGTCTGAGTTCAGACCTGAGCTCTTTTACTGCCATCTGGCAAGCGCTTCAGGAGCATGATGGCAAAAACTGAGAGACTGAGGAGGAGCTTCTTCCATCAGGCTCCTAAACACAAACCCAGTCTAACAACAACATGACTCAATTTAATAAACTGTGTGATATTCATTATTCTGTATTGCTGTTATGTTTATACCCGGTACAACCTGTTTGCACATCCCTGTTTATATTATTATTTATTAAGTCTACAGTATACTGCTCTGCACATTTTATTTTATTCCACATTAAATTATTCTTATTTACCTATATTATTGTATATTCTCTCGTGTTGTGTTACATATTTTTGCACTGTCCACTGAGCGACCTGACCTGACTTACATTTCACTGACTGTATTCTGTATAATTGAGTATGTGACGAATAAAACCTTGTTAACGATGACGACGAGGAGGCTGATGATAGTGGAGATGCTCGACCCTCAAATCAGAAAGATGGTGAAACGTTGATACGTTTCGTTTCTAGTCTCCTTTTCCAAAGCCGTGAGTAAGAGTGAAGCACACAAGAAGGAAGATGTCTAATTATAGCTCTTAATTAAAAGTGGGTTCGTGGGTCTAAGTGGTATTAAAAAGAAAGTCTCCAGAAGTCTATATGAAAGTACATTAAATCCTCGTCGTATGTGTTCTTGTAGATGTGAACATTTCTCTTTCTTAATTCAGTGGTAAGCTCATGCCACCTCAAAGCAACCGTCTGTTAATCTGAAGTCATGTATTTATATAATGTGCCATGCATCAGACGAATCTGTCCAGGTGTTTAGCATTGCACGGCTCCTCTAATTGCTTGGTTTGGGCTGTTGAGAGACGGCTGACATGGCCTGAGCGCTGGGATTTACTATGATCTGCCTCGCTCACACAAATACATATACTGTATATATCTATCTATGTGTAAATCATTACAGAGCCGTTAGGTTTCCACAAAGAGTCCCAAAACATGTTTGGAAATCGTGTCATTTGAAATAACACACCCTCTCTTATTATGTATAAATTTATTTTTGCAGCGGCTGCAGTGAATGTTTCTGGGGATACATGAGGTAGAGAGTTTGTTTTGATGATAAAGGCTTTTCCTTTCTTTAGTAGATTGTATTTTGTGACTGAAACAGGTACATATACACAGAGGTGTGGAGAAAGTCTGACTTCTCTGTCACTGAAGCTAAATCAAATATAAAGAGGGGTTTTTCCTCTCACAACTCTGGACCATTTCCCATATGACACAAAATCTGGAATCTGAGGTGCAGACAAATCTAAATATTGAGAAAATCATCTTTAAAGTTATTCAAATTAAGTTCTTAGCCATGCATATTAATAATCAAAAATTATGTTTTGATATATTTACGGTAAGAAATTTACAAAATGTCTTCATGGAACATGATCTTAATATCTTAATGATTTTTGGTATAAAATAAAAATATCTATAATTTTGACACACAATGTGTTTTTGGCTATTGCTATAAATATACCCCAGCGACTTAACACTGCTTTTGTGCTCCAGGGACACATATACTGAGCAAATGATGAAAGAATAAGTTATAGCAATACTTCATATTCTACCATCATTTTTCATTGTTGATCAACTTTAGTACAGTAAAATATGAAAATGTTTCTGTTAAATTAGATCATGACTTTTTCTGATGAAAACAATTTGAAGGCTTTCAAAGCTATAACATTTTCCTTATATGGCATTTAGTTAAACTTCAAAACATTTGCTAGATCTAGTCAGCCTAAAAAGTCAGAACACCTTATTGGAAAATGACAAAATCATTTAAAGTAAAGAGCGTCCGTACAGTAAGTCTTTATGCGCTCCAGGCAAACATCATTATTCTGCCACTGCCATGCATCACATGCTCCCAAAAGCCCCTTTGACCACACACGTGACTGGACAGCTCTGAAACAAACATCACTTTGTTCCCGAGAGAGAGAGAGAGAGGGAGAGAGAGAGAGGGAGAGAGAGAGAGAGAGAGGGAGAGAGAGGGAGAGGGGGAGAGAGAGAGAGAGAGAGAGGGAGGAGAGAGGGGGGAGAGAGAGGAGAGGGAGGGAGAGAGAGAGGGAGAGAGAGAGAGAGGGGGAGAGAGAGAGAGGGAGGGAGAGAGAGAGGGAGAGGAGGAGAGAGAGAGGGAGGGAGAGAGAGAGAGAGGAGAGAGAGAGAGAGAGAGAGAGAGAGAGAGAGGGAGAGGGAGAGAGGGGGAGAGAGGGAGAGAGAGAGAGAGACAGAGAGAGAGAGAGAGAGAGGGAGAGAGAGAGAGAGAGAGAGAGGGAGAATGTCGTTTATGTTCCAATTTGTAACTGGTGCCTTTTATTTAATCAGGAAACTCAATCTTTTCAAGCCATTTACTAAACGCAGTTGTTCCATAGGCTATATATTAGAATTAGCGGCATGTTAAGGGTCAAAAGCAAGCCTCTTTACTAAGACAAAATCACCCGATGTCTTCATACAGAATCTATGAGGGATCCCAGGGGGTTTACTGACTGCATTCTTGGAGATGTACTTCAGCAGTGTGTTTAACATCATGAATCACTGACACGCCCTTATATGGGCAACACTTCCTCCGAACAGCCGTTTGTACTAGCCACAGCTATCTGCACCTCAAGCGAGGCTCGAGGAGCTTTTGTTGACAACTGTTATTTTTGTTTTAAGTAATAATAATGATTTTATAATAATAATACAAATTAAGATTTATATTACTTGTATGAAATTACGGTTTAAATAAATAAATCCACGTTTACACTAACTCCGCCCACCACGGTATGATTGTGATAGTCAAGATTATAAAACCTGTTATGAATTATCATCTCTAGTGGCGCAGATGGTAAAGCTCATATCGTGGTCTTTTTGACACGATCGACCCGGGAACCACCTTCTTATCACATCATAAAGCCATTTATATTCAATAAAAATTAAGGAAATAACCCAAAAGTTTTAAATAAGTGATCGGGTTGGTGCACGGAGGGCTTTATGTACCAATAAGGTGGTATCCATTTAATAATTTTAATTAAAATGATCATTTACACTCAGTGCGTTATTATCGCATACTGTTTTATAATGTAATACAATACTGAGGTGCAGATAATTGCTTTTATTTGTAACAAGTAGTATAAATATAAGAACATCCAGCTATTTTAACACAGTGTAAATAGAATCTATAGCTATGTTCACTCAGTGTAAATATCCGCTGCCTTTGTTTATTGTTGTCTGAACTAAATACAGATACAATTCGTGTCGCGGTTTCACCAGCACAACAGAAATCAAAAGACTTTAATAAAAGCCTGGAATTACAAATATTTAATGACATATTTAAAACGTGTACTTATGCCCATTTAAGACTCAGTCCGCTGGGGAACGCTGCGGAAGCGTCTCGTGACGTGTCGGTAGGCGGGTCTACTTTCACTTCCGGTAGAGTGGGACATCCCGCGGCTCGGTCCGAGCAGGTCTGCGTCAGTCCTGTGTCCTACTTTCAGACGTTTGCTTCTATTTTACAGCTCCGGCTGGACACGGACGCGTTGTGCTGCAGTAATGTAGCGGACTTCTGCGCTGAACAGTGTTGTTATGGAGATCATAAGCGCTGCTGATCCAGACGTCCACTCTCCATCCACACTGAGACACTAAACATGGCCAAACATCTCCTCTGCTGCTGGATGCGGCTTCTAGTGACGCTGTTCTGCTTCGAACAAGCACGCGCTTTTAATCTGGACACCAGCACACCCACCGTGTTCGCTGGACCTCCGGGAAGTTACTTTGGCTTTTCTGTGGCTTTCTTCAATGCGGAGAACAAACAGTGAGTAAACCGAGCACACTTTCGACACGCTAGTTTGGATTTTATATGAGCCTGCAGAATTGTATTTGTTTAAAAAAAAATTGGGATAAAGAGAGAAATTATTTTTAAATATGCATGATAATTCTAAAATATACATTTATTAACAAATGTAATTCTGTTGTGAAAAGGTTGATTTTACACTTGTGGCCAAAGTAAGCTTTCTGTTGTTGTTTTGTTTTTTGTAGAATTGAATATGAAAGCTATATATATATATATATATATATATATATATATTAGTATTTGATTCAATACATGTTCAACTGATTTATCATGTATAGGTTTTATTGTAATTTTATAGAAATGTCGATTTCGTTTAATGGTGACATGGACATGTAGATATACAAATATACTATTTCTGTTTAGTTTGATTTGTTTTATTTTTAAATAAAATATTAATTTATTATGTTTACATCAATTCATTAACCCACTGCAGATCTTTAATAATGTTTAATGACGTAATGTATTTCTTGTTGTTCATTTATATCTATAATCGCATACAAAATACAAATTTTGTTTGAATAATATATGTTTGTGTTGTGTATATTTATTATGTATATGTAAATAGTTACATTACTAACAACAATTTTCATAACAGTATAGGATTATAGTTTCTTAAATATTTATATATACATTTTAATAATAATAATACATTATATTTAGACTGTATAATGCAGTTATTCAGTACTATGTAATTATTAATATGCCATTTTCCTTTGAACTCCAGGTGGTGTATAGAATATATTGTGTTTTATTGTTAGTGTCTCAAACGCATTAAACTGCTTGCAGGTTAAACGTACTGGTCGGCGCACCGAGGGCGAACACGTCTGACCAAACCCCGTCGACGGTCACGGAGCGGGGCGCTGTCTTCAGCTGTCCCTGGCACAAGAGTGGCTCATGCACCCAGATTGAGTTCGACAGCTCTGGTGAGATCAACACGCCGTTATTAAAGCCTTTCTGTCGGTCTGTTGAGGCACATCGCATGCTGGTGGAAGAGGTTGGGTTTGTCAGATTCATTAAAGGACCTTCGGAGTAGCCTGTGGCTTTTTAATGATTTGTTGGGTCATATATCAGCTTTGCTCTAGATATTTTCAATAGATGGGGGGGGTGTTTCAAGGCTCATCTAGGATTGTAAGCAGATTGTTTTGAATTCACAAAGCTTGGCAATGACCTGCTACAGAGAAGTTTTCACCATTCACACAGATAATGTGCCGACAGTCTTCACACTAACAGGGCTTTGTGAAGCCGTACATTGCTCTGAGCTGAGGTGAATATAGGCTTTTTGTGCCAGATCTCATTGGCATTCAGCGAGGTTATATACTAGCCCGGCCTGATTTACCCCGGATCGCTGGAAGAGGAACTACCAGACAAACATAAAGGTCTTCAGCTGGTGTATCTCTGCATGCTTAGTTCTCACGAACAACTCAACTACTCCTCTGTGTCCTTTTCACCCTTAAAGAAGACCTAGGGAAATAACCAGGTATAGTGTAGGTTTAATAGATGCTGTGCACCCATGGGGGAGTAGAAGTATATAATAATGCAATTCTTTTGTTATTTGTATTTCTTTGAATATTTATGCTAAATATCCAACCAAATGGAATTTAGACTTTGAGAATTTTTTTTACAGTGCAGTTGTTAATGACAAAATTACAGAAGTTCTAAGCGGCCATGCATTATTATAATTTTTCTGTCTTGTTTTCTCGTGATCATGACATAACGAAAGTTGTTTTCTCGTGATCTCGACATAACGAAAGTTGTTTTCTCGTGATCTCGACATAACGAAAGTTGTTTTCTCGTGATCTCGACATAACGATTGTTTTCGTGATCTCGACATAACGAAAGTTGTTTTCTCGTGATCACGACATAACAGTTGTTTTCTCGTGATCTCGACATAGAAGTTGTTTTCTCGACATAACGAAAGTTGTTTTCTCGTGATCTCGACATAACGAAAGTTGTTTTCTCGTGATCTCGACATAGCAGTTGTTTTCGTGATCACGACATAAAAGTTGTTTTCTCGTGATCTCGACATAACGAAAGTTGTTTTCGTGATCTCGACATAACGAAAGTTGTTTTCGTGATCTCGACATAGAAGTTGTTTTCTCGTGATCACGACATAGAGTTGTTTTCTCGTGATCTCGACATAACGAAGTTGTTTTCGTGATCACGACATAACGAAGTTGTTTTCTCGTGATCTCGACATAACGAGTTGTTTTCTCGTGATCTCGACATAACGAAAGTTGTTTTCTCGTGATCACGACATAACGAAAGTTGTTTTCTCGTGATCTCGACATAACAGTTGTTTTCTCGTGATCTCGACATGAAAGTTGTTTTCTCGACATAACGAGTTGTTTTGTCGTGATCTCGACATAACGAAAGTTGTTTTCTCGTGATCTCGACATAACGAAGTTGTTTTCTCGTGATCACGACATAACAAAGTTGTTTTCTCGTGATCTCGACGAAAGTTGTTTTCTCGACATAACGAAGTTGTTTTGTCGTGATCTCGACATAACGAAAGTTGTTTTCTCGACATAGAAGTTGTTTTCTGTGATCTCGACATAGAAAGTTGTTTTCTCGACATAACGAAAGTTGTTTTGTCGTGATCTCGACATAACGAAAGTTGTTTTCGTGATCTCGACATAACGAAAGTTGTTTTTCGTGATCTCGACATAACGAAAGTTGTTTTCTCGTGATCACGACATAGAAGTTGTTTTCTCGTGATCTCGACATAACGAAAGTTGTTTCTGACATAACGAAAGTTGTTTTGTCGTGATCTCGACATAACGAAAGTTGTTTTCTCGTGATCTCGACATAACGAAAGTTGTTTTCTCGTGATCACGACATAACGAAAGTTGTTTTCTCGTGATCTCGACATAACGAAAGTTGTTTTCTCGACATAACGAAAGTTGTTTTGTCGTGATCTCGACATAACGAAAGTTGTTTTCTCGACATAACGAAAGTTGTTTTCTCGTGATCTCGACATAACGAAAGTTGTTTTCTCGACATAACGAAAGTTGTTTTGTCGTGATCTCGACATAACGAAAGTTGTTTTCTCGTGATCTCGACATAACGAAAGTTGTTTTCTCGACATAACGAAAGTTGTTTTGTCGTGATCTCGACATAACGAAAGTTGTTTTCTCGACATAACGAAAGTTGTTTTGTCGTGATCTCGACATAACGAAAGTTGTGGATCTCAACGTAAAAACCGTTTTCTCACGACGTAATTGTAGCTATCGCGAGAAAATCCCGCACCTTGTGAATGTTTCTGGTGAATATTATGATGTACGCGCTAGCGGCTGATATCTCCATCATAAAGTTACTAATTTCCTGCAGCAAATATGGACTTTATCTCTGCATTGAGAGAGAGGGGCGTCCCCGAGGAAATTGAATTTGACTACACGTGACTACACGTTCAGGGTCGCTATATTGTCTTATATAAAGTTGCAGACCCGACAGCCTCCTTCTCAAGTGTCGAACACTTATGTGTAAGTCGTCAATCACTGACAGACACAGAGCTATTTCAGTTTGAGTGAGTCCCTGATCAAAGTAAAAGCGAATACGATCATCCATGATGCTGCGATGATGCTGCTTCTATAGCATTTGCTCATGCCGAATACACAGAGAAAATTAAGTCGTGATAACGACAAAACAACTTTCGTTATGTCGAGATCACGAGAAAATTAAGTCGTGATCACGAGAAAACAAGACAGAAAAATTATAATAATGCATGGCCGCTTAGAACTTCTGTACAAAATAGCTTATTGGTTGATTTATTCAATGATTGATTTAAATTAAGTTGGAAACCGTTGTTAATGTCAAGTTGCTGTAGCTTCAGTGTTTCACTAGTACTTCAGTTATTAGTTCATTTTGGATAGCACACATTTTTCTCTGAGCTAAACTGTTATTACTTTTAATTACTAATAATAGTACAATTAGTGGATAGCCAAGCTATATCTGTTATCATTTTTGTGTGATGCTTATTGGGGCCACAGTATTTTCCACCGACTTTCAAGATATTTATTTGTGTTTGTTTTCTTTCAGTGCACTTATTGCAGTAGAGTAATGTTTATGTCTGTTTCTTAACAATCGCTTTTAGCCAGAAAGAAGCTTAAACATTCTTCTGTTAAGCAACGGCTAAAGCGTGACTGTGTCCTGACATGTTTTACTGTGAATGTTCGTGATCTCTGAGCTGGCTCCTGACTGTTTGAGGAGCTGGAAAAGTCTAGATTAGAGAGAAATGTCTGAAGTTTGAGATGGAAAAACACTGTGTATGGAACAACACTCATGCTGAGCTGTTACAGCATGGTTGGTGCAACTGTGTTTCCATTGAGCCGCTGAACCATCGACTCCCCTTTTGTGTTGTTTGGCAATAATTAAATGCTTAATTCTAGTAAAGCCTGGGTGTTGTTGACCGGCTGCATGACTCTGTTGACCGTGAGGAACACTGGAAATTTAAGCTCAGCAGCACAGACAGATGAACAGCTGGGCCTGAGACTGTGGCTGAGATCGACCAGCCGCAGGGTGTGTGTGTGTGTCTGTCTGTGTGTGTGTGTCTGTCTGTGTGTGTGTGTGTGTGTGTGTGTGTGTGTGTGTGTCTCTGTGTGTGTCTGTCTGTGTGTGCATGTGTGTGTGTGTGTGTGTGTCTGTCTGTGTGTGTGTGTGTCTGTCTGTCTGTCTGTGTGTGTGTGTGTGTGTGTGTGTGTTCTGTGTGTGTCTCTGTGTGTGTCTGTCTGTGTGTGCATGCGTGTGTGTGTTGTGTGTGTCTGTGTCTCTATGTGAGTCTGTCTGTGTGTGTCTGTGTCTCTCTGTGTGTGTGTGTGTGTGTGTGTGTCTCTGTCTGTCTGTCTGTCTCTGTGTGTGTCTGTGTGTGTCTGTCTGTGTGTGCGTCTGTGTGTGCGTGTGTGTGCGCGTGTGCGTGTGTGTGTGTCTGTGTCTCTCTGTGTGTGTGTGTCTGTGTCTGTCTGTCTGTCTGTCTGTCTGTCTGTGTGTGTGTCTCTGTGTGTGTGTCTGTGTGTCTGTGTCTCTCTCTGTGTGTGTGTGTCTGTGTCTCTCTGTGTGTGTGTCTGTCTGTCTCTGTGTGTCTGTGTCTGTCTGTGTGTGTGTCTGTGTCTGTGTGTTTGTCTCTATCTGTGTCTGTGTGTTTGTCTCTGTCTCTGTCTGTGTGTGTGTGTGTGTGTGTGTGTGTGTGTGTGTGTTTGTCTCTATCTGTGTCTGTGTGTGTGTGTGTCTCTGTGCGTGCGTGCGTGCGCGTGTGTGTGTGTGAGCATCTCGGAGGAACTAGGAAACCTTAAACTGCAAAGCATTGGTGGAAGAGCATCAGTTTCGAATCCTAGAGTACAAATTACAGAACTAATGTGTGATTCAATAATTAGAATGATGTTAGAATAATGTTGTAATACATTTTTCTGCAGAAGCACTGAAAAAAATCTTTCATTCTCCATTTTCTACAAATCATCCATTCCTTAATTTGATTGTGATTTCAGATACCATTAAGGCTTTCCCTTAAAAATAGCACAATTAATTTTTTTTTCGCTCTGGGCCTACTTTTCTCTTATTATTGTCACTCGAAGTTCATTGTGCTTGTTAACAGCGGGCTATGTGCAGGGTTTAATTCTGACATGCCATGAATATATTCAGCTGTCACTCGTCTTGACTTTGAATTGAACTTCAGTTGCTTTGGTAATGAACAAGATGAGAGAGTGTTTCATATCAGCATATCACCTACATCACACTCCCACTCACACAACATGCCATGCACTGCACTTTAACACAGTTCTACCGGACTACACGCACACACTGCACTAACACATCTGCTATCACTGGACACCACAAACACACCCACGACATTGCATAATCTGTTGCACCTTTGCACAACTATCTGTTGCTCAACCATCTGCTGTAAATTATAATCTGTTGCACCTTCACATATTACTATGCATAGATGTGTACATAATGTAGATGTGTACATACGGTGTATAATGTGTATTGATGACTAAGTATGTCTTTATAGTACACTATGTGTACTGAGTATATGTATGTGTATTCTGCACATTGTCTTCTGTACAGTCTGTAAGTATATGTACTGTCTATATGTAAATTGTTGTTTTGCACTGTCTGAGCACGCCAGAAGAATTTCACTCACCAAGGCACTTGTGCTGTGGTGATGTGACAATAAAAAGTGATTTGATTTGATCAACTCAACCTTATGAACTCGGATGCTTCTGTCATATCAGACCTTTTTGAAATCCGTTTGAATTTGAGGATCACGGCCGCGGATGAGATTGTAGTGATGGGAAGAGCAGTGTAGTCCACTACAAAGGAAATGATGACATGATTACAATTAACTGACCTAACTTATATTTCCGTTCCTCCCTCCATCTCCTCCTGTTCCCGCTCGCCCTTCCCCTGTCGTTCTCTATCACAGATGACAGGAAGAACTCTAATGGACAGCAAATGGAGTTCAAGTCCAATCAATGGTTTGGGGCCACTGTGCGTTCCTCCGGGACCATATTCTGGTGAGTCTGTCTGTGGAGGGTGTGAAAGTCGCCTGAAAAAGACTGTAATGGAGCTCAAAGCGGACAAAAATGCTGCACGGATCACTTTTTTATGGACCGTAAAAATATTTTATTCATAAAACAGTTTTATGTGCACCAGAAGTCTCAGATTAAAAGGCAATATGTCACCCTGAAGCACAAAACCAGGATTAAGTGTCTTTTTTTTATTGAGATTTCTACATCATCTGAAAGCTAAATAAATGATATTTCCATTGATGTATGGTTTGTTATGATTGGACAATATTTGTAAATCTGGAATCTGAGGGTGCTACAAAATCTAAATATTGAGAAAATCATCTTTAAAGTTGTTCAAATAAAGTCTTTAGCAATGCATATTACTAATCAATAATTAAGTTTTGATATATTTACGGTACGAAATTAACAAAATATCTTCATGGAACATGATCTTAATATCCTAATGATTTTTGGCATAAAATAAAAATCTATAATTTTGACCATACAATGTATTTCTGGCTATTGCTACAAATATACCCCAGCGACTCAACACTGCTTCTGTGCTCCAGGGACACATATGTCAAATTGTAATTATGTAGTCTTTATTGCAATATTGTAAGAAGTTGTTGCCTCTTTTATTTTGAAGTTTGGATGTGACACTAAAAGTAAATAAGATTTAAAGTTAGTAGATAGTTTGGAAGAACTAGTTTTGAGCTGGTTTACAGAAAGAGCATGATTGCTGCTCTTGTATTTATATGTTTGTGTATTTTCCAGGCATGTGCTCCTCTCTACCAGTGGAGCACGTATGGATTATCAGAGAGAGAGCCTGTTGGGACATGTTTCCTGAAGAAAGGAAATAACATAGTGGAATATTCACCCTGCCGCTCTAGTATGTACATGATCTTGAATACCTAGTACCTCCTTCAGAAAGGTCTTAAAGGGACAGTGCACCCAAAAATGAAAGTACTGTCATCATTTACTCCGCCTCAAGACCTGTATATCTTCCTTTGTGTTCAGAACAAACACATTCACACAGGTCTGGAAATACTTGAGGATGAGTAAATGATGACAGAACTTCCATTTTTGGGTGAACTGTCCCTTTAAGTAAGATTGATGGAATATCTAGTAGTTGTGTATCATGTGCTTATTTAAGATGTGTGTGAGTTAAGTCCT